>CM046065.1:2637738-2864706 GCA_025215515.1 Schistosoma japonicum
AAATAGTCTTATTTGCATTTAGAGACGACACGATAACCTAGTAACTTACAATTCTACAATGCAATAATCAACGACACAATTTATTATTGGTTGAACACACAAATAGTGTAGAAATTTCGACAATACCTTTTTTCTAAACAGCCAACACAGAGGCAAATTGTTCATTATTAATAAGCAAAATAGCAGATTCTGTCTCTAGGCGAAAATGTTGTTTCTTCGAATTTCGTTGTTGCTGGCCTTCTTGTGACATTCAGTACGACAATTAACGGTTTATCAAGTCGTTAGAGTTGTCTGTCTGAGCAGGTTTCTAGATACCTCTTACAAAATTGCTAATGTTGTTAATTTTGTAATTCGATATGCCAACACACTGGTTTGGTCATTTTTGAGTTATTGACATGCCCTCATAATAAGTCCATTACAGTGGAAACTTTAAATAGTTCGGATACAAAACCTGATATTATTACAAGTCAACTACATAGATAATCTTTTGATTCATTTTGTGTGTTTGTTTTGATTGTTGCAAAATGCATGTAGTTTTGTTTTTTGATATAAACCTCATCATTAGATTCAATCTAATACTATAGACTTCAGAATCACAAGTTAACAGTACAGTGAGTTGAAAGACAAATGATGTAGGTGTTGACATGTATATCTCACACTGTAAAATGACGTGTTGCATTATTAAAAGTAAGGGGGCATTTCCTTTTGATTTCACCTATGAACATTCAACACTTTCGTTCATTTACAATAATTTCCATATTATGGTAACAGACATTTCTTATCTCACTCTAATCACTTAGTCATTTACTGTGTACAACCTGACACATGTTCCTCGATTTAAAGTCACATATCTGATTTCCAAAGAGTGAAGAATAGTAGATTAGTGGAGACAGTATTGACATCGGTGGCAGTGAAAAATGAATGCACATGAAGAATATGGTTGTGACAGGGTGAATTAGTTTATCGAGATGACAGTATAAAATAGTTTAAACATGACGTTTAATGGATGTACTCGTACCACTGTGTTTTGTTCTGAGTCATCTCACCCAATGAATGGTTAATCACTTTAGTCAGTGAAGAAACACAACTTGTGAGAGAGTGCATATTCTATACTGAAAATTTATATAAGCAAATTTACTGGGAAAAAGTTTGGAGATTCAGTTAATATAAGAAATGCCGATCAGGCTGTATTATGTAGAAGGCTACTAGGCGGTAGACACATGATCCATGGTCAATAATCATTACCTTGAGTATAACTCATGAAATAGTGAGATGATGCTATCGTCTTTTGTTTAAATATCAATAAGTAAGCAGCCTTCAGTTAATAGGGATAGGAATCTGATTTGATTTGTAATACCGTGAATCTGATGGATAGAGTTAAGTAGCTCTATCCCCTCGGAAATCCCGAAATCTCCGAGTATAACACTGCTTACATCAATATTGAATTCTATGGCGTTGCATCCTACGATGACATCACAAGAAAAAACTGAATACTACCAAGAGGATTTTTCTATGTAACCTCTCTAAGAATATCATCGTCAACTCGACCTATATTTACGAAATACTGAAAGGACTGATTTGCCTAAAATGACTTATTCAATGTGCATCTGTAGCAACCTAGGTTGACTAATTAAGAGTTTACTTCTAAACCGCTATACATGTTGTTAGACCGTTCGTCCGATCAAATAACCACGGGATTAAAAAAGCAGAAGGCTGTAAAATATCTACCGATTCCTTAAGTGCGAATCAAGATTCATCGGACGTTTGATGTGACCTTTTGATAACTTTTTATACAGTTCAGTGGGGCTACTTTGATTTTCTACAGAGCGTATGACATCATTTTCTGTGATGTGTTATCATTATTGACATTACTAACAACCACATTATGCAAACGTCATTATATATTAATTCCAAAAAGACATTGCGTGGCTTACTATTACAAATAATATTGCCATCACTACAACTTCGATATTTTTCTAATAGCCATGGTAATTCTATTGTTCGTGAAAGAAATTTGACTGCACCTTCCTATTATTTATCACAATAATCAGTGGGTCTGCTCAGTATTCAAAACAGATGCTGATTACTGATAAGAGTGAGCTAGCCATTCGACCCTAAAGCATGATTTAAAAACATTGAATGTCTGATAAGCAGGAATTCATATTCATTAGTAAAATAAAGAAAGTCTGTTGGTCTGATTATGCGTGAATGATATTTTCTGATTTCTTGATAACATTTGCTAATGTGATCTTTGGAAGTGTGTACTTATATCAGGAGAATATCGATTGCTTCGCTACTTGCAAATTATAGCATAGTCTTCATTTCACCTCGAAATGTTTGTTGAGAGCATTATGTCACTGACTGTCACATGAACAAAATTGTATTTACTACTGAATAATAATAAAATGATTGTGTGTTAGTAGTACTAAGTAGATGAAGTATAGTGGGATGCCAATCACTCTCGGCCTAACATATACTTTTATTCCTTTAATTTCTGTTAAGTATTCTTACTGTCCGGTCACTCCTTCATGTAACTCTCTAATCCTTCTTCTTTTCAATCTGTTACTTCGACCTCTGTTTCACCTGCTACCTACTTCTTGCAAACACTGGGTTCCCAACCAAAGTATCTGTTTAATATATATCAAGTATAACCTAATCGTATATTCTTACTATACTTGTGTTGTTTGACAGTCGACATCAATCACATTGACAGTTGCGTTAATGTATTGAAATGCTCAGCTATCTCTAATAGTCGAATTGGATTTCACGGTGCATTTCATAGTTAATGAAACTATTCAATTTGAGTGAAATATTTTTAACTTACAATATTCAATAATGTGATTTGTTGACGTTCTGCATGGTACCAACAAATAGTATATTCTAGTGTAGTAGTCACTTAATTTCCGAGGTTCTTTGGACTTTAAAATTCCATCTATTACTTCATATCTGGCTCCTACATCTAATGCTACCGTTCACGCCCACCATTATTACAACAACAGTTAGTAATATCATTACAATCTTATGAATGTGAAGTCTTTCATCAAGTAGCTTTTCGCCATTTTCATTCACTCATCTTCACTCTAATCTAACAATAATCACAAGTAATGTGTAACCACCTCAACAATCACACCACTTTCATGCTTCATGAGTCGCCAGCCACCTCTCTAATAACAATCACTTATTGACTATTTATAACACTTTGTAGTCTAAATATTTTACAAAACAACGAATCGGATTCTCTCAGTTATACATCGACCTATGATTCATCACGTATATACAAATGTACTGCTCAAAAATGAATTCGTTCATTAGATACAACTTCATCAAATAGATTTCTTCTACCACTTAACGTGTAAAATTCAACAGGTTAAATGTAGATAGGTCATATAAACAGTTACATTCGTTTCTCCATAATATGCACCTGTCAACAGTGTCAGTAAATACTCCTGACTTGATGACGTTAAAATACAATAAGTAAAAACAATGAAGTAACCAGTAAATAATATTTTTATTATTTCAAACAAAAATATTATTTCGTCTAACGTGTACACAAGAATACTGTGACTACAACAGCACCGATTACAAGCATGGCGATGCCCAGTGTAAGAAGTAGAATATTTCCTAAACATGACCAAACAAAATAATGAAGAGTTAAATGAATACGGATAAAAAAATTCGAAAAAACAAAAAAATAAATTGTAACTCACGTGTATTAAAAAAATTGTTTAATGGCGGTGGTGCGGTTACTGAGCGATTTGAAGAATTCTCATTCTTTTCTATAACGCTTTTAGCTAGAGTTAAGACAAAGGTTGCGTAGATTAGAAATTAGTAAGTCAAATTAACGTTTCCACTAATATCTCCAATATTATAAAGTAAGAATAATTTTTTTCATGTTCATAGTGATTGAGTGTTTGTTAAGTTTGCAAGAGTTCATTACAATATATCGGTGCTTATTTGTTTATAATGAAACACTTGTACATCAGTCAACACATCAAACAATGATTACTTAGACAGCTGATGATGGAACATTATGCAAATAGTTGATATGTAAAAGTTGACTAATGATTAACTGAGTTACTTAGCTCACCTGTGATTCAAATCACAATGATGTATGTAGGATGTAGTGTTTGGACAATCATCATGACAATCAAGGATACAAATATTTGTGACTCACGTGTAGTTGGGAATGTGCTCACCGACGGTGGTACAGTTGTTGATTGATCTGTTGGATTCTCTCCGTCTTCAAATCCGTCTTCATCTAGAGAAAAGATGAAGGTTGCGTAGATTGAAAATATGTCAGTCTAATTGATGTTTTCGATAATGTTTCTAATAATATGAAGTAAGCATTCTTAATCGTGTTCATAGTGGATGTGAATTAGGTGGGTTTGGTAGTACCCTATTTCAATACATCGGTGCCTAATTGTTGATAATGGAATAGTTGTACATCAGTTAACAAATCAGACACTGATTAGTTAGACAGCTGATGATGGAACATTATACAAATAGTTGATATGTAAAAGTTGACTAATGATTAACTGAGTTACTTAGCTCACCTGTGATTCAAATCACAATGATGTATGTAGGATGTAGTGTTTGGACAATCATCATGACAATCAAGGATACAAATATTTGTGACTCACGTGTAGTTGGGAATGTGCTCACCGACGGTGGTACAGTTGTTGATTGATCTGTTGGATTCTCTCCGTCTTCAAATCCGTCTTCATCTAGAGAAAAGATGAAGGTTGCGTAGATTGAAAATATATCAATCTAATTGATGTTTTCGATAATATTTCTAATAATATGAAGTAAGCATTCTTAATCGTGTTCATAGTGGATGTGGATTAGGGGGTTTGGTAGTACCCTATTTCAATACATCGGTGCCTAATTGTTGATAATGGAATAGTTGTACATCAGTTAACAAATCAGACACTGATTAGTTAGACAGCTGTTGATTGAACATTATGCAAATATTTGAAATGTGGAAGTTGACTAATGACTAACTGAGTTACTTAGCTCACCGGTTATTCAGTTTACAATGATGTATGTAGAATGTGGTGATGGGACAATCGGTACGGCAATTATGATGTGATTTGAACTGAGACTGCATACATACTTATATTACTGCATGTTTCAGTCTATTAAATGTGTTATATTACGATGAATATGATAAATTGTGATTTATTTATATAGAATATTCTCGTCCCATCAATCTCACTAATTTTCAGGGCTACTGCACAGTTATCTTTACTTGCTTCATAGTGTGTAAATTACGTTTTTATTAGTACGGCTCATTAGATAAAACTTGATTGGTGAGTACTACTAAGTCAGAGGTGAAGCTTTTGCTATTCTTCGTTTATATGGTTTCTAAATACTACAAGATCAGGATAATACGCATGTCAGTCCAAATGTTTTGTTTGTATGAGTATTTTTTAATTCAAATATCAACTTGATGATGTAACATTTTATCAATGATCTTATCATTGAAATATGAAATTATGTTATGAGATCACAGAATAAGTTATGCAACTTACGAGTATATGGTTTTTTATCAAAATTATTAGACATACCATTGTCTTCAAATATATCGTCGTTCTGAGATTTGGTTTGAAGTAGGTGATTCAACAGTAGGATTGTTAAAATATTCATCATGTTGTACAGCTGCATTTCTGTAGAATATACAAAAATGTTATTGTAATACTCAGCATAAAGTGCAAAGTGAATCAATCAACATCAATATACCAAATGATGGTGAATTTACCTGCAATGTCAAATTGTCAATCTTACTCAGTATTTGTTACTTCAATAACATAATGATTTACTACGACTATTCATCTTTAGAAGTAGCACATCATCATTCAAAATCAGTCCATCAATAAGTTATTTACATTATGATAATCCTATCGACTACCTATGACTTTGGATATCGAACATGTTGTCTAGCAATTAAAATGCAATCAGTTGAGAGAGTCTGAATTGTTATTTAGGCATATATATTCAAATTGTATTTCATTCACTTAACAACATGCCAGGTGGTCGAAGCATTTGTCCTTATTTCAGTGATGTGACTAATTTCAAACTGATCATCGAAATGAAATATGAAAGTCTGTATGTAATTCACTATCTACCGTAGTTTGATTGTACTAGATTCATTCTGAATATTCAGCCTAATAAAAACCTTCTTGTCCAACGCTGTTTCATTTGCGTTAAACTTCATGGCATTTTTAGAGTGTATATGACAATCTCCACATTGTTACTAGTGACATAAGAGCGAATATTGTTTCGGTAGATTTGGTTACTTTGCGTTTGTTCGGTTCCGAATGACATTGTAGTACGGAATATTTATGATCAAAATATTGAATTACATACCATGAGTATAATTAGAAATAATGTCGGTATGATTGAATTGATGTGACTGGGATAATCAACATTGAAAATTACTTGTTGATTTGTTCACTGAGTAACAAACATTGTCCGCATTTAAATGGGGGACACGATGTTGGCCAATATATTGTGATCGAATGAACTTAATTTTACATAAGTGTGTACATGAATGGTCACATCAATGTATTAAACATAAATAAAGCTACAAGACTATTTGACGAGTTTGTATCGTCGCAGGTCTCTATTTTAGTTTGTACATTGTAACATTGACAGATGTTGAATTTGTTTGGTTATTCTGGTCGATAAATGTAGTAGTCCCATAAGTATTCCTACATGTCCTCTGGCTAATGTATATTTATTATCATTACACTTGTTAGATTTGAGAAGGAATAAAAAGAGGAAGTGGAGGAGGAAGATGATATGGCTTATACCAAAATGTGTGTGTGTGAAATGATTATGTAGTAATAATCACTAAAATAAAGAATTAGCTTAACATATGACGACTCACTGAGCAACTTGCATGAATAATGTCACCGTGAAAAGTGGAAGTGTATGGTGATCATTTTTAGTTCTAACGTTGTGAGTCAGATTACAGTTAGTCAATGGTGGAATCGACAAATAAACCAACTAATAATAGCTGATATCACATTTGTCAACAGACAACATAATCTATACTCTACATTCTGTTACATTTTAAGCACAATCATGTTTTTACATATTGTATCGCTGTGATCTATCTGTCGTAATAATAGATTCTACAACAACGACAATGGCGTGAGTGTGAAACAGTAGACTGGAAGACAATTAACTGTGATCAGGACAATTCACAACAAAAAACACTGAAATCGTTATCAAAACTCAGTTAAAGTATATTAATCGTAGATATGTAATAATAAAGAGACTTACTGGAATTTGACGTTCACCAATACAGTAGAACAGTAATATGACTGCATCATTAACTTTTTGGTTTCTACACATTATTAAGCGACTAGCATCGTTGTAGTGCCTTACGTACCACATCAGTAGGATCTCACTTTCATGTTACAACTACTTTCGAAAAAAGACATCAACATTTGTTTCGGGTTGAATTATGGGACTATTATTTCAACGGTATTTTGCAATCTGCATGCAAGTGCATTTATTTTGTCAGTATAACTGGCGTTTTTCTGGTGACAGGTAATAAATAAAATCGTCGTCGTGCTGCATCAAGTCTGTAAAGAAGGCGACAAATCAATGAAGTCCTTTGTAAAATTAAATACCAATGCTGTTATGAATGAATTAGATCTCAACAACTTGTGTTAGAAATAAACGTGAATTGATGAGCATTAAGACCAAGGATCCTGATCTGGTTGAAAAATAGTCTTATTTGCATTTAGAGACGACACGATAACCTAGTAACTTACAATTCTACAATGCAATAATCAACGACACAATTTATTATTGGTTGAACACACAAATAGTGTAGAAACTTCGACAATACCTTTTTTCTAAACAGCCAACACAGAGGCAAATTGTTCATTATTAATAAGCAAAATAGCAGATTCTGTCTCTAGGCGAAAATGTTGTTTCTTCGAATTTCGTTGTTGCTGGCCTTCTTGTGACATTCAGTACGACAACTAACGGTTTATCAAGTCGTTAGAGTTGTCTGTCTGAGCAGGTTTCTAGATACCTCTTACAAAATTGCTAATGTTGTTAATTTTGTAATTCGATATGCCAACACACTGGTTTGGTCATTTTTGAGTTATTGACATGCCCTCATAATAAGTCCATTACAGTGGAAACTTTAAATAGTTCGGATACAAAACCTGATATTATTACAAGTCAACTACATAGATAATCTTTTGATTCATTTTGTGTGTTTGTTTTGATTGTTGCAAAATGCATGTAGTTTTGTTTTTTGATATAAACCTCATCACCAGATTCAATCTAATACTATAGACTTCAGAATCACAAGTTAACAGTACAGTGAGTTGAAAGACAAATGATGTAGGTGTTGACATGTATATCTCACACTGTAAAATGACGTGTTGCATTATTAAAAGTAAGGGGGCATTTCCTTTTGATTTCACCTATGAACATTCAACACTTTTGTTCATTTACAATAATTTCCATATTATGGTAACAGACATTTCTTATCTCACTCTAATCACTTAGTCATTTACTGTGTACAACCTGACACATGTTCCTCGATTTAAAGTCACATATCTGATTTCCAAAGAGTGAAGAATAGTAGATTAGTGGAGACAGTATTGACATCGGTGGCAGTGAAAAATGAATGCACATGAAGAATATGGTTGTGACAGGGTGAATTAGTTTATCGAGATGACAGTATAAAATAGTTTAAACATGACGTTTAATGGATGTACTCGTACCACTGTGTTTTGTTCTGAGTCATCTCACCCAATGAATGGTTAATCACTTTAGTCAGTGAAGAAACACAACTTGTGAGAGAGTGCATATTCTATACTGAAAATTTATATAAGCAAATTTACTGGGAAAAAGTTTGGAGATTCAGTTAATATAAGAAATGCCGATCAGGCTGTATTATGTAGAAGGCTACTAGGCGGTAGACACATGATCCATGGTCAATAATCATTACCTTGAGTATAACTCATGAAATAGTGAGATGATGCTATCGTCTTTTGTTTAAATATCAATAAGTAAGCAGCCTTCAGTTAATAGGGATAGGAATCTGATTTGATTTGTAATACCGTGAATCTGATGGATAGAGTTAAGTAGCTCTATCCCCTCGGAAATCCCGAAATCTCCGAGTATAACACTGCTTACATCAATATTGAATTCTATGGCGTTGCATCCTACGATGACATCACAAGAAAAAACTGAATACTACCAAGAGGATTTTTCTATGTAACCTCTCTAAGAATATCATCGTCAACTCGACCTATATTTACGAAATACTGAAAGGACTGATTTGCCTAAAATGACTTATTCAATGTGCATCTGTAGCAACCTAGGTTGACTAATTAAGAGTTTACTTCTAAACCGCTATACATGTTGTTAGACCGTTCGTCCGATCAAATAACCACGGGATTAAAAAAAGCAGAAGGCTGTAAAATATCTACCGATTCCTTAAGTGCGAATCAAGATTCATCGGACGTTTGATGTGACCTTTTGATAACTTTTTATACAGTTCAGTGGGGCTACTTTGATTTTCTACAGAGCGTATGACATCATTTTCTGTGATGTGTTATCATTATTGACATTACTAACAACCACATTATGCAAACGTCATTATATATTAATTCCAAAAAGACATTGCGTGGCTTACTATTACAAATAATATTGCCATCACTACAACTTCGATATTTTTCTAATAGCCATGGTAATTCTATTGTTCGTGAAAGAAATTTGACTGCACCTTCCTATTATTTATCACAATAATCAGTGGGTCTGCTCAGTATTCAAAACAGATGCTGATTACTGATAAGAGTGAGCTAGCCATTCGACCCTAAAGCATGATTTAAAAACATTGAATGTCTGATAAGCAGGAATTCATATTCATTAGTAAAATAAAGAAAGTCTGTTGGTCTGATTATGCGTGAATGATATTTTCTGATTTCTTGATAACATTTGCTAATGTGATCTTTGGAAGTGTGTACTTATATCAGGAGAATATCGATTGCTTCGCTACTTGCAAATTATAGCATAGTCTTCATTTCACCTCGAAATGTTTGTTGAGAGCATTATGTCACTGACTGTCACATGAACAAAATTGTATTTACTACTGAATAATAATAAAATGATTGTGTGTTAGTAGTACTAAGTAGATGAAGTATAGTGGGATGCCAATCACTCTCGGCCTAACATATACTTTTATTCCTTTAATTTCTGTTAAGTATTCTTACTGTCCGGTCACTCCTTCATGTAACTCTCTAATCCTTCTTCTTTTCAATCTGTTACTTCGACCTCTGTTTCACCTGCTACCTACTTCTTGCAAACACTGGGTTCCCAACCAAAGTATCTGTTTAATATATATCAAGTATAACCTAATCGTATATTCTTACTATACTTGTGTTGTTTGACAGTCGACATCAATCACATTGACAGTTGCGTTAATGTATTGAAATGCTCAGCTATCTCTAATAGTCGAATTGGATTTCACGGTGCATTTCATAGTTAATGAAACTATTCAATTTGAGTGAAATATTTTTAACTTACAATATTCAATAATGTGATTTGTTGACGTTCTGCATGGTACCAACAAATAGTATATTCTAGTGTAGTAGTCACTTAATTTCCGAGGTTCTTTGGACTTTAAAATTCCATCTATTACTTCATATCTGGCTCCTACATCTAATGCTACCGTTCACGCCCACCATTATTACAACAACAGTTAGTAATATCATTACAATCTTATGAATGTGAAGTCTTTCATCAAGTAGCTTTTCGCCATTTTCATTCACTCATCTTTACTCTAATCTAACAATAATCACAAGTAATGTGTAACCACCTCAACAATCACACCACTTTCATGCTTCATGAGTCGCCAGCCACCTCTCTAATAACAATCACTTATTGACTATTTATAACACTTTGTAGTCTAAATATTTTACAAAACAACGAATCGGATTCTCTCAGTTATACATCGACCTATGATTCATCACGTATATACAAATGTACTGCTCAAAAATGAATTCGTTCATTAGATACAACTTCATCAAATAGATTTCTTCTACCACTTAACGTGTAAAATTCAACAGGTTAAATGTAGATAGGTCATATAAACAGTTACATTCGTTTCTCCATAATATGCACCTGTCAACAGTGTCAGTAAATACTCCTGACTTGATGACGTTAAAATACAATAAGTAAAAACAATGAAGTAACCAGTTAATAATATTTTTATTATTTCAAACAAAAATATTATTTCGTCTAACGTGTACACAAGAATACTGTGACTACAACAGCACCGATTACAAGCATGGCGATGCCCAGTGTAAGAAGTAGAATATTTCCTAAACATGACCAAACAAAATAATGAAGAGTTAAATGAATACGGATAAAAAAATTCGAAAAAACAAAAAAATAAATTGTAACTCACGTGTATTAAAAAAATTGTTTAATGGCGGTGGTGCGGTTACTGAGCGATTTGAAGAATTCTCATTCTTTTCTATAACGCTTTTAGCTAGAGTTAAGACAAAGGTTGCGTAGATTAGAAATTAGTAAGTCAAATTAACGTTTCCACTAATATCTCCAATATTATAAAGTAAGAATAATTTTTTTCATGTTCATAGTGATTGAGTGTTTGTTAAGTTTGCAAGAGTTCATTACAATATATCGGTGCTTATTTGTTTATAATGAAACACTTGTACATCAGTCAACACATCAAACAATGATTACTTAGACAGCTGATGATGGAACATTATGCAAATAGTTGATATGTAAAAGTTGACTAATGATTAACTGAGTTACTTAGCTCACCTGTGATTCAATTTACAATGATGTATGTAGGATGTAGTGTTTGGACAATCATCATGACAATCAAGGATACAAATATTTGTGACTCACGTGTAGTTGTGAATGTGCTCACTGACGGTGGTACAGTTGTTGATTGATCTGTTGGATTCTCTCCGTCTTCAAATCCGTCTTCATCTAGAGAAAAGATGAAGGTTGCGTAGATTGAAAATATATCAATCTAATTGATGTTTTCGATAATATTTCTAATAATATGAAGTAAGCATTCTTAATCGTGTTCATAGTGGATGTGAATTAGGTGGGTTTGGTAGTACCCTATTTCAATACATCGGTGCCTAATTGTTGATAATGGAATAGTTGTACATCAGTTAACAAATCAGACACTGATTAGTTAGACAGCTGATGATGGAACATTATACAAATAGTTGATATGTAAAAGTTGACTAATGATTAACTGAGTTACTTAGCTCACCTGTGATTCAAATCACAATGATGTATGTAGGATGTAGTGTTTGGACAATCATCATGACAATCAAGGATACAAATATTTGTGACTCACGTGTAGTTGGGAATGTGCTCACCGACGGTGGTACAGTTGTTGATTGATCTGTTGGATTCTCTCCGTCTTCAAATCCGTCTTCATCTAGAGAAAAGATGAAGGTTGCGTTGATTGAATATATGTCAGTCTAATTGATGTTTTCGATAATGTTTCTAATAATATGAAGTAAGCATTCTTAATCGTGTTCATAGTGGATGTGAATTAGGTGGGTTTGGTAGTACCCTATTTCAATACATCGGTGCCTAATTGTTGATAATGGAATAGTTGTACATCAGTTAACAAATCAGACACTGATTAGTTAGACAGCTGATGATGGAACATTATACAAATAGTTGATATGTAAAAGTTGACTAATGATTAACTGAGTTACTTAGCTCACCTGTGATTCAAATCACAATGATGTATGTAGGATGTAGTGTTTGGACAATCATCATGACAATCAAGGATACAAATATTTGTGACTCACGTGTAGTTGGGAATGTGCTCACCGACGGTGGTACAGTTGTTGATTGATCTGTTGGATTCTCTCCGTCTTCAAATCCGTCTTCATCTAGAGAAAAGATGAAGGTTGCGTAGATTGAAAATATATCAATCTAATTGATGTTTTCGATAATATTTCTAATAATATGAAGTAAGCATTCTTAATCGTGTTCATAGTGGATGTGAATTAGGTGGGTTTGGTAGTACCCTATTTCAATACATCGGTGCCTAATTGTTGATAATGGAATAGTTGTACATCAGTTAACAAATCAGACACTGATTAGTTAGACAGCTGATGATGGAACATTATACAAATAGTTGATATGTAAAAGTTGACTAATGATTAACTGAGTTACTTAGCTCACCTGTGATTCAAATCACAATGATGTATGTAGGATGTAGTGTTTGGACAATCATCATGACAATCAAGGATACAAATATTTGTGACTCACGTGTAGTTGGGAATGTGCTCACCGACGGTGGTACAGTTGTTGATTGATCTGTTGGATTCTCTCCGTCTTCAAATCCGTCTTCATCTAGAGAAAAGATGAAGGTTGCGTGGATTAAAAATATATCAATCTAATTGTTGTTTTCGATAATATTTCTATTTATATGAAGTAAGCATTCTTAATCGTGTTCATAGTGGATGTGAATTAGGTGGGTTTGGTAGTACCCTATTTCAATACATCGGTGCCTAATTGTTGATAATGGAATAGTTGTACATCAGTTAACAAATCAGACACTGATTAGTTAGACAGCTGTTGATTGAACATTATGCAAATATTTGAAATGTGGAAGTTGACTAATGACTAACTGAGTTACTTAGCTCACCGGTTATTCAGTTTACAATGATGTATGTAGAATGTGGTGATGGGACAATCGGTACGGCAATTATGATGTGATTTGAACTGAGACTGCATACATACTTATATTACTGCATGTTTCAGTCTATTAAATGTGTTATATTACGATGAATATGATAAATTGTGATTTATTTATATAGAATATTCTCGTCCCATCAATCTCACTAATTTTCAGGGCTACTGCACAGTTATCTTTACTTGCTTCATAGTGTGTAAATTACGTTTTTATTAGTACGGCTCATTAGATAAAACTTGATTGGTGAGTACTACTAAGTCAGAGGTGAAGCTTTTGCTATTCTTCGTTTATATGGTTTCTAAATACTACAAGATCAGGATAATACGCATGTCAGTCCAAATGTTTTGTTTGTATGAGTATTTTTTAATTCGAATATCAACTTGATGATGTAACATTTTATCAATGATCTTATCATTGAAATATGAAATTATGTTATGAGATCACAGAATAAGTTATGCAACTTACGAGTATATGGTTTTTTATCAAAATTATTAGACATACCATTGTCTTCAAATATATCGTCGTTCTGAGATTTGGTTTGAAGTAGGTGATTCAACAGTAGGATTGTTAAAATATTCATCATGTTGTACAGCTGCATTTCTGTAGAATATACAAAAATGTTATTGTAATACTCAGCATAAAGTGCAAAGTGAATCAATCAACATCAATATACCAAATGATGGTGAATTTACCTGCAATGTCAAATTGTCAATCTTACTCAGTATTTGTTACTTCAATAACATAATGATTTACTACGACTATTCATCTTTAGAAGTAGCACATCATCATTCAAAATCAGTCCATCAATAAGTTATTTACATTATGATAATCCTATCGACTACCTATGACTTTGGATATCGAACATGTTGTCTAGCAATTAAAATGCAATCAGTTGAGAGAGTCTGAATTGTTATTTAGGCATATATATTCAAATTGTATTTCATTCACTTAACAACATGCCAGGTGGTCGAAGCATTTGTCCTTATTTCAGTGATGTGACTAATTTCAAACTGATCATCGAAATGAAATATGAAAGTCTGTATGTAATTCACTATCTACCGTAGTTTGATTGTACTAGATTCATTCTGAATATTCAGCCTAATAAAAACCTTTTTGTCCAACGCTGTTTCATTTGCGTTATACTTCATGGCATTTTTAGAGTGTATATGACAATCTCTACATTGTTACTACTGACATAAAAACTAATGTTGTTTCAGTGGATCTAGTTACTTTGTGTTTGTTTGGTTCTGGATGACAATGAAGTACGGAATAATTATGATTAAAATATCGAATTACATACCATGAGTATAATTAGAAAAAAATGTCGGTATGATTGAATTGATGTCACTGTGATAATCAACATTGAAAATTACTTGTTGATTTGTTCACTAAGTAACAAACATTGTCCGCATTGAAATAGGGACACAATGTTGATCAATATATTGTGATCGAATGAACTTAATTTAACATAAGTGTCTACATGAATGGTCACATCAATGTATTAAACATAAATAAAGCTACAAGACTATTTGACGAGTTTGTATCGTCGCAGGTCTCTATTTTAGTTTGTACATTGTAACATTGACAGATGTTGAATTTGTTTGGTTATTCTGGTCGATAAATGTAGTAGTCCCATAAGTATTCCTACATGTCCTCTGGCTAATGTATATTTATTATCATTACACTTGTTAGATTTGGGAAGGAATAAAAAGAGGAAGTTGAGGAGGAAGATGATATGGCTTATACCAAAATGGCATCTAACATTTATTAACAAGTGTGTGTGTGTGAAATGATTATGTAGTAATAATCACTAAAATAAAGAATTAGCTTAACATATGACGACTCACTGAGCAACTTGCATGAATAATGTCACCGTGAAAAGTGGAAGTGTATGGTGATCATTTTTAGTTCTAACGTTGTGAGTCAGATTACAGTTAGTCAATGGTGGAATCGACAAATAAACCAACAAATAATAGCTGACATCACATTTGTCAACAGACAACATAATCTATACTCTGCATTCTGTTACATTTTAAGCACAATCATGTTTTTACATATTGTATCGCTGTGATCTATCTGTCGTAATAATAGATTCTACAACAACGACAATGGCGTGAGTGTGAAACAGTAGACTGGAGGACAATTCACTGTGATCAGGACAATTCACAACAAAAAACACTGAAATCGTTATCAAAACTCAGTTAAAGTATATTAATCGTAGATATGTAATAATAAAGAGACTTACTTCCAACTATTGAAATTATCTTCACAGATGACTAAGAAAATGATTTCTTCGTCGAAATACAGTAGTGCTTATATAGTCAAATACTGCTACCATTTATGATAACAGACAGAATTGGTTAGTCAAAATGTGTTCACTATCATATGACAATAATTTGAAACAAAAGAACACAATAGATAACAATAATCTAATTAGATAGATAGAAAAAACTCTCTTTTCAATAGTCACAATAGTTGGAGAATGCGTTGAAGTAATTCGTCTACACCTCCGTATTTAAAATTATCAAAGATAACCTTGGTAATGATATGTACATCTCCGTATTGTATATCAAAAGAGATCAATGAGTTTTCGTATTCATAATAAGCAAATGTTAGTTGTGTGTTTATTAGATGGCGGTAATTTGACCTGAGTGTCTGATTCAAAAACAAAGGCTTATTTTACTGACTGATAAGCAAGAATTTCCACTCATTAGTGAAATGAAAAAAGTCTGCCACTCTGATTTTAGTTGGATGATATTCACTATTATTTCTACGATATTTGTCAATGTGATCTCTGAATACGTGTGCTTATGATAAGAGAATATTGTCTGTATATTTTAACTATGAACAATAGTAGACTATCTATTCTACCTTAGAGTGTCTGTTGAGAATATCATACGACTGACTACCACGTATAGAAACGTTTGACTCATTAGTAAAAAATAGTAATAATGAAATAATATTATGATAGAACCAGTGAGTAAATAAATAAAGTGTAATAAAATGCTATTCAACTTCTTCTTTAATATCTACACTCTATATTCAGGTTTCTGTTTATTATTTTTGTTGATCAGTCGTCATTTACCAAAGTCATCTTCACACGCCTCTTCTTCTTCTTCATTGTCATATATTTCGCCTACTTCTGCATTGTCTTCTGTCTAGTTAAATCAAACACTTACTGTTTTCAACCAGTTAATTAGGCGTACATATCACATGAAATAATTACTCAATCTTCAAACCCCTCAAATCCATTTCCTCTCACTTGCATTGTCATTTGTCGTGATGCCTGAATGATTGACTGATGAACAACACAAATCATTTATTCTCATTAATAATCTTACCCAATATAAGCTGGAATAGAATGATATTTCATTTCAAAATAGGACATCATCGTGTTTTTGCATTCACAATATGATGTCACTTTTCGGTGACATGAATTGAAGTCATTTAGGGCGTAAATGTATGCCTTATTTGCTCACTGAATTCAGTTTTGACAGCGAGATTAACTGAGATTTCGGTTAGAATTTTGGCAAATGGACGTAATCTTATCTGAATGGTGTCAAGCATCAATCGTTCTAATGTATTATAAAGGACAGCAGAATCGTGTAACAATTACCGACAACTCAGTTTAACACATGATTCGTCTAAAATATTGGCCCCAATAATACCTTGACGTCTGATTAAATCTTGTGTGAGGCAAACGCGAAAAAATCAAGGTAATTTATGATCTGAACGTGGCTGTAGAAAGGAAGTTTCTACATCTACGAAGTTTTTGAAACATAGGCACACTTTTTGATGATTATCAGTTGTCTTATTGTTTGATCTTATGTCGGCGTTTAACTGTATTTATCGTAAGGTTATATGACAATATTCGTTATTAAAAGGCGCACCGACGAGTATTTTACTCAGATTTACTATGATGTGGCACGTGAGCATAATACGTAAAGTATTCAACAATTACAAGCTTCATTTTGTCATATATCTCCACCATGATTTGTCATGCTATAAATAATACTTGAGTATTGTTTGCATTATCATTATTCGAAGTCTTCAAAATAACATCATACTATGATACTTAACCATTACTTTATTCTTCTTCATTGACACCATTAGACACAAATACAAGTGTATTATAAGTAAACTACAAAATAAAAAATTTGAGATATTTGCAATGAAGAGACAATACTTTTTTTATGCAAATATTCTTATTTCTGTTATGTTCTGATAATTCTAAAGTAGGCAGTGGTTGTTACTGTTGTTTATTCTCTTAGCACTGATCTTGTTATTTTCGATGAATTGTAGTGGTTTTTTCATGTGCTTATTGCTCTAATTACGACTATATATGCAGAGTTGGGACAAAATGCAATCGATTCTTCTTAGTGCTGTGTTCGTGTTATCTTGATTTGGCTTCAGGCGAGTAATCAGTTGTTAGGTTGTTTGTCACGGTTGCCAGTATCTGTTCGCGTAGATAATTCAGCGAGCTAGAGTTTCTGTTAGTTCTATCATGTATGACGTAGGCGTCTCTGTCATATCAACATCGAAGAGAAATCGACTTGTATTAATATACTACCAACATTAGTCAAATGTGTCCATATGTTCTCTCTATAGTTGTTATTCAGGTTGAGTAAGAATACAGCTAATCCACTAATGCTGCCAGACTAGGCGAGTTAATTTGTTATGAATAAACTAATAAGAAGCATTAAATACTGTATTGATTTACCTCTAGACCAAGGATGAGTATCAAATCGCCTTGTTTTAGCTTAACAACGAGACAATATTTGTAATTCTGGTAAGCATTAACTTAACAAAAAGTTTGGTTAGAATACAAACCAATCAAACATTATAATCTAAGCGTTGAAACATTTTGGTTGGTATTCTAAAGACACTACAAGTGTAGTTTATAAAGCAGAGCAGTTTACAATAAAGAATGACTGTTAAGATTAGTTCGAAAGCACACATGGAATGACCAAAACTACCGATAACGTTTGAAACTGAACGTTTTATCTGTATGGAGCCGGCTAGTTCTTGAGTCACGCACTAATTCACAATAGGATATCCAATAACACAGTTTTTTGGTGCAAAACGTAATACTATATCTAACAATAAACACAAATTTAGCACACAAATCTCATCAGTTTTATATGTAAATGTATATTATTATCTAAACAATCATCACCAGTGTGTTATTTGATTCGAAATTTATGTCACAAATTCAAATAATCTATTCCATCCAAACATAAACAGAAATAATACTCTATTTTATCGAAATTAGTCATCTACAGCTAAAAAGAATAATAATGTTAAACTCAATTTGCAACACGAAGCAACAAATCACAATAGTAAAGTGCATGTTTCGATAAATGTCTAGGCAAAAATAATCAGAAAGAGATCTCACAGACAGCATACTTGTCGCTAACATGAATTCTATTAAATAAAATTGTCTGTGTATACATGACTGTTATAACAGTCAATAGTGTTTTGGGCAAGTAGTAGGCTTTGGAAGTAGAAGAAACATTAGACCTGCTAATTTCCACTTTACTATTATTATTTGACGTCAAAGTACTATGCTACTGTGATCTATAAGTAGCATACATTTTGCCAAAAAACTTATTCTTATAGTGTATCACCTAAATGCTGTAAGAATAATCGGAAAACAAGTTTATTTCGTCAAACTCCGACTTCAAAGTGATTTGTTATAAGTCCTCAGCACATTGTCAGTACTCATGTCTACAACTGCGACTTGTGAAACCAATCTTTAAATAAACATAACAGTAAACATTTTAAAGTACTTCTCAAGATCTTGAATAAAAATTACATTTGTTACTGGCAGCAAACTATCTATTTTTAACTCATTTGAAGTTTTCACAACACAAGTTTGTTTATCATTTCAAAAAATCTTAATCTTTTACTAATTTATAGATTAGTAAATGATTGTGGTTTCCAAGTCTAAATAAAACAAACTTTATTTAATTTCTAAATACTCATTGTATATTGCCTATATCAATCATTTTATAACATCATTTCAATCGATTGTCATTCTGCATTATGGCTCTTGCCGATTGCCAGGTCAATGTAGTGCTAACAGGATAAGGCAGCAAATCAGTCAAAGCAATGGTCTAGTGAATATGACATCTCCTTGAACAGGATTCGAAGTCTTATCACATGCTGTTTGACAGGCATTCAGAGTTTCATCAATGGTTATCATAAAATAAAATGATGATCAATTCCACGATTTCATCATGTAAATGCACTAGTCTATGTGTAGTGAAACGTTTGTGCTGTTCATAATTGGATTTATTAATGAATATGCATTTCGAAATTTTATTTCAGAATCCTTGTTGTTAAATCAGCCGACTGAATTGCTACGACTGAGTGGTTACTGGAGTTCAGAATACTATTGTGTTTCTTTCACAGACCAAGTGCCTCTAATTAATCGAGTATGGACCTTGATTATGATCCACACAAACCATAGAAATAACAACAAGTCGTCATGAAACGAATAATTACTCCAACTTCTTGTCATAAGAATGCACAATTACACCGTATACAATAACAGCGATAGCAGTAGCGATTACACTAGAAGTAACAATAACAATAACGATAGACTACGACAATTCAATAAATATACAAAGTAATTACAAGTGTACTTCTGAATAATACTTACTCCAACAGTAATACAAACGTTCAATAATTCGTTCCGAAACAAATGGCTGCTAACAATGGAACTCGAAACAACTAACTAACATTTAGTGTTGCTAATGTTTAACTTCCTTACCACTTGCATTAAATCAAAATGAAGATATCGGTTATTGTCTTACAATGCAGATTAAGGACAGTTCTAATTGTATTCTTCTTGACTGCTGCCATAATTGTATACTGCTTAATAGCATTTTACGTGATAATGACATTCAGTGGCTGAAAGCTCCAGTTAAAATACCTCAATATCAGACACATAGGCCAAATTAGCCCATCTTTTATATATAGTCTGATCGTATTCTTAATTATTGTCTTGCGAAGAAACTTGTTTGATCCTCCTCTATTTAATTCTTTTGTGTTAATGTGATATGGTTTTTTGGACCCATGCAAACATGTCACACGTTTTACGTTGTTGATAGCTCATAAACTGACTGAATGAATCCATTTTGCAGCACTAACTTGACAGTTGTAATATGATAGGCAATGATAAATCATAATACGGTTATACATGTGCTGGCGACATAACTTGTAACTAAGACTTCTTTCGTACAGTTAACAGCTTGATCAACAAAAGTCACTTGAAATGTGTAATATTCCTAATATTCTAATTTATTATGCTTATGTTATTTTGCAAACGAAATCTAGAGTAGTCACAATAGTACCACACATAAAAACAGAATTTTCACATGCCATCATCTATCCAGCATACGACAAAGGTGAGGGAAGCATATGAAATTAATGTCTATTAAATCAGTCAACTGACTTGTTACAATTTAACGATTGCTGAAGCTCAGAAGACTATCACGATTCTACCATTCACTAGAGGTTTATATTTTATCAAGTATCAATTTTGACTATTATTTCCACAACTCAAATGGAATAACAACAAGTTGTAGGAAAACGATTATTTACTTCAATGTTTTGTCGTGAGAATACACAAATATATAGTCTAGAATGATATCCTAGATGTACAAAATAATAAGTAATGTACTACTGAATAATATTGACTCAAACAGTAACACATATTGTTATCGAATCTTTACAGAACCAATGGCTGCTAACAGTGGAAGTCAGTAAAACTAAAAAATGTTTAGTGATAGCATTGCTTAACTCTATTTATAATTGCCAGGCAAAATGACGTAGTGCTTTTCTGTTATCAGCTTGAATGTTGTGGCTTGATGAGGGAAAGCTTACAACCTGTAACTTAAATATACCCACACTCGTTTCAAATCAACAAACGTGTACATACTCGTTTCACACGTCGTAATACTCTCGTATAATGCACTACTGACATAAACATATTTCAGTATGCAATACAAACACTGAAGTATACTTGTTCTCTCACTTTATGTCACAATCCATATTGCTTAGTAACATTCATTATCTATTTCCACGCTACATACAGCATCCCTCTGCGTGTATTTTACAAGGATGCATGTGTTAACATAGCCTAAGATATGGGATTGCAATCTTGTCAACATATAGGCTGTTACTTTTTTATTCACTTAAGGCACACTGATAAGCAACACGAAGTAACAGGAGCAAAGACGGATGGGTTACAAATAAAATTAGTATAGTAGCATGTAAAATAGAGTTAACAGTGAAATTGGTCAACCGAAATTTGAGCAGGGTCATATAATCTAGCTTCACATGAGTAACGTGAAGTGAACTGTGCTTAGAAACGCTAGTTATTAATTGAACAATGATACACATTTACAGATAAACTTGTGTATTTATCAGTAATTCTCAAATAAACACTTACTATCGTCATCATTTAATGACGATTCCTTTTCATTATTATACTGGTAAGCCCATCCTTATGTAAAATTATTATATTTGCATCACTGTTAGCGTCAATTGATTTCAGTTTGGTGCATTTAATGACACAATAACATATCTATGTAATAAGTGAATTGATTTATGTTTATTCTATGATTTATGTTGTCTAAGAATATAAGAATGATCTGCAAACTGAATCGTATGATGCAAGTAATAAATATGAAGGAATACAGTTTTAATCAGCTTATTAGGAATTGTATGTCTTTATCAAAAATGATCTCGTTTTGTGCCTTGATAATTGTATTTACGTTAAAAACATAGATGAGTGTAAGATGTTTCTGATGTTTTCTAGGTTGAAAATGATCAACTTCTCTTCGGTTTGATGCAGTAATAAAGAAAAAACAAATTTTAAATTCATAAAACATAAGATGTCTTGGCATCCTCTAAATGACGCGTGCCTTCTGCATAAGTTACAATGGACAATGTGAATGATGAAACAGGTCATCTTATGTTAAATATGTTAAATTAGTTAACGAGTCTGAATTATACGTTGTAGATTTTGAAAATGTCAACCAACGAGGGTTCCATTAATTCTAGTTTACGGGTCACATTCAACACGGGTAATTGTTTACCAAACTGAGTACGAATAAACAAGTAATTCCGAAGCAGTATTCTATGGTATTTGTGTGAAACCATAATAACATTGTATTCATGACTAAAGCATTGATTGCATTGTACAATGTACATTAACTTCCTCTACTTTCATAGTTTGATTCCAAATCAAATGCTTAAGAAGCAGTATATTGGAGACATGTTTGAACTAAGATCTAGTTACTTTGAAATAAATTTGTTGGGGATGTTAGATCCCCAAAACTCACTTGGCAAACCGGTTATTTTTGTGATTTTATTGTGTAAATTTGAATTTTCTGTTTTCGCGCCAAAAATTCCTTTTCTCACTTTCAGTTCGTGTTTCCCACTTGGTAAGACGCTAAATCTTATTGGTTCGTTGTTTATTTTAGTACGCTGTGTGATGATGTCGTCTGACAGGCTGCCTGTGGAATAAACGCTTCTTGCCGTCTTTGGACTTCTTACTCTAGTTAGCTGGGCTGGGGCGCTGCGCGATAGCTTAGCTTCCTGTTACTGTGTCGCTGGTCTTACGTTCGTTAGCGGTTATCTCGGTGTCACCATAAACTCGCGAAACCTAAGCAGTAGCAACGAGTCTGGTGCTAACATGGATCCGTCAAAAATGGAATTATTAATGGAGCAGCAGTTTAAATTGTTTCAAATGCTTGCAGAAACGAAAATTACATCTACCTGCTCGCCGAGCACATCTACTACTACTATTGCACCATCTATTGACGGCGTTGCTAATAGTATTGCTGAGTTCCACTACGATCCTGATTCTAATGTCACTTTTGATATGTGGTTCCGTCGTTATGAAGATCTATTTAAGTTTGATTTCGCAACGCAAGATGACGCTTGGAAGGTTCACCTGCTACTTCGAAAATTGGGTCCAAGTGAGTTAGATAAATATTGCAATTTGATCCTGCCACAGAACTCACGTGACCGATCATTTGCTGACACCATTCAATCATTAAGCCAACAGTTTGGTGATAACTCCTCACTATTCAATATACGATACCGATGTCTTAAACTAGTTATGAATGAAGACAGTGATTTTCTCACTCACGTCGGTATTGTCAACCGTGAATGCGAACGTTTCCGTCTCAAGTCTCTCACAGAAGACCAGTTTAAAGCACTCATTCTCATCTGCAGTTTGCAATCGCAGAAGTTTAGCGACATCAGAACGCGGCTTCTATGTAGACTTGACCAAGATCCGAAGCTAACGCTGAATGATGTTGCTAACGAATATCAGCGCCTGAACAACATCCAACGTGACACAACTATGATCCAATCTGGCGGTAAAGACAACTCTGAAGTCCATGCAGTACGTCAGTCATCAGGCAATGCCACATCTATGGCTGCATCTAGCTCATCTCATTCCAGCTCAGCTCTCTCTTCAAAAACTAGACCTCCTTCAGCATGCTGGCATTGTGGCGCATGGCATTTTATAAGATTCTGTCCATACAAGCACCATCGTTGCAGAAACTGTAAATCTGTCGGCCACAAAGACGGGTATTGTAAACGGCAGAAGCTACAGCAACCTCCACGTCGGTCCAGAAATAACAGAAAGCCATTTTCTCAACCAAGCACAAATTCTCTGAGTTTGCTAGCGTCCTGTCAAGCCTTCACTCCAGGTGAGAGAAAGTTTCTTACTCTTAACATTAATGCGTATCCATTTAGATTACAAGTAGATACTGCGTCAGACATTACGATTATTTCCAAGAAAGCCTGGATTAAAATGGGTAGACCACGCATTGAGCCTACTACGCAGAAGGCACGCACAGCATGCGGCAACTATTTACGCATGTTGGGACAGTTGACGTGTGTTGTATCGTTTTGGGACATGTCGTTCACTGGGGTATGTTATGTTACAACAACTGATCTGAATTTACTTGGATTAGATTGGTTTGACCAGCTGCAGTTAGCTGATGTTCTGTTAAACACTGTGTGTCGGCTGGTACGACAAACCCCAGAGCCAGAGAACTATACGGCGAAAATCTTAGCAGAGTTCCCGACTATTTTACAACCGGGATTCGGTTGTTGCACCTCAATGAAGGCGACCCTCCGTATACAGAAAGGTGCTAAGCCTGTTTTTCGTCCTAAGCGACCAGTGCATTATGCAGCATTACCCAAAGTCGATGAAGAGCTCAACCGTCTACAGCAACAAGGAGTCATTACGCCTGTTTCTTATTCTGCTTGGGCAGCTCTGATCGTGGTTATCAAGAAACCGAACGGCTCAATACGCATATGTGCAGACTTTTCCACAGGCCTTAACGCGGCCCTTGAACAACATCATTATCCACTACCAGTTCGGGCAGACTTATTTACTATGCTAAACGGCGGCAAATTTTTGGCGAAACTGGATCTCGCTGACGCTTACTTACAAGTAGAAGTTGCTGAGGAATCCAGAGAGCTACTGACAATTAATACTCATCGTGGTATGTTTCAATACAACCGCTTGCCATTTGGGGTCAAGACAGCCCCCTCCATTTTTCAGCAACTAATGGATACTATCTTAGCAGGCATTGCGGGCGTTGCTACTTATCTCGACGACATCTTAATTGTTACTACTTCACCAGAAGAGCTGCGTGAGCGTACAACTAATGTTCTACAGCGTATCAGTGAGAATGGATTCCGATTACGTCCAGAAAAATGCCAATTTTTCTTAGAGTCAGTGAAGTATTTGGGATTTGTTTTCGAAGCTAAAGGTCGCCGACCGTATCCTGAGAATATTCGAGCTATTCAACTAATGCCAGCCCCCACCAATGTTTCTGCGCTACGATCCTTTCTGGGACTAGTAAGCTATTTTTCAGCCTTCGTGCCATCAATGCACGTCATCCGGTCTCCTCTTAACCACCTGTTACATAAGGATGTCACCTGGAATTGGACGCCAGATTGCGAAGCAGCTTTTAACAAACTCAAGTCAATTATTGGCTCTAGACTGTTATTAACTCACTATGATCTGTCCATGCCAATCATTGTGGCTGCAGATGCTTCAGCTTCTGGTCTTGGTGCCGTTATCTCACATCAATTTCCTGACTCTTCAGAAAAAGCTATCATGCATGCGTCTCGTACACTGACACCGGCAGAGAGAAAATATAGCCAGATAGAGAAAGAAGCACTTGCTCTCGTCTTTGCCGTACGTCGTTTCCATAAATTTTTATATGGGCGGTGATTCACGCTGCTGACAGATCACAAGCCTTTACTTACAATTTTTGGTTCAAAGTCCGGTATCCCAGCCCATTCAGCAAATCGCCTACGACGTCGGGCTCTTATCTTGTTGGGTTATGATTTTGATATCCAGTACCGGCACACTCAAGAGTTTGGTCAAGCAGACGCCTTATCAAGATTAATCAGCAAGCACGCTACGGTGGACGACGATACAATTATTGCCTCGCTATCAAAGGAAGACTACGCAGCATCCTACCTAACGAATGCTGTCCGCGCTTTACCAGTATCAATGTCAGATATTCAAATAGCCTCTAGAAACGATGCAATGATCAGAAGGGCTATGAAATATGTCACGCAAGGGTGGCCGCGCATCGCTTTCGAGGGTGACATGAAGCAACTTTACCAACGTCGCGATTCCTTATGCGTCGTGGATGATCGCCTTATGTTCGGAGAGAGAGTAGTCGTGCCAAAGTCACTACAACCAAGGATGCTTCAACAGTTTCATTCTGGTCATCCTGGGACACGGCGAATGAAGTCTATAGCTTACAGTTATGCATACTGGCCACTGATGGACCAGCACATTATCGACTTGGTACGCAAATGCACACAGTGTCAGCAGGCAGCGAAATTCAACGCTAAAGCGCCACCGATCGCCTGGCCACAGCCGGAAAACTCATGGTCGCGAATACATATCGACTTTGCTGGACCAGTCAATGGAGTTACCTACTTGGTCGTTGTAGATGCTTTCTCGAAATGGCCGGAGATTTTCCCGGTGGTGCCACCGTCCACCACAAAGACACTGCAGATCCTCACAGAGATTTCCTCCAGAAATGGCCTGCCGGATATGATTGTTTCAGACAACGGGTCGCAGTTTACTTCAAGTCAATTTCAAGAATTCTGCCGACGGCTGGGCATCATTCACTACCGCTCTCCACCTTATCATCCGCAGTCAAATAGCCAGGCGGAGAGATTTGTAGATACTTTCAAGAGGGCACTACTTAAGTCAAAAGGGGAGGAGACGCCTATGTAGTCATTACAAAACTTCTTATTCGTTTATCGAACGACTCCGAACGATGCACTACCAGAGCGAAAGTCTTCAGCAGAAGCCCTCATGGGTAGAAAACTGAAGACAATACACAAGTTGATGTTGCCAAGCAGAACCACGCGCAAAGTGATTGAAAAGTTGCCAGCATATGAGGTTGGGTGTCCGGTGTATGCTCGCGATTACAGACCCAACCACAGTCCCTGGATGGAGGCTCGTGTAGTTCAGAGACGCGGCCAAGTCATGTACGAAGTAGATGTAAAGGGGGAGATATGAACTAGACATCGCAATCAACTTCGCAAGCGAGCAGCAGCAGATTGTCCCACATCGACCCGAAATCTGCCACTTGAAGTCCTTTTAGATACTTTCAACCTACCCCCATCGCAAGTGGAGAAAACAGAACAGAAGCCGGTCAACATACGTTCCAGGAGACAGTCACTCCGACAACGACGCCAAACAGTCAAACTGCAAGTAAACCCAAAGAACGTCCGTTATTAAAAAAAGGAGGTGTTGGGAATGTCAGATCCCCAAAACTCACTTGGCAAACCGGTTATTTTTGTGATTTTATTGTGTAAATTTGAATTTCCTATTTTCGCGCCAAAAATTCCTTTTCTCACTTTCAGTTCGTGTTTCCCACTTGGTAAGACGCTAAATCTTATTGGTTCGTTGTTTATTTTAGTACGCTGTGTGATGATGTCGTCTGACAGGCTGCCTGTGGAATAAACGCTTCTTGCCGTCTTTGGACTTCTTACTCTAGTTAGCTGGGCTGGGGCGCTGCGCGATAGCTTAGCTTCCTGTTACTGTGTCGCTGGTCTTACGTTCGTTAGCGGTTATCTTGGTGTCACCGTAAACTCGCGAAACCTTGGTGAAATTTCTGTAATGAGTTGATTAAATGTTACGTGAAGCATTTAAAGAATTTAGTGTCTGTTTCAAGGTGACTCTAATGAGTTAAAATTTTGGCTCATCTTTTTATAATTATTGGCAAGGGTACTACTAAATCTACTGACACTTTCCGATATGTTTCTTTCAATGCCACGTACAATTCTTTTTGTGATACATACTGTTATGACGGGCACTTCATGAAGACTGATTATTTTCTAGAACTGTTCTTCCTGTAAACGATTCAATTATTTTAGTTGTATACGAAGTAATCATTTTATTCTTATTACTGTGACGTTGCTCTTATCCGATACTCCTGTTTAGTGCATTAACTGTTGTTATTTCATTTCTCATTTATGGACTATAGGTAATTGACTGCATATACGTCACCCTAGTTTACACTCACTATTACTCTTATTTGTAATAATGTCAGTTTCTAATTGGTTGACGATGCTGTCTGATTTGTATATATAAAAAAGCATGATTAAAATAAAACCGATCTATCTGTGTGGCTTATCAATCGTTATTTCTCCTTCATTCCGGTTGAGGGACTGGTATTTGCGGGTCAGACGTGTCTGTACAGTGATTAGCAATCATCAAGGGCATTATATATTTTCACAATACATAACAACTGGCGACAGCGCTTGAAATGAATTCAACTTACGTAGTCATTAGTACTCAAGTCTACTACATTTTATTATCCAATCAGCACTAACAATCGCATTCAGTGTCATAAATCTTATTTGAAAAAAAATTAATAATCAATATAAATGACTACTACATTTAAACAAATGCAATTTATCTACAACAGCAACAACAGCAATTTCTAACCTCTCAAGAATAAATGCTCGAGTCAATCTTGTCAAAAATCGCTATCCAGTCCAAAATAACTCCTTTTCAAAAAGGAATAGAGTTATCACTCATTTCAGTTGCAGAATTTCATTTTGATGCACAAAATGGCCATACATTTGAACCATGGTTCAGCAGAATCGAATGTGTCGCTGGAAGATAATATTCATCATATATTGCAAACTTCTATTCTGGCTAAACCTTTGTCAGCAATGGACGTAAAATCTACAACTAGGACGGATGAAGAGCTTCAGACAATTATTCGCTATCTTTTGTGTGGTTGGCCTTACATTTTAACGCAACAGAACGACGATATTTCCATCGACGAGACGCCATGCTGTTGTTGACAATTGTCTTGTGTTTGGTAATCGTGTAGTTATTACCCAATTTTTGCGTCACAAAGTTTTGTCATAGTTACATCCTGCAAATCCAGGTATCGTCCGGATAGAAGCATTAGCCCGCAGTTACGTATAATGGCCAAACATTGATACTGATGTTATGAATTATGTATTCGGATGTTCAAAATGTGCACATTTTGAAAATATCCCATGGAAAAATTAAATTTTGCTGCTGGGAATCAGCAACACATCCATGGTCGAGAGTTATTGTAATCTTCGCTGGTCCACTCAATAGCAAATTTCACTTAGTACTTATCGTTGCTTTTTCTAAATGGTCTGAAGTACATTGAATGGGGTCAACATCGACTATCTGGTTAGCGTTTTTATATCAAGCTTGTGTTTTATGGGATAGGGATGCTAGCCCTATGCCCAACCCTCCTCATTTACCCATGCTTGGGACTAACAGCAACCCTATAAGAGCTGTGAGCAGAGATGACTGTAGTTACAGCATTACAACGGCTCAATACAACCGCTATTTTAGCTATGACAAACTCAAGCGTTTCAAAATAACTCTCAACAACAGGTTTCAAGCCTTACAAGATCTGCTGAACAAAGAAGAAACCACTGTGGAGGACAACTGGGAAAGAATCAAAAAGGCACTAACATCAACTTGTCAAAATGCTCTGAGACAAGAAACACCATTTTAAGAAGTGGATTTCCACAGAAACCCTGAACAAAACTCAACAAAGGAGGAACAAGAAGGCAGAACTCAACAACAGCCAAACTAAAGCAGAAAAAATCAAGGCACAAACTGAATTTACAGAAGCAAATAAGAAGGTAAAGAAGAGCATAAGCGCCCACAAACGAAAGTATATCGAAGGCATTGCAACGACTGCGGAGGAAGCTGCAATCGAAGGAAATATGAAAAAGCTATACGACACAACGGAGAAACTGGATGGAAAAACTGTAAACCAGAGCGACTAGTCAGTAGCAAAAAAGCGAGCTAATCATTGGAATTCAAGACTTAAGAGACTGGTGGGTAAAACATTTCGAAGTATTCTTGAATAGAGCAACTTCACTGAACCCACCAGACATCGAAGCAGCATACACGGACCTCCCGATTGATGTCAATCCACCGACGATGGAAGAAATCAAGATAGCCATCAGACAGATCAAAAGTGGGAAAGCAGCAGGACCTGACAATATACCAGCCGAAGCACTCAAGTGAGATATAGACATAACGACGAGGATGCTCCACGTTTTATTCAAGAGGATCTGCGAGGAAGAACAGGTGCCGGCAGACTGGATAGCAGGATACCTTATCAATATACCGAGGAAAGGAGATTTGAGAAAACGTGAGAACTACAGAGGAATCACACTGTTGTCAGTTCCAGGAAAAGTCTTCAACAAAGGGCATTGTATATTGTCACAATCCATAACACCTACATAGTTATACATTAAAAAATCCGATGGTAATATTTTAGATTTGACTTATCATAATAACAATTATTATAAAAAAACGCTCTAAATAAATAGATATGCGAAATCAATGCAAATCAAAGCGTTTATAATTAGGTACATGAATTACGTAATCGTTGGTATTATTAGAATAATATTACTGATTACAGTGTACTGTTAGATCAAAAAGTAAGTGTTGATTATCATTTCGTTGAAACAGCTTTTTGATTCGTTGTGAATACGGCCTACAAATAAAAATAGAGATGATGATTGACTTTGTACACTATAGTCATCTAATCATCATGCATTATAACTATATCACGTAGTTGGTTGACATTGCGAGAATACAAGTAACTAGTTAATAATACACTGAATTATTACTTACTGTCTTTCATTGAATCTCAGTTTATCAATAACCGAGCAATAGCTAAGATAATTTCATATTTATCTAAAGTAAAAGTGCACATAACAAATCAACCTGCTGCATATTCAATAGAATTGCAGTTGAATCGAATTTCATATTGGGACAAAACAGATGTCTAGTGCTAACTGGTTTTCAATGGTACTCTCTTAACATCAATTTGTAGCGAATTCAACCAAAAATGACAGATCTTATGAACTTTTCGATCTCACAGGAAATTCAACAAGAACCATGCTGCTTGTATTCTACAATGTGAGTATCAACTTCATATGTTGCTAACATATGACTTATCACTTCTCAATATCTTATTCAAATGATGAGTTGATAATCCCTCAATAAACATGAATATGTTAGTATGCATGGAAGTGTAATGTTTATTTATTACACTATGTTAATGTTATGCTAGACGACTGAACAAAAGTAACTGATTTATAGAACTATGTTCGGAAGACTATTTTGGTTGTTATAGTTGTGTGTAAAGCAAATATTTTGATATAATGATTGTTACATTACCCTTGCCCTATCCTGCTGTTCAGCATATCTGCTGTTAGTATATCACCTTTCATTTATGAACTACAGTTAATTAATTGCATTCAGGTTACATCTATTCATTACCACTATCTAGTTTGTTTTGTTTAAATGTGAAATTCCCAATTGGTTGACTGTGTAGTGTAGTTTGTGTATATATGTAGGAATACTTGAAATATAATATGATTTGTCTGGCTGATTCATTGGTTGGTGTTCTTTCTTTTTCCAGACTGTGATTGAGTTAGCTTCCGGAAGACAGATGTACATGAACCGATTAGACACACTGAGTGGTGTTTGTTATTACAACTTCGTGCGAAAAAAATCGCATCAACGATAATCCATACCATCATTAGTCATAAACAGATCTTTTGGCTTTCATAACAGTAATTTACTAGATTGGCAATCAAATGTAAAATGCATGAAAATATTCCTCAGAGGTTACTTACATACTTTTTTAAAATAATCAAACATATCTTCGCGGAATTCATCTACAATATTTTCCAGTTTCTTGATGTCGGATAAATTAGCTCCTGAAAACAATGAAAAACTAGAAATGATGAATTCAGAGTCATTGAATAATTTGTTCCTTAGCGTATATCAATATAAGTTAGATATTTACACTATTCCAATCGAATCGAGTTGAACCGAACTGATAGTCAACATGAGCCCCACCTTCCCCATCTACATGTAATTAACACACCAAATTCGTGAACGAATAGCATGTAGTATGCAAAGTTGGCAAATACATCTGTAAGTGTATCATGAGTCGTCTCTTTTCATCAAGAAATGACTGCTTGATTTACTGTTCACTTACTCATTGTTTGATTTATTGATATTCTGATTATCAATTTCGTCCTTTCACATAACAAAATTCTCTTCTGAATTAGAGAGTTTATGGGTATAATAATATTCTATGTTCACTAATTATAAAGTAAATGCTTATATAACACTGCATCAATGAATAATTACACGATCGGAGTGCCCTCGAATAACATTATTACAATCATTAGAATATAGGCTGTTAGTTTCGTACTAGTGCAAAAGTCGTCAGTTGCATTTGTATCTACATTTGGCTTGCTGACTATGCATATAGCCGACAAGTTTCAAGGTGAACTCTCAGTGATCCAAACAAACAAACTGGAGTCTAACATTATAAACAGTACTTCCGTTAAATTATGATGCAACGTAATGATCAGCTGTGTGTCAACTGTGGTACCATTTTCATTATCTATGACTAAATTTTATTGGTCAAAACATTTCATTACGGCATTGAAATATGCCATAGGTTAGTTATTAGTTAGTTAATCCCTACAATTAATTTAAGATGTCTTGTGGTGATTGGTAGCTAGTTTTGTTGCTTGTATCCGTTACCGACTGATACCCACTGAGTATTACTGTGGAGTATGATGATTTGATAAATCAGCCGTTCATTAGAGGAATTCTCTTTAACACTACACATTATTATATAGATAAGTTAAATGAATACAAATAAAGTCATTTCATCATTGTTACATGTGATATCTTAATAAAATGCATCAATCATCTTATGTTACTTTGAAACTCTGGAGTGAACAAATCATAGCAAGTTTCCTTGGTATATTGTGATGGTACTTCTATTCCAATGGGAAAATATGAAAAAACAATATACGGATAACGTAGTTGTATTGTACAATAAAGTTAACTGTTCATATTGTTATCGGACATTTGTATTATTTAGCTCACAATAATATTCCCACTTTATTAGGTTTACATTCGAATGAGTTAGGTTGATAAGTTGATGTCATGAAAATTTGTTTGATTAAATCGACTCACATTAGTAGCCGACATTATTTCTAGGATAAATTGAGTAAGCCAGTCGATATTCCGACTTAAATTCAACCTTGATAATAAGTGCGAATCATTTTTCGTCAAATCTACACTTGTAACTGATAACGATGAAGTTAAATATTACACTATTACAGCATGTCAGTTATTCTTATCTTGATATTTGTAATAAATTATTTTTGGATAGTTCTTATTCCGGTTCAAACCATGCGTTTAAATTGGGGCGTACATATGATACTGGTATTGAACAACTACTCAGTTACGACGAATGAACTCGGCTATTATGATACATTCGTTGATTTGCTCGTTCTGACATGAAGTGTATCTTAGTTGGATAAGGAAGCTATGAAGGTAGATATTTTACAAACAAATACTTTACATGTGTTTTGTTGAAAAGCCAAAGAGTAAGCATTTGTTATATGTTCAAAGTAATTGGCTAATCTTATACACTAAGACTCATTACTCCGACTAATCATACATGATAAGTGTCGTCTTTCATCAGAATATGTGTAAAGCTGTATGTTCATTGGAATGAAAGATGATATCATAGAGACTTCGGCTGTAATATCTCTACTCAAAATAGATAGAATTGATGTAATAATGATGTCTGAAACCACATTTGTTATCAATTAATCAAGTCAATTAATCAAGCAAAGTAAGAAACAACGTTACTGAAAAGGTTAGTTAATATCACTTTTATCATGTTTCCTCTTTAGAATTTGCATCATTTTCGACGTTGTTGGCACCTTTACTTCTACATTGTAGATGAAACACAGTTACACAATTATTTATACAGAACAAATTAATGATTAAGCATATAAAGCGAATAGAATATTGAAATTGATTTGTAAGTGATTCTATAATGCATAGTATACTTGACGTAAACTGTAACATTCATGATTCATGACATAACATGGAAACTGGTTACAATGATCACTGAGATACTCAGTTGTTACATGTACATACCATATCTCTTCTCAATATTTTCTTGATAAGCTTGTATTTCTAAAATGTTGGCAAACGACAATAAAACTCAGAATATGTTAGTAATGTTAAGAAGGTTTTACATTACTTGATAATTACAACTCATCAGTACACACATACTACTAAAATTCGCATAATGCTTCATTTTGAACATGGAATTATAATAACAAAAATAATGATAATACTACTATTTACAACGACCAGTGCGGACCTTTTAGAAGATGAGCATTATATTTGTCTGAGTAGAGTGTGTCAGCACATTCCAAAACTAAAAGAAACAATGTTAATTATATACTATTGTAGTAGTAACATACATTCATCAATTGAGTCGTTATGTTCTGGATGTTTATTCATGCATTCGTCTAGAAGTCAAAATGAAACTATTAACTTTAAATCGAATTTAAGCTAAGCATATAATGAGATGATAACATGAAATCAGATTTCCAAAGATCATTGACATAGATCACTACGATTACGTAATAGTAGACGAATCAGTATAGAAAACAAACATTTTATAATTATTAACATCATTTCGATTTGTGGAGCACTACTTATGGTGTTGCATCCAGGTATGAAGAATTCATCAAATGTTTACATAACCTCTACCATCAGAAAAGCAAAACCACTGAAATGTTACTGAAGTTAGAAAAGTTGTCAACATATTGCTTTTATCATTTTTGCAGTGTGTCGGCATATCTGGCAACTACTACTGTCATATTCAAGCATTACCGTGGAACGCATATAAAAAAGTCATATGTTGTTTCTTGCTAGATGCTGTTATTTAGTGTCCATTAAGAAAGTACTACCGAAAGTCAAAAACTTAGTTGACTGACGAAACAAGGCAGTTAAGTTCTAATTTAAATAAAATAAAAGCCTGATACGGAATTAAGTAGATATTGTTGGTTTATTCAATAAACCGACTCCGATTTCTCTAAATATTATATAAAATCTGCTCTTGACCTAATAATTAGGCATTGCAAGAGAAAATACCTCAACAACGTGTTGCAGACCGGCATTGTAATTCCTATACTAATCATTAACACAGAGGGATTGAACGAACGAACAAACTTATTTACAAGTATAAAATCCTACATGAGGTTTAACGTGGTTTTCTGAAAAAGGATTATACATCACCGAATTCTTATATTCTGGGACAGAGAAAATCTATTTGAAACATAGTTTACCAATTTGTAACATATTTATATACCTTATAATGGCTTTCTACATTAAATCAGTTGTCAATATAATTACGAAATTGAAATATTTTGGATTCACACACTCATTGTTCACTAGGTTTGTAAGCTACTGGAATAAACAGTCAATTATAAGTTAACTAAACGCTATACTCATACGATGTATCGCATGGCACAGTCCTTATTGCGCTTCTGTGTGTAAACTTCATAAATCACCTCGCATAGAAACGAAGCTCATAGACTCTAACGTGGACAGACAATGAGAATTCTTCGGCGGTGAGAATGATACACAAGCTTTTGAGAACCACTTAGCTATATTTATGGTGTTGACTAGAAATAGTACTCTCCAACTTCACATCAGAAGAATTAAAAACTCTTTATAAAGTACTGACACAGTGTGTGTGTGCATGTGACGTGTGTAGGTTATTTATACAAACTTCAGGTATGAGGACAAATCAATTTCCTAAATCAGTTCAACTTATGTATACCCTGTTCCTTATTTCATCTAAAGGTACATCAAGGCACAAATTTGTCACCAATGCTTCACATTATTTAAAACACTTGTCAAAAATATAAAGGGTAGGATGAGTACATCGATGCGATTAATTTACACAATGTCACCATCAAGTTATTGGATACACGTGATATATTAAATATCTACAAAACAACCCGTCACAAGGTCATTGAAACATTGTGCATTAAGCACTTCATTGATTCATAAATACCGCTTTGCTGTCAACAAACAATATCACATTAGACTTATGTTACCAATGAAGAGGATTTAATGTAACACGTTATATAAACTATTTGATTACCTATTCCTTCGTTTAACTGGGTTACATATACTCCCACATGATTCTCAGCTATTGTTTTATCACCTTTAAATAATTTAACAACACAAAGTTACTGAGTGAATTAGTGTAATGTTATGATTTCATTAATGAGCAAACATTTCATTGAGTAAAATGATCAGTCATTATGTTGATTGAGTCATATTATGATTGTCAAAATAAATTCAGGAAACAAGTGTTGTTCTAGTCAGGACTTATTAAGGGGATGTACCTGCATCTAAGTGATGATGTTCATATGGTGGCTTGGACACAGTTTGTTTTCTGCCACACGTGTCCGAGTTCACCAGTAGGTTACTTGTTCCACACATGCACAATTATGCAACGGGTTATATATGTACATATATAAAAAGAATGAATGTGAATCTTCCCATTAAATTGTAAAGGATTGAAACTGGTCAGTATCTAGCATGAAACACATCAACACTGTGGTGAAAATACATTCAGTTGACAAGAAGCACGACTTGGATTCGACCTGCCAGTTACAATTCAACCCTAACATTACCTGTTAACTATCGCTATATCTACATAATCTGCTTACAATGAACATATGGCAACAAACACTAATTAGCCGTCCATGATAAATCATAGAAATCATCTAAATAAATTCTAACTATATTCACCACGTTATTCATAATCATGCGAGAGTGATTATAGAACTGCATTTGCATCATTATTATTAACTTCGACGTCTTAAGTTGGATGAGACAATATGTCGAATGATTTATTACAGTTATTAAATCTACATGAAGTAGACATTTTCATATTTAGGACAATACTGATTCATGCAATCACAATAAGATCAATTACGATAGCATTCAATTGATAAGGATAGTGAAGATGTGTGAGCATTGTAAGACAAGAGTTTACTTTTAGCAGTGATGAAATCCTGTCGTAATTGCTGCCACTTTTCAGTGAGTTCTACAGTATAATGTAAAGTGTATCAGATAAACAATATTTATTTATTTTGTTAGAAACACTTGCTAAACATGGTAATATACTTTTAAGCTTCATGAGCAGTACACTTAAATGTTTCTATCTCTTCCTTACACAAGAAGTGATGGTTATGTGAAAGGATGATGATGTTATAAAGCGGCTTGAATTGGCTTGGTCAACTGACACCCCAAAAGAATTGTATGTACTGTTCTCAAGTTAACATCAATATTATGGATAATTTTATATTTACTTGCCGAAAAAGGTACATTTGTTAAAGTTAAGAGAGATTACCTAGTGAAAACATTGAATGTTGTTTGTTCGAAATATCATTACATGTCGGGGAAACTATAATTTACACATCGGTTTGTTACAAATACTGTGCACGCAAAAATTACCAATATACGTTTGTACACCAGTTTATATATTATCGAAGTCAATTAATCAACAAGGAACAAAACTGACATATATGCATTGTGATTAGTAATTATCGAATTTTAATTACTCACTGAATCAATCTACACAGTAACTATTTAGGAACTCACTATTTGGCATCGATAAATCGATGAGTAAAGAAATTAGGTAGATAAAAATCACCAACGAAGAGAACATCTTTTCTAAGATCAGGCTTTTGTGAAACATAAATGTATTTATCATCTTCACTGAAGAACAATGATTGGAGTAATGAAGTTTGATCAACAATAGATAATGATGATTTGATAATTGTACAAATGATAATCGACTGAATGAATTACATACGTACAACAACTAATTACTTGTTCAGTAAATAAATCACAAAATGTTCAACAAATAAAGTCACTAGATTCATAGACTAATTACTGATTAGATGTAAGAGTAGTAAGTAGGAATAGAGCAAGTAGTAGTGACTCTGTTGTCTACTGTGTCAAATACAACAATGTAAATATCATCACATTCACTTTCACTTCATTGTATACAATTACCACTAGACAACACACAAATGAAACAATCACACTTATACACTATAACTTTCAGCAAACAGACAAACAACATCCAATTCATTAGATTCTGATCTCTTTTTAACTTACACTAGTAGACAATACAGCCACATGCTTATCAAACCTGTCTAGTATTGTACACAATGAACACAAATTATACTGTTTGATCAAAAAAGAAAGTGAAAAATCACGAGGTGATATATATTTCGATAAATGTTGTTTTTTAAAACAATGATTCTTACTTCAAATGTAATAAGGAACCACTGATAGATTGTGTACGCTGAAACAACAAACTTGTTTGAATGAAGTAACTTAGATTTCAAACTATCATAATAGTAGGCAACATTGAATGCTGCTACTTAGTAAAATAATGCAGACATTCATCTGAATAGAGTTTTGTTTTGGATAAACTGAATGATTATAAGGTTAAAAGCAATGTGACTGTGAGCCAGATAGATTTTGATCTTAGTGAAATTTGTGAATAGAAGGTAGCTGTCTACTTTAAATACAAACTTCAAGAATAGAAATGGGAATGAAAGGTTTGTTGGGTTTTAGTCTGAGATCGCTACGCTATTGGTATAAATTTACTATTCCAACCGTGCTGCGACTTTGTCGTGTTGGTCGACTTTACCTAACGTGATGACTAGGTTGGGCTTCATAGGTTCTACATTGTTAAGCAGCTTGATTGGAGAGCGGTTTCAGTAAAAGCAGTAAATAAAACGTCTGGTAACAAAGTCGCACTCTTAACTATACAAAGGTGTTTAGTCAATGAGGAGTTTTCTACAGACAACTAGCATAATAGCTATGCTGCCTCCTCACTATGTGATAGTAACAAATACCAAATTCACTGTTTTTCGTGTATAAGCAATGAACTAATTGTACAGAATTGGACATTTAATTGTTGCAATTATACACACACTGAACAGCTTCCTACTGTGTCATCAGTGTTAACAATTCTAACTTACGAAATAATAATAATAATAATAGTTCTATTCTGAAGTATCACTTTGTACATGAGAGCATGCCAGTTTACAAGCATGATCACAATCCTATAGGTTTACATACATGCAAATATTATGTGGAAAGGTCACTGTCAGGACATTCATAACAGATAATGATGTGAATTGAGAACCAAACCACATGCAACAAAGTTTATAATATTAGAACACCGAAAATTTGTATTGTATCATTGTGCTTAAATGACTAAAACCGCGTGCTACTTGACTAATGCGTTACAATTCCCCGAAACGGCTAATAGCTTGCAGATTGAATCATTGAGCATGTTCAGATGCAGGAAAAGATCGAGAGTATTTGGAACCTAAATAAAGAAGAGAAGTTAATAGTATTGTGTCAGTAGACCCCAAAATCGCCTTGTACATAATCATCTACAACTATAGGAATGACGAAAACAGAGAAAACACAAAATAATAACGCTGTTATCTTGAAACAGTTAGGCGAAAATTGGTGTCTATACGGGCACCGGAGCGCACAACATTCCACTTACGTTAACTGAACGAATGAGTAGAATAAATGATTGTGCTATCGTTCATAAATGGATTAAAGGAGAAGAACACTAGCATTGGAATACGACATGTAACTTTTGCTTACATGTTTAGAGTGCCTATTATTTCGCTAGTGGAGTAAGAAACGATAGTTGGTTTGAACATTTTTAATGAGTTACCAGAAGAGATGAGATTACCATCCTGTCGCAAAAATAACTATAGCGAATCTGTTTCTCGAATGGCTTGAGGCAATTAGTTTCAGATTCTCGAGAATTTATTTGTTAAATAATTCATATGAAGAGCAGATTCAGAATGTGACATTCTTATTTTTGATGCTAAATCGCGTACGTTATAGCAAGAATTTTCTTCGAAATTAATTGTGTTAGATGATGTAAACGCTAATTTGTTCAGTATCTTATAAATAATAGATTAGGTTTAACATGAGTCAAGACCTCCATAAAGTTTCTAGTCCTAACTTAGTGCATCTAGTTTTATAGTCTAGAGTGCAATCAGCCTCAAAAATACGAATAGTAAAGCGACGTACAAACTTCAGTCTGAGTTTATCCTTAATGGGAACATTACTGAGATTAAAAGTGCAGTATTCGAGTAAATGTCGGATACAAACTTAATATAGCAAAATACGAGAATTATTGTCATTAAGGTACGTAGTATGCAACCCAGTAGTCGATGTGAGTTAGATGTTTGCATATTGACTTGTTCTGTAAAAGACAGATTAGAAGAGTGTCATAGTCCTAAGTCAACTACTGACTGAAGCCTGAGCAACTTAATACCGTTTATGGAGAGATCGAAATTGAGGCGCTCATCTCCAAAACATATCCAACGACACTAAGAAGCATTAAAATCTAACTTCCATTTCTAGCACCATACTGCGACCTTGTTGAGTTCAGCAGTGACGCTGTAGAATGTGTGTGCGAATTCGTGAAGAGGGAATGAGTACACTGTATTAGGATTATCTGCGTATAGAAAGGGTCTTCCTATGCTGGAGCATTTGCATACATCATTTATATAAGCTATAAAGAGCAGTGGGCCTAAGACACTTTTTTGTATAACGCCACTTGCAACTGGTTGGACCTTGGACTGAGTCAAGTTAATTTTCACAATTTGGTGCCTATGACCGAAGAATGAGTTTAACCATGCAAGCAATAGATTCTTATCCCATGAAAGAAGAGTTTGCCTGTAAGAAGCCTGTAGTAAACCATGTCAAAAGTTCTAGATATGTCTAAGTACAATACTAACATCAAGTGCCCAAGGCTTCGTTCAGTCAAGACTAAATTAAAGAATTCAAAGTGACAAGTTATACAAGACCTGGTTTCGGGGAAGCAATGTTAGGAATTAGAGTTAAGTTTTTCTGAGAGTAAATAACCAGACATTTCGTCACATACTGTTTTTTCATTATTCTAGAGATAACTGGGGTGATATTTATGGGCTTATATTTTTGCAAGTTTGTCCTGTCGCTTGATTTAAAGCGAGGCCAGATGTAGGAGGTTTTCCATCTACTAGGGTAAGTACCTGCTGTCGATGAATGGTCAAACAGTTTTATTAGGATTAATGGTTAATTAGGTCGACCGAATTCAAAGTAAATGGTTGCCATCCTATCTTCTCCATAACTACTTGACGTTATAAGTGAGTTGATGGATTTACAAATGTTGTCATAAGTGAAGGTAACGGATTCTATATGGTTAGTAGCCGAGTTAATTATTTCTTACTCAATGTCATCCATAGACTTATCTCCGTTAGCAAAGCAATCAATGAACAAGCTGACTATAACATTATGGTCTTTAATGATTAATCCATCTCGTTAAATGCAGGGAATATAACTATTCTGGGAAGGTTTGAGGCGTTTATTGAACAGCCGTACCAAGTTTTGTACCTTGGAGCTACAGTGAATTGCTGATAACTCGTCATAAATCTCCGTTAATCTGTGGATTTTTTTAGTTTCGATGATCTTTTTATGTCTCTTTCATTATGCTTAAATTATTTAATGGGCTAACCATGGCTTATACCTGGGCTCAAGGAGTTCGCGTTTTTTCACCTAATGATAAACTAGGGGGCTTAGTATTGGAGGTGCGATGTAAGTCTACATCAGTTTGGAGGTTGTCAGAGGTTTGTCTTGATATTGTTACGTCTTGTAGCATAACGCCTGCCTGTCGATTAATAGTATCATCATAGGATTCTGTAGCAGTACTAGGTGGCGTAGTTAGGCATTTTACATTAGTGATGTTCTGCTCTACTTTACCTAAGTGTTACGCTTATAGTTTCCTATGTCTTTGGATTGCAGTCTTATCCTCAACTATACGGACCTTCGTATACTTAGCAGATGCATTAATTAATTGTTCAGCTTGTTTCAACTGAACTGCTGCCGATTGAAAATCAAATCGGAAGAGAATAATATCCTGCGTCTACTAAAACCACTTTACAAGCTTCATATTGGTGCATTCAGTGAACAAACCCATTGTTAAGTAGAGCAGGAAGCCTGTCTAAATAAGACATTAGAAATGCGTGCCATTGATGCATGTTATGTCACAAAAACACGTATACTGGATTCTAGCACAGTCATCCACTTGACCTCACTTAGTTAGAGAGATGAACCTTCGCAATACACCTCATTTGTCTGGCGACTCAACAGTAGCTTCTCGTGGACTAGCTGGTGTAGGTATTGCGTCACGTATGGAAACAGAACTGGCGCTTCTCGGAAGGATTCCTGTGTACAGTAGTCTATGTGCTGCTCAATCAAGTGTTTTGATAAGAAATTTGGAGTCAATGGACACATGCCGTTGTCTTTTCATTGTTTCTGTCTTCGCTTCCATTGACCGCAACCAGGATGAAGTAAAAGATGAATTTTACAAAAGAATTTTCGAACTGCTTCATAGGGCCGAACACTAAGATTTTATACTCATAGCTGGTAATTTTAAAGCCCAAATAGATAGCTTGAATCAGTTTGAAAGACATTTAGGTAGATTCTCCGGTGTTCAAGCTCAGATAACGGCGACCGTCTGCCACAACTATGCGCAAACATTCGCTTATTTCTAGCAAACACTAGCTTTAATAATATGAAGTGATATTATCTGACATGGCGACAAACTTGACCTACCCAAAGGTAGACTCATATAGACCATATCTCAATTAGTCACCATTGAAAGGGCTCGACAGAAGATTGTCGATCTTACTAGTGCACATGTTTAGAGTTTACACATGCTCTAGTGCAGCCACATATTCTCTTACATCTCACAGGGCGAAGAAAAGCCACTGCAAAATAAATAGCCCTAGTTAAGCAACAAGACAGACGAGGGTAGTTGATAGTTTACAATTAATTGAATGACTTTTGAAAACTCGTTGCATCAGGCTCCGAATACATTAAAGGGTGAACAGTCATCAGATATAAATTGGCAAAAAGTCTGAGAAACGATCGTGGGCAGTAGTGGGTAACTTAAGCATAAGAAATAGAAAAGACAGCAGCGTTAGGTAACACTAGACAACTTTTCATGTTAATTAAAGAAACCATGGTTAAAAAATTTGACGTGAGTAAAACAATCTCTGAAAGAGATGAAACGCTTAATAGCTCTTAGTCTAAACGTTTAGAACATTGGGCTGAACAATTCAAAGAGCAGCTTTGTTGGCCTTCAGCTGCTCTAGGACTTCCCACTATTTTAAAACAGCCAGAATGTAAAGTCAAACTAGGTTCTTCGACTATTCTCAAAGTCAAAAAAGCTACAGCCAACCTAAGGCAACACAAAGCAGCAGCTCCAGATAAATTATCCCTAGAGGTCTTTAAGTATAGTAGTCCAACTTTAGCGATTAGTTTGACTGATATTTTAACAGTTGTTTGGACCAGATTATCAGCATTCATCAGGTTTTAGAACACAGGCAAACATTTGGTGCCTGACAATGGTGATTTTCCTTCACTTGAAAGTGGCATTTGACCTTGTAGACTGAGAAGTTTTCTGGCTGTGTCTTCCACTCAGATGTGTACTCCAGAAGTACATAAATCTTCTTAAGGCTCCTTACATAAACTCTATCAGTCGTGTTGAAGCAGATGACGAACTATCTTTCGAATTTTTAACCTCAAGTGGTGTCCATCAAGGTTGATCACTATCTTTGTTTTATTTGAGTTCATAACTGAATTACTGTCAGAAATAACACTATCATTATCTGACGTTTGAGGGATTGACAACCTACAAGAATTTCCACTTATTGACTTGAAATAGGTAGATGACATAGTCCTGGATGGTGAAGACGCTGATATAATGCAAAATATCTTAACAGCAATATGGACCAATACAAGCATTTTTGAAATGCGTTTACCTTCCCCATCGCAACATAATCTTATACTTCAAGATTGGTCTTTATTAACAATCGATGCAAAGATAGAAAGTGAAGTTGTTGAGGCCGTTAACAACTCCATATATCATGAAAGTTGCTTAGCCCTGATGGGTTTTTCTCTGACGAAATTTCGGTATGAATTCAAAAAGTTAGTCTGGTTTCGCGAAATTATGTCACCTATGGCGTAGGTGAAATATTCGTCTCATAACGAAAGAAAACGTGTACTGCACAACAGTTTGTTTTTTTTTTACTGTATGGATGTGAAACGTAGCCATTAAGAGTGGATAACACTTGATAATCATTGTTATTTGACCTGCGATGTTTTTAAAACGTCACTCACGTTAGCTATTATTACTAAATAAGTATTAACGAGCTTAGAAAACGGGTATTATGAAAAGGTTAAAAATCAATCGACAAGCTTGAAAATCCTAATCGACTGCCCCGACACACTGTTATTACTGATATGAGAATACGATGGAAGAAAATTAGGGGCGGCCAAACCGAAACATGCTATCAGTCCATGAAATCGCTAACTGCTATTTCGAATCGTATTGCTAGATGTAGACTACGTGGTTGAGGTCAGCACGAATGCTGTAACCAGTAGTTAAAAACTTTGTATGACATGGTTCAAAATCGGTCAAATGTATTCACTCATTGTTTTCCCTTATATCGTGAGTTTAAAATTGTTTCATAGCATTCTTTCACTGATCCATTTCTTTCTTCTTGAAGCTTAATTATTATGTTAACTTCCATTTGTTTTTATTATTATTATCACTGAAGTAACTTCTATTATTCTAGTAATATTCTTGCTGTGACTTAAAAATATGGCAACTTAGACCGATGCACACATATTCCAAGTCCTATATTGACCATACGTTCATACAGGCATGATTTCTGTTATGTCGGAATATAACGCCTACTGATATACACGAACTAACCGCAACGCTATTTGAAAACTTATCTGCGCCAACTGATACTCGCAACCGTGACCAACGACTGGATACCGATTACTCACCCCAAGACAGAAACAAGAAGACACCAACGCAGCGCTAGGAAGATTCGATTCCATTATAATTCAACTCTGTATATATATTTACAAAAGCGACCTTGGGAAAAACAGAGTAATTAGCATACTGAAATGACATTACAAACAATCACAATTAACAAGGTTCAGCGGAGAAAATAAAAAGCAGTACCGGTTACCGCTCACTTTACAATTAAATAAAGAATGGCAAAAAAGAGGATAATCACATGAAAATTAACTAGTTTTTTCTCTTTTTATCAATTTCATAATAAATTTTATTTTATTTTATAAATGGTGGTAAGATGGGTTATTCTTCATATCGGTAATTATCATGTAATTGAAATATGTAAAAGTTGATTTCTAGTCACTGGGTTATCCATCATTGAAGGCTTTGTTAAAAGTAGCGTCTACTGTATCTATATAATCAAAAATGACCAAGTGATGAAAGATCGACCCGAATAGACCATATGGTTGTTATGTAAATCTGAACACGAATGTTACATAATATCTTATTGATTATTGTATAAACGGGTAAAGAAATGTCGTTTTCAAATAAAAATTTACTGAAAATCTGATTGTTTCAATATTCGTCAAATAGGTATGTGTTTTATTTCATTTGTACAGGGTACATAATTGATTCTTTATTGAACTTGTCAACAATATCAACTATCTATTATTCTTCATTCATGAAACTTTATATGTTACCAAATATTCAATTATGGTCGAGTTGTGCAATTAATTTCACTGGAAAACTTCATCTACATCTATGATCTTCATCAACCTATTTCTTTTTATTCATAAATATTAGGCTCGTTGAATTGTATTGTGACTGGTAAGCGGAATCCTGGACGCATGATTCACCTTAGTTGGGATTCATCGGCTGGATGTATCTGCCTCCTAATGTTGATGTCCACATACTGAGTTCGAATACTAGTGTAAATGAGAGAACACAAGCGTATTATAATTATGAAGCTAGTTAGCTTACAAATATATGAAAGTGGATTGTTGTGGATATCCTAATGATACATAATAGCATAATCTATGCTCAATGAATACGTTGTCAGTCAACGATGTTACTTACATGCATTAAAAACAATCACAACATTGTAACATTAATATCACATTCATACATAAGTTGTTGACAGCGATTTGTCTGAATTGTTGTCATACAACAATGATGTAGAATAGGGAATGATTGTACAGTTTGGATTATTCTGTCAATGATGTATTCATCAATTTACAGATGATTTAATACAGGTAGCCAATGATTCAAAATGAACAAAATAAAAGCTCATATAATGGTCGGTTTAGCATAATTGAGCTGTTTGGAGGTTTGAACATTTCATATATGTGAGTGTTATTTCTTTTACCTTTTTTAAATACAGGCTAACGATCGCTCGTTATCGCTCACAAAGAAGCATAGACCACTTATCAGCATTCTTCACTGAACTGTCATGAGCAATCCTTTCCAGCTATTACCAGTTACTGTTTATCCTTTTGATGTCTGCTTCCAATTCTCGATGCAGTGTGCTCTTCGGTCCTCCTCTTTTCCGTTTCTTAACAGGATTCCAAGTTAATGCTTGTCTCGTGATGCAGTCAGATGATTTTTGCAATGTATGTCCTATCCATTTCCAACGCTGTTTTCTAATTTCCTCTTTGGCTGGAAGTTGGTTTGTTCTTCCTCATAGAAGCTGTTGTAGATGGTTCTCAGTCAATGAGCATTCAGTATCTTGCGTAGAAAGCTGTTTATAAATACCTGTACCCTCCTGAGAATGTTTGAAGTAGTTCTCCACACATTTATTAATGCTATGCGTTTCGTCATAATATGCACAGTTTATCGCTATTCAGTGTTCGTCAAGGTTCCCTGTATATACTGCCAGGATTGTGGTTTATTACCTTCTGTAATGTTGCTTAAAAACGAATTAATAAACACATTGTTCGTAATATCTTTAATTCATTGATGTTAAATTTATTTAGTTCTTGTTTCTTATCACATTCTGAAAATTCATTAGCTTCAATTCTGTCATTCTGTTAAACGACAATACTTTGATCATTACAGTTTTGCAATGTTTGCATCTCCTTGATGAAGCTAAGCATTAGTATTATACATTCATAATAGTTTATGTCAATGTATTTTGTAAAATGTGACTTCATGATGTTGTCCGATTTAGTAATACACTACTTTTCGTTTGATACAAAGAGGTTCAATACAGAAGTCAACGAATCTCCATAATCATGTTATCCTTTTTATTGATTTTTCTCTACTTACACCATTTCATGAATAAACGTTGAAGTGAATACTAATTAATCTATGAATGTGTCAGATGTAAACTTAAGTAAATTACTAAGAATATTGATATTGAATGCGAAATGTACAAGTATACTGTCGATTAGCATGGAGTCACTGTGATAAACATTCGGTTTTGTGTTAACTTTGACTATTTAATGTATGTGTTTGGTCAAATATGAACCTGTAAGTGGTGTGCAACGACTGTAATGTTTAAAGAGTGCATGATGATTGATAAGTGTTAATGATTATTGTAATGAATAAGCCTTAATGCCTTTTTGATATAAGTATATTCATGCAGTTGGTTATTAGAAGTTATGTTACTTCCCACGTAATGTAGAAAAGTATTGTGATCTGGTAATGATACTTCACTAAGCGCATTCATTTAGTCGTGTTTCATCAAGCACACATGCTCAGTATTAATGACAAAAGCCTGTGCAATCAGAACTATTTACCTTTACTCCTTCCATTTAGTGGGTTCGTGAGGAACCTAACACGTGCCAGCTTAAAGATTACGCCCTATGTGCGAAATATTATTAAGCACTAGCTTGATAGCTTGAGATGATGTTCAGCTTCAGTATGCCTGCGCTTACGTCATAGTGTTGTTGCATACAAATGTCGAACAAAATGTATTCATATTCTGAAACGTTCTACTTTTCATGTCCAGAAGATCTGGTTAACCAAAAAATAAAATGCTTCTAAGTAGGCGTATATTTTAAGAAGAAAAATATGGAGCTTAACATCTCAATGTAGCTAGGTAAGCATAGGATGTTATCAACAATTTGAAAGTTTCAATCAAACGCTAGTTACCGACATGTTGAAGATGTCATCTTATATGTACATAAAAAGTAAACGACGATTCAATAGAAAATCACGATGACTGACAATTCAACACTCTTCTTATTCACATTTCTATTCTTGAAGTTTGTACTTAAAGTAGACAGCTACCTTATATTCACAAATTTCTCTAAGATCATAGTCTACCTGGCTTACAGTCATACTTCTGTTGACTTAATATTCATTCATTTCATCCAAAACAAAACTCTATTCAGATGATTGTCTACATCATTTTACTAAGTAGCAGCATTCAATGTTGCCTACTATTATGATAGTTTGAAATCTAAGTTACTTCATTCAAACAAGTTTGTCGTATCAGCGTACACAATCTATCAATGGTTTTTTATTACATTGGAAGTGAGAATCATTTTTTTAAAAACAACATTCGTCGAAATGTTTATCGCCACGTGATTTTTCACTTTCTTTTTCAATCAAATCGTATAATTTGTGTTCATTGTGTACAAGACTAGACAAATTTGATAAGCATGTGGTTCTATTGTCTACTAGTATAAGTTGAAAGGAGGTCAGAATCTAATGAATTGGATGTTATTTGTCTGTTTACTTGAAGTTGTAGTGTGAAAGTGTGATTGTTTCATTTGTGTGTTGTTGTCTAGTGGTAATTGTATACAATGAAGTGAAAGTGAATGTGATGATATTTACATTGTTGTATTTGACACAGTAGACAACAGAGTCACTACTACTTGCTCTATTCTTACTTACTACTTTTACATCTAATCAGTAATTAGTCTATGAATCTAGTAACTGTATCTGTTGAACATTTTGTGATTTATTTACTGAACAAGTAGTTAGTTGTTGCACGTATGTAATTCATTCAGTCGATTATCATTTGTACAATTATCGAATCATCATTATCTATTGTTGACCAATCTTCAATAATCCAATCATCGTTCATTAGTGATAATGATAAACACGAAATGGGACAGTTAATCTAATATCACAAATTGATCTGAATTAGTCCACCATTGATTACTAGGACTTGGCACTAGATAGCTCTTTTCTCCCAGTCTGTGACACCTTAGCAGTGTGTATTCACGACACAGTCAGTGAACAAACGCAGGATCTTCTAGATCTGTGTTCAACGCTTTGTCTCTTGATATCTGAGACAGCTTTCAGTTTTTGACATGTCTAATTCAGTCATACATTCTACGTTTGCGCGACCTCACCTATTGTCAACGATGAGTAACTGCCTCACATCCAATAGTGTTGTACATCACTGGTCACATATTCTTGCTAAAAGTTGAGGAGTTAATTTTTTATTCTAATATTGAGAGAAATAAATTACTTGCAACAAAGTAGATACCTCATTATCTAATGTCTAGGCAAATAATAAAATCAATTCAATCATCCATTTAGTCATTAGTATATATATCAGGATAGTCTTTTTTCAACATGTTAATGCTGAAAGTTATTTTATTGTTCAAAATTATAGTCATGAGAATAAACTTGACGTGTACCCGAGTATATGACCAAGTTACGCTCGTCATACAATCAGAGCCACTTCTATCGATTGGACCCACTCTTACGAATGAGAAGAAATCAGAAGGCACTGAAGGATGGAAGAGAAATTATATTTGATTGCAAACACAGCTTCAATGAGATAGCAACGTCTAGGCTGGCAAACTAGAGAGAGATGCTACCCAGGGTGGTTCGAGTTGTGATCTGGTGGTGATGCGTGACCTCGCGCCTACAACTAGTTGTGTCTGTTAAAACAAACATGGTCAGCATCAATGTCGAGAGCCTATGCAACTATTTATTTTGGGGATTATTTACCGCTACATACTCAATATGGCTCTCACAATCAACTTAACATACATTTTAAAGCTTATCTATTACCATTAATGGGTGGCTGCCTTAAACTCAACATGGTTGAACGCCAGTGGTCACATCTACTCATTAAAGCTACCGGAATCGCCCCAAGAAGCTAGTCACTAGTGAGATGACTTTGATTGTTCGATGTGAGGCAGTGACCTACTCATGGCGATAAATGACGTTGAGCATTTATATCACGGATTGACTTAAATTAGAAATAGACCAAAAATTTAATAAAAATTGAACAACGTGCAATAAGAAGTTTTAGATTCGGTCTCTTTAGAGTCGTAGATTCACATTGTTGACGTGTCTTATTCTACAATAAAACAGGTGTCCACCGGTTCCTGATAGTCAATAGTCGTCTATTTCAGGCTGATTTGTAATATCCAACTAACAATCATCAGCCTCCACAACATACGAATACAACAATTTATTTTGTTTTAAAACAACAGACATGTTTAAAATCAACAAAGAATTGAGTATCATCCATTTATATGAAGTTTAGTTTATTATCTACAGTAGTAAAAGTTATATTAATATCTGAGATTTTTCTCGGTGTAATGGCGAATCATTCATTCTAAGAACAATCAGAAGACTTGCATTCAATGGTTGATAATTCAAACTACAACCAATCTGTGGTATACTATAGTGTCTTATTTATTGACATCAGTTAGTTAATGCTTGATGCTTGATTCAATAATTCTTTACAGAGCTAGAGCTTAAGAAATATAATCTTGAGGGTAGTAACGTGGTTTAAAAGCTAATTTTGATAGGGCGTCATACATAAGCCGTAGACATTAATCCAGTGAGAATAGTCATGAAATTAGTTGGATATATCTCGATCTATTCAATAAATTAACTTTTAACAAATAAATTTGAATATTCAAGTCTTTAGCAATTCAAACAGTTATACTTCTCTGATTGCTTAAGTAGTCGCAAAAGTATAACTGTCATAATACTACTGTTTCGTTCTGTTGTAGGTTTTTCTTCTTTCTTTACAGAACTTAGAGATTGCCTTACACTACACAAAAACTTGATCATCAACATCTTACTTCCCCTCAAAATGGTGAGATGATTCTATTCTGTCATTCTCATGAACCATATAATCATCCCAAGTTCATATTTGTAATAGACGCTACATAAATGCCAATATAAAACAACGTATATCATTCCACTATCTTTGTGTATCACAATTTAATATTGAGAATCCTTTTATCGTTTGACATGTTTCTACTGATGTTGCCTGTAAAACTAGCTTACTCTTGATATCAGGAAATAAGTTACTATCATTATTACGTAATGCAACTGGCAAATTTTATAAGCATCCTACTTTTACCCCCCCCCCCAACATCTCTTCTCACCTCCCGAATCTTCTAAAAGTTAATAATATAGCATAATGAATATATTCTTACTGTATTTTGTAACTAATCTGATGTAAATAGGAATTATATGTAACACAATCTACTACTTATTTAGTTACTTCCTGATCATGAAAATCGTCTACGCCTGAATAGACATGTCAATCATCAGTTACACGGATTGTAGAATCGATTGTTACAAATCATTGTCAATATCATAACAGAAATACATCTTAAACTATTCTGCATATATTTTGAAGTTGTTTAAATTCTATACATTCTGATTGAGGCTGGTGAATGAAGCAGTTATTATGCAACAACGTGTTTTTTAATTTTAACTTGGTTATCAAGCATAATATGGTTTTAATCAACTGTTATTCTAGTTTCAAAGTTTACTCATTAACGAGGTATACGTAATGATGTTGGATGTTAAATAGACATCAACAATGCTTTCCAAGTGATTTATCAAGTCCTAATCAATCTGTCACATCATATACGCTTACGCCTATTACACACGATAGAAGCCAACAACATTCACATCAACTAACGATATTTATGTATCGGTAAGAAATTTGTCCAACCACTCTTATTATCTTCGTCAACTTCATAGTCGACCCCAACATTCCTCTTTTTTCTTTCCTTGAGTATCAAAGTTTTTATATCCGACTGTATCGTTACGTAACCCTACATAACTGTTACATCTTCTATTCAACCTTAATTAGCACCCTTAGTAACATTCCTAATTCATTAAATAGATGCTATGTAGTTTATCATCATTGCAATCATTAGTATTAATTCTTAAATTCATAAGTTTAATATATTTTAGACACTAACCAGTCTATCTGCATTGGCTCTAAATAACTTGCTATAGACTTGCGATTGATTTCATAAATACATCTGATTAATAACATGCTAAATGGACATCATAAATTAGTCTAAACTAGACTGCCATTGACTACCAAGAAGCACTAGACAACTATTTCATCATAGTTTAAAACTAAACAGCAATGTACTTAAAGCATTCAAGTACAATATACCTGAGTATGTTTATTTGTTCGTAAATAAAAGTCTACTGTAAATTACATGTGACCTAAAATTTCTAAGATAATCTTTCAACTACTTGTGAGTAGTAAACGTTTTCTCATAAGTTAGACACACAATTAGCATGACTTCATGGAAGTTAGTTTATTTTAGGTGATCTTCTCAAAGCTACATAAACAATCATATTCATGTATCTCATTCTATTCTGCTGAACATAGACTAAGTCAATCTCATAATAAGAATGTCCCCTTCATTGTACGGATGACCTTTTCTAATAAAGTCTATTTTACTTTTTAAGAATGGGAGTGGTGGAGAAGGCGAACACTTTTGACAAAATAATTAGTTTGTTATTGGCAGTCTAGTTGGTCGATTCTTGATAAATATCTACATACCACATGTTAAAAATATGATAGCTGAACTTGTCATGAGCGTTCTGTTATATAAGAGATAAATGGTTGACATTCATGTAAGACTGGAAAGCTTTCTACGCTTCTCATATTTGAGACAGATTTAATCATACACAAACTGAAATTATGTTGGAACATGAAGAAGTAATTGACAACCAGCTGCCATCCGTTGATATTATTATTTTAAGTTATGAAAGAAATGTCTCCATAACATGATAAACTTACAAAGAATTAACATTGACTGGGCACAGTATTGTTTACTTGTTTAATAGGAACCAAACTATTTATGCATCCGCTGTAAAAATGGAAAATGTGAGAGAGGTGTCACACATGCATGATTTACACAACATACTTGAAAGAAGTATCCCAATGTGACCAAAATAGTCATCAAGGAAGGTTTAAACGACCAACTGTTACTAGCTTAGTACTTACTCATTTAACCTCTCTTATGTGTCTTTATATCCTTATTAAGATAGGTACTTGTTGCATGGATATAGTATTCAAGATTATGTTTCACGTACGTGGAGAGTAGATAATCGGAAATATGTCTTTTTCAAAACATTTGAATGCTCTACGGGAAAACTATAACACTAAAAACCGTTTATCTACCGCTGAGTTATAGTATGCAGTTGGTTTCAAGTATTGATTTATTATTACTCCTAAATTTTTGATTCTTCTACTTGTAAATGTGGTATTTTATTTAAGACGTTTTAGTGGTCATTAGCGCGGGGATATGTATTGGCAAACTCCTACAGTAAATCCTTACCCCCCCCCAACTTGTAGACTATCAAGGCACGTCGCATTAAAGATCCAGCTAGACATTATAGCTGCAACTGTTTTTTAAAACTTTACGTCATCAGAAAACAAAAAGGTCGATAATTTTAGCTAAAATGGCAATGTATTAACGTAAAGCAGAAATAAAATAAAATCTAGAGTGATACCTTGAAGGTGACGGGGGGATGTCGCTTAGTACAGGCTTTCATTTTAGAGATTGCTACGTTGAAATCTACCACCGCTTGCACAATAAGTTCATTATCAAACTTTTATAACTTATATTTAGTCGTCTACAAAATTCACTGATGAAAAAGATTGCTTAACAGAACAGAACCGATATCCATTGATGGTAATTTGAATGTAGAAGATGAATTCAACAATGACAACAACATACCTTCAATAAAGATTCATTATAACACATTTCTTCAAGTTATCTATGGCCAACAAGTATTCTTCTCATACTACAGTCAGCTGTCTGCATAAATTTATGTATATCTGATATGGTAGTTACATTGATGCAAATGAAAGAAGGGTATACATTAAATCAGATGAACATGTTCTGAAGAAATTTTGTTTAAATGGCATTGATACTTTTAACAGTACTATCGTTAGACACCTTGTTGACACTGAACGTGAGATAGATATGCGGAATTCCTTCAATGTGTTTAATAAACAATCAGACAGATGTCCATTTGTCTATGCTTGTCAAGAACATTGCTACCAACCGTTATACACCATGGTTATGTAATCAAAATTAAACAGTTTTCACTCTTTCTTTACTTTAGTAACTTATCTTTAATCTTATTACACTAGTTCTAAAGCTTGCTTCAATGCATCATCATAGTACTTACTTACTTACTTACACCTGTTACCCCTCTCGGAGGAACATAGGCCGCTTACCAGTATTCTCCATTCAACTCTGTCCTCACCAATCCTTTCTAGCTGTCTCCAGCTACTGTTCATCCTTTAAATATCTGCTTCCAATTCTCGACGCAGTGTGTTCTTTGGCCTTCCTCTTTTCCATTTTCCATCAGGGTTCCAAGTTAGTGCTTGTCTCATGATGCAGTCTGATGATTTCCGCAATGTATGTCCTATCCATTTCCAACGTCGTTTCCTGATTTCCTCTTCAGCTGGAAGTTGGTTTGTTCTTTTTCAAAGTAGGCTGTTGCTGAGAGTTTTCGGCCAATAAACATTCAATATTCCGCGTAGACAGTTGTTGATAAATACCTGTACCCTCCTGAGGATGTTTGCAGTAGTTCTCCATGTTTCAGCTCCATACAGAAGAACTGTTTTGACGTTCGAGTTGAAGAGTCTAACTTTGAGGTGGGTAGACAGTTGTTTGGAGTCCCATATATTTTTCATCTGTAGGAATACTGCCCTGGCCTTACCGATCATTGCCCTTACATCTGCATCGGATCCTCCTTGTTCATCGATGATTCTCCCCAGGTATGTAAAGGTATCCATTTCTTCCAGAGTTTCACCATCAAGTTCAATTGGGTCGGTGCTCTCGGTGTTGAATTTGGGGATCTTGCTCTTTCCCTTATGTATATTCAGGCCTATTGATACTGAGGTTGCTGCTACGTTAGTTGTCTTCACTTGCATTTGCTGGTGTGTATGGGATAGAAGTGCTAGATCATCCGCGAAGTTCAAATCATCAAGTTGCATCCTACTTGTCCATTGAATCCCGTGCTTCTCCCCAGATGTAGAGGTTTTGATGATCCAATCAACCACTAGGAGGAAGAGGAAAGGCGAGAGCAGACAGCCTTGTCTGACACCAGTTCTCACTGGGAATGCATCTGTCAGCTGTCCTCCATCATCATAGTAACTAATATCATATTAACTTCCATTCTATGTATTCATTCCATAATCACTTGATATCAAATACGTATCTCATTTGTGAGTGTATCAGTTAATTTTTAAGGATATTCTGCATCATACATTGACTTCTGATATTCTTTAATAATCTGAACTTAGTAGCCTAGTTGTGAATGTGATGTTGTTTGGCATGAAACGAAATGAGTTCAAATCCTAGTGTGAACATCAACACTGGGATACCGGTACATCTGGCTGCCGAGTTCTAAATAAGATAAAATGAGCATTCTGGATTCCGCTTGCCAGCCAAAATGCAATTCAAACAAGAATCGTCATCTTTTTCTACTCAGTTATTTTTCTAGTTATTAGAGTTTTATCTTTGGAAACTAGTGAGTGGAAGGAGGGGGGGGGATAATTTCGAAAAAACCGCAGAATCCTTCTAAATATTAAGCATATAAACATCACTTTGTATTGATTGAGTTTACTGAAGAATTTGCTGCAAGCTATCAATATTCGACAATAATTGATTCTAATTGAACACTACTGAAAATGAGAGAACATTCGATGACTATTCTGTTATAATACGAGTCACATTGACTAATGGACACAATTCAATTGGCACCATAAGTTACTAACTTAACCATGGATTCATGTTTTGTGTTTATTATTTGATGTTTTATCTAGTTGCCATCAGAAACGTCTCTATATCAAATGACATGACAAAGACGTTACTGATAATCCACTTTTCAGTAATTATTCAATGTAAATATTTTAATTTAAGTTGGGTTGTGACTGGCAAGTGGAATCCAGGACGCGCGTTTCGTCCTATTTGGGACACAGTAGCCTAGTGGTGAACGCGGTGGCATTTGATACGAAGCGGACTGAGTTCGAATCCCACTGTGAACATCAACATTGGGATGCAGGTACATCCAGCCAACGAGTCCCAAATAGGACGTAACGCGCGTCCTGGATTCCACTTGCCAGTCACAATCCAACTTAAATATAACTTGTGTAATACCGCTATATAGAGGCAATCCGCTCATGATGCACATATGGCAACAGAGGCTGACCAGTTTCAGTCCATTACAAATCAACGGGAAGATACAAGCCTATTCTGAATTATATTGTTAAGTTAACTACAAATGAAGTCATAATGATTATAACTGTGTATTATCAATAAATGTTACTAGCTGACAATAATACTGTTATGAAAAGCGAGAAATTTGGATGGGTTGACTGAATGCCAATTAGGTGTGCCTAGTCGATAATTAGGCGTCTGGTCTATGCCCAATGAGTTCCAAGCCGAAATAAGAAGAACACAAGCCGATACACTAACCAGACAGAATCGAATTGTATTTCAGTCATGCCTTTATATAAACACAAAATCAGATCACACAGTGAACGAATTACGAAACTAACGTCAATACAGAACTAAGGAAATAGTGGTAGTAAATAGGCACAACTTGTACACAACTAATTAACTGTAATCCATAATAAGAGACAATATAATAACAGTAAATATGCTAAACGGAAGAATAAGGTAAGGGGGGGGGGAACGTAACAACAATTGAAACGTCATGTTTACACTACTCACGACCAGAATAAATAAATTAATTCTCTAAAACACAATTCTAGAAGTTTTACACTCGTCTTTAGTGGTCCGATATAACAAATACATAAGATCGTACAATGCATATATATCGCATAATATTTATGACAATATTTACTGTTGGATGCTGGTTAGAATCTTGAGTCCGACTCCTGATGTGGTGGTCGATGCATACTCCTACAAAACCAGTCCCTTACGAAACAGTTATTCAGTGTTCCCAGGTGATTAACGGTTGTCTAATTCATACCAATTCGTGATATCAAACTGACCGTCAACTATCTCCATAACACCCAATCATACATACTTTGTAATATTGATAACTTATAGATTCATCATTATAGTAACCTATTTAATGGTCATTTATGTAGAAAACATAAGTCACCTCATACAAGTAAGTACATGTATTAATCTAAGTTGATTAATGAAACTTATAATTTACAGATATATGTATATTGAATGACTCATTTAAAAGTTTACGAACTAATTATACTACTAATAAAACGATTATAAGTAATAATAATACCAACATTGAAAATAACTTGTTATAACAATTGAATAGAATCAAGAGTAATATACAATTTAGAATAGGCTTGTATCATCCCGTTGATTTGTAATGGACTAAAACTAGTCAGCCTCTGTTGCCATATGTGCATCCTGAGCGTCCTGGATTCCACTTGCCAGTCACAATTCCAACTTAAATATAATTTGTGTACTACCGCTATATAAAGGCAATCTGCTCAGGATGCACATATGGCAACAGAGGCTGACCAGTTTCAGTCCATTACAGATCAATGGGATGATACAAGCCTATTCTAAATTGCATATGCACCTGTCGCACAGGTGTGATTGTCTGGACACAGTAGCCTAGTGGTGAACGCGGTGGCGTTTGATACGAAGCGGAGTGAGTTCGAATCCCACTGTGAACATCAACATTGGGATGCAAGTACATCCAGCCAATGAGTCCTGAATAGGACGAAACGCGCGTCCTGGATTCTACTTGCCAGTCACAATTCCAACTTAAATATAAGATTAATATACCTTTAGTATTGATTTATGATAAATGTGAATTATGCAACATTTTACTCACATTATTTACGTGTCATATAGATTGTTATAATCATATTTCATGTATATGCTGTATTGTTTCATCGAATTATTGGTGATATCACGAACTAGTGTGAATTAAACAAAGGAACTGGCATTGAACAGGTGTTTTATTATTAGTATAAGACAATTCATTTGCATGACCCCTTCAGCGATCTAACTCGAAATCCACTACCTCTTCAGTGAATGCTATACCATTAGATCACTGAGTCGGCCAGAGACAAATGGTTGATATTTGTAACATAGTCGATTCATGACCTTATCTACTGTTATCGGTGGGTAACTATCATGGTTCTAATCCCTGACAAAGCCGTGAATGTGTACTGCTGAAGAGTTTCCTACTAGGATATAACAACTGTTTAGTGCTTCCTAGTGATCATTAGTTGCATAATTCTAACTAATTAACATTTAACCATCTTTACAACACCCAATTACAATATGTAAAAATAGTTGCATACTTTGTCAAAGATAAACTAGATGTCAAAATGGAGAGTCAATTATACTTTAAGTGACTTGATGATCCAATCCATCTTCAATTCAATCTTATTCTATAGTCATTTCAGTTTACTAACTGCAGAATGAATCAGTAAGACGGAACTACTGTATTTACACTAACTTATATTCATCAATAGGTATAAATAAATGGATAAAATGAACAATTACGATATAGACGATTTAAAGTATACTGTTGGTCAGTACTATAAAGTAAGTTGAAGGAAATATTGACGTTACTGGTGTAGGATGAATGTTCTGAATTTATCCAGTGACGATATCATAGATGTATACTACTTACTAGGCTTTAATAAAGACAAAATGTTTGTTTTGTACTCCTTAGGTTTTCAATGAAACCAATAACTGATATCATTCTATAGCGATTGCAATTCGCCAAATTAAATAAATGTCCAAGACACCGTTTCAGTGGTTATTCGCTTATTCTTCACTGATGACTGATAGTCTAAATACTTTTAAAATTGAATATAATGATTTATTTTTGCAGATTGATGCTAGTTCTATACCAATGAAAATCATGGAGTACCGGACAGCTATTTCTTCCTGATATCTGATTCCTCAAGTCGAGAAGTATTACCCAAGGCATCCTAGATTCACAGGTAAAGTGTGACCATCTGCATCACTGATAAAACTGGTGTCGTATGATGGGATTCTCACCTTCATAAGTTTATAACACAGCTCAACGATCATCAATAGTCACAATAGTCACAACTTCACCAGTCACGACTACTCATTAAAAATTCAAGAAACTTCTGAAATTAGTCTTTTGTGTGTCAATTATTTAGTTGAATTGAAGTCGTTTTGTGAAAAAAGAATTGAACTTAAGTTTAGTTGTTTGTATTCATCAGGTATTGGATTGGCATTTCTGGCGAAATCGATGGTGTACACTACTGAAGAGTCTCAAAATGGTACAAAACAGTTATTCAGTGCTTCCTAACAACTATACATAATACCTATCTATACAAATCCCCTTGAATTTAATTATTATTTATAACCACAAATGGAAACTATTCACAATGATCGATTACTGAGTAGTGTGGAAGATATTCATTGATTCATTACTTACTTAAATCTAGTTCATTACTATCAAATACTTGACTCTAAATAACGTATACTAAGTTGTAAGATACTTGGTACAACATCTATAGTTACTTATTTGGTTTTCTACAATCACTTAGCAACTAAACACATTCGGTCATAACAAACTGAAACGCTAAATTTCGTTTAGTATTCATAAGTGAATAAGCATATCGATGATTAAGAAGTTCAATCGTAACGAATCATTAAATAAAGTTTGTTAATGCTACATTGAATGTCATGAAACTTACAACATGACTGGTGACACTTTTAGCTTATTGCTAGTAAACTATCATTTGGTAGAGTGGAATAAAGTTGACTGCATCTGCAATAGATTGTTCTAGGTTGGGTATCACTGAGAATCAAGTAGCATCTGACAACTATTGCATCATAGGTGGCTAAACACACACTCGACTCTACATTCTGTCGAAACCACAATCATTACATCTCACAGCTAACACCTATTCATAAATAACACTCCACTGCCTATTATCCAGTACTAAAGTCTACACTTCAATCACTTGAATATATTGATCAACGATCAGTCAACGTGATTAATGATAACTGTCTAGCAACTCCTGATATTATGATGAACTTGTATTTTCCAGTTGATTTGTTATGTACTGAAGCCAGTCAGTCTCTGATCCAGGTACATTCAGCCAACGAGTCTCAAATAGGACGAAACGCGCGTCCTAAATTCCACTTGCTAGTTACAATCCAAACTTGAACTTTGGATATTTCTGAATGTCAATACCAATATTAAATATCATTCTCCACAAAATCATATTTGTTTTTTAATTACACTAACGAAAAATCTATAAAAATCACATGAAGTAATACTTGGATCTTATTACTGGGAGCAAATTAGTTTCCTATTCCACACCACCCCTTTCAACTTCTCAACCTAACCCACCGCTCCTTAACTGAAATCATTCAACAGATATAAGTATCTAACAAAATTTTGAATATTTATTATTGTCATTTGAGATGATACATTCATATTATCAAAAGGGGATTCGAACTGATACTCTACTTACATATTGAACGTACAATCATAATCTTTCATTATAAAGTAGTTTATTTAAATTTTGACAGATTTTACATTGATGTAGTGAACTTTATTGATGAATATCACCCTGTTGTCTAATCCTTTCGATCCATTTCTGTGAAAATCCCTAAGGATCCTGTAATTTTCAATTCAGATAATGAAACTTCACAGTTTCATTTATTCACTCTCAATTTACTTGTACTATACTAAATACCACAGCATCAATAGGCCTAAACATACATAAAAGAAAAAGCAAGATCCTCAAATTCAACACCGAGAGCACCGACCTAATTGAACTTGATAGTGAAACTCTGGACGAAGTGGATACCTTTACATACCTGGGGAGCATCATCGATGAACAAGGAGGATCCGATGCAGATGTAAGGGCAAGGATAGTCAGTGTAAGTGCAGCATTCCTACAGTTGAAAAATATATGGGACTCCAAACAACTGTCTACCAATCTCAAAGTTAGACTCTTCAACTCGAACGTCAAGTCAGTTCTTCTCTATGGAGCTGAAACATGGAGAACTACTGCAAACATCCTCAGGAGAGTACAGGTATTTATCAACAACTGTCTTCGTAAGATACTGAATGTTTATTGACCGGAAACCATCAGTAATAGCCTACTTAGGAAGAGAACAAACCAACTTCCAGCTGAAGAGGAAATCAGGAAACGAGGTTGGAAATGGATAGGACATAGATTGCGGAAATCACTAGACTGCATCATGAGAAAAGCACTAACTTGGAACCCTGTTGGAAAACGGAAAAGAGAAAGGCCAAAGAATACACTGCGTCGAGAACTAGAAGCAGACATTAAAAGAATGAACAGTAATTGGAGACAGCTGGAAAGGGTTGCTCAGGACAGAGTTGAATGGAGAATACTGGTGAGCGGCCTATGCTCCTCTGAGAGGGGTAACAGGCGTAAGTAAGTAAGTAAGTATACTAGTTACAAATTCAATTGTATTATAGTAATGACAATGCCATTTATGATTAATTAGAATGATATTGACAAATGCTTATAGATGACTAAATATTGTCTATAGTTTACTATTTACACTATAGATAGTCATTTCAAATACAAATGATCATCTATAACTTCCATTCAGTTGTATATGTTACACCCTTATTGTTATGTATTTGCATTGTTCTAATTGATTCAATGTTAAGTTTCAACAAGTTTTCTTTAATCATTTGTTCATGTTGTAAGTACTGTATATTACATTATTGTTTTATATTTCTTTATATTGTAAAATGTTTATTTCAATGATAAATTAGACTATTCTTGTTAGTAAAATGTAGATATTACTACGTACTACTTGTTAGTAGTAACAGAACCAGTAGTATTAGTAGCAGTAGTAGTAATAGTAGTAGTAGTAGTTGTTGTTGTTGTTGTTGTATTAGTAATAGTAGTAGTAAGGGTAGCTACTGTTGATGCCAATATTGTTACTGTGGAAATGGATATTGTATGTATGTATACCTTAAACGAAACTAAAGGTGTTTTTTTAAGTGTACTTACATAGATTGTATATGATCATTGATGAAAAATTAGAAGCTGTTATGGAGGGTAACAAGCATACAAACTCACACACACACACATACATACATACATAGAGATAATCTTTTAGAAGTACTTAAGAAATCTTCCAAGAAGAAATGATATAGACATGCATATGTTTGTTTCTATGTACGTAATACATTTTGTTTTAATATGTCAAAACAAAGAAAGAAGTTTTGTCTTATGAAGTAAAAAATCAAAGATAAAACCAACTGATAGAATATTTGGAGAGAAGTTATTTAGATATACGAAATCTGAAGTACATAATGCTTAGAAGTTTCATATGAGAACGATATGACTGTCCATTGTGCTTTCTGGTTTTCAATGGTACCTTGCTAGCATTAATCTGTGACGTATTCAATCAAATAAGCATATATGTTAATAAGTTTAACATTGGTCTAGAGTGATAATGTATCCAGTAATTATCCTTGAATTCATTGGAAACGTTGTGTACATTGAGGTAGTTGATTTCTTGATTATGAAGTACGACATTAACAGTGCTTACTTTATGTTGAGGTGAGATTTTTAATGATTCTAAAAAAGGATGATTTAATTTGTGATTGATTTTAATCGATTACCTATTTATTAATCCTGATATCACGAATTGATCTGAACCAGACAACCATTGATCACCTGGAAGCACTGGACAGCTGTTTCGTCCTATTATGGGATTCCTCAGCAGTGCGCATCCACGACCCTGGTGGGGATCGAACCCAGGACCCTCTGGCTCCGCGACGAGCGCTTTTACCATTGGACCACTGAGCTGGCTCCTAATGGTTGATATTTCTAATTCAGTCAATTCGTGTTACGTTTGCGCGACCTCATCCATTGTCATCGGTGAGTTACTGTCTCACACCCGACACGATTGAACTCCACCGGTCACGTCACCTATTTGTTTGTGTTGACTAGCTTTCATCGATTAACCTTTGTAAAACATCTATGATTGAATTGAGGTAGTTTCTTAGAGATAGGCATTGGCTTTAGTCTTTTAAATCTATCATTCATTGATGTTAGTTAAATTTTACTGAAAACTAAGAAGCACTGGACAGCTGTCTTGTTCCATTGTGAGATTGTCGAGCAGTGCACACTGTGAATTCCGCCAGGGAATTCAAACCACTGCCTACAGGTCTGATAAGACCACCTGAGTTCAATTTCAGTTATCAGATAACAAGTAGCTTACTTCAAGAGGTTCTTGAAAATCTAGTGTAATGTCATGACTGATACAGTTTAAAAATGTCTAGAGTAAGACAAGAATCGCCAACGACAATTGATTATCATCATGTTATATCACAAACGGATGGAGGTGGGAATTCCACCACTGGACGCCGGTTGTCCCAGTTGTGCACGTAATTAAGCGATAGTTATGAGACATGTTAAATAGTGTTCAGTTATATTGAGGAGTCCGATATAGGAACGAGACAGCCGTCCAGTACTCCATGATCTTTGGCAGTACATAACCGTGACGATTAACACTTGACTGACTAACACTGTTACAAAGACTGGATAATTACGATCAACATTTATATGTTGATTGCTTGCATAATGATCTATAGAAGTCTAAAAAATTCCGTTGTTCAGAAATGTGACTTTTTCCCTGTCGGATTCACATCATTGATTGTTCGCATACATAAATTAATATTTTACTTATTATTATTAGATGTTGTAGAGATTATTGAATTAAACAGTATACAGTTACTAAAATACAAGATGAACTTGTCATCAGTTTTGGACTAGTATGGAGAAATGGGGTGGTCATAAATGATGCACATGCATCAGGTTGAATGGTCCAAAGTTAAGATCACAATCATTTTACGTGATGCATGCAAGTGTGATAATAGCGAGGCCAAAGTACCTGACTCTTTAAAAAAATGTGAACGTATATATGTGCATATAAAAGTAAACAAATGATACAACTTATTATGGACAAAGATACACATTGAAAGAATTTTGTACATAATATTGCATGTTTCTGCAAAAGCAATTAAATTGGTAAAACGTGAAGAAAGACCTATTGTCATTTTATGGAACTTACTTACTGACTTACGCCCATTACCGCTCCCAGAGAAGCATAGGCCACTCACCAGTATTCTTGATTCAACTATGTCCTCATCAATCATTTACAGCTGTCTCCAATTACTGTTCAGCCTTCTAATGTCTGCTATCAGTTCTCGACGCAGTGTGTTCTTTGGCCTTCCTCTTTTCCGTTTCCCAACAGGATTCCATGTTAATGCTTGTCTCGTGATATGGTCTGATGATTTTTTTCAATATATGTCCTATCCATTCCTAACGTCGTTTCCTGATTTATTCTTCGGCTAGAAGTTGATTTGTTCTTTCTCATAGTAGGCTGTTACTGATGGTTTCCGGTCAATGGACATTCACTACCTCGCGTAGACGGTTATTTATAAATACCTGTACCCTCCTGAGAATGTTTGAAGTAGCTCTTCACGTTTCAGCTCCAAACACTAGAGCTGTCTTGACGTTCGAATTAAAAAGTCTGACTTTGAGGTTGGTTGACAGTTGTTTGGAGTTCCATATGTTCTTTAACTCTTTTCAAGATATATTCGCAAAAGTCTGCAATCCAACTGATCAAGAAACTTAAGCAGTGCTATTATGAGATAGTTAGCTAACACAGAACATACAACTGATAACTTGTAATCTTTCAAGATGATGATTAGCAAAATTCAGACTACAATCTTGTTAACTTCATTGATATAATAATAATCAAATGATTTAAGCTAAATTTGTGCACTCAAATGGAAACAGTGGTAAGTTCTTGCATACCGTGGTTGCGTTTTGGCTACTTTATTGAATCATCGTTTATGATTATCCCCTGTTGTATTTTTTGGTAAAATCTTGATTATTGCATAACTTTTTTTTGGATTTTTTCCCTGATTGCATCACTTCGTAGTTTTGTTGTTTATCATAAATTAATCATACCTCATATTTTGTTAACTGTTCGTAATCCCTCTAATTTAAAATTTTCTTTCCATTACGTAATTCCTTAACTGTATTATTCGTTGTTAGTAACCCATATTCATCACATATTTTAGGTCACTATCAACTTCACTTTGATCTTTACCTTCACCATATCACTACGTATTTGATCTTCAATCAATAACATTTGATAAGTATCCTAATTTCTATACGGAAATTTTGATTATGTAATATTCTAGATGTTATGATGCGAATGTACTACCAGTTGCTTGATATAACCTTGTTCGCAGTAATATAGTAAGCAATGCCAACTAAAGTGTCTAATCAATACTTTTCTATCTGCCCTACATCTGCTCAGTCTCAGGCCGTAAGTGAGGAAGAACACAATCAAATTCTATTTCAAGCAATCCTATATATATGTATATATAACCTGGTCAATCAGTTGAACAACACAAAAACTAACATCCATGGAAAATAAGAATATCAGCAACAGTTAACTGAAGCAACGTGTGAATCACTGATTAACTATAGTTCATAAATTAAAATGGTATATTAAGAGATGACATTTTACACGGGATGATGAGTGCAATAAAGAACGTAATAATGATTAGAATACATTATTCATTTGTATGCATATAGAATCAATAAAACCACTCAATCAATGCGTGCTACCCCACGTGCAGCATAAGTCGCCAACCAGCATTTTCCAACCAACTCCATCCTGGAATATCCTTTCCAGTTCTTCCCAAGTACTATTCATTCTATTATTCTTGTCTGTCTGTTATTCACACAGCAATGTATTCTTTCATCTTCCTCTGTTATGATGCGAGAAAATTGGGGGTTGTTGGTTGGCTGGCCGAGTGCCAATCTTACTAGTGCCTAGTCGGTAACTGTGCGTCTGCCCTGTGCTCACTTGGTCCCAAGCCGAAATAAGGAGAATGCAAGCCAATAGATCAGCCAGACAGAATCGAATTATATTATATTTCAAGCATCCCTTTATATATACATAAAATCAGACCACACAGCAAACCAATTAGAAAATTAGCATGAATACAGAACGAGGGGAATAGTGGTAGTGAATAGGAACAACTTGTACACAACTAATTAACTGTAGTACATAATAAGAAACAGTTTAATAACAGTAATTATGCTAAACGGGAGGATAGGGTAAGAGAAACATAACAATAATAGAAGCAAAATGTTTACGTTACACACAGAATAAATGAAATAGTGTTCTCAAAACAGTTCTGAAAGTTTGTTACACTTCTTTGTGGTCCGGCATAACATCTTCATTTCCTTTGGTCTTAAAGATTCTAAGTTATTGCTTGTCATGTGACGCAGTTTGTTGATTTTTGAAATGTGTGTCCTATCCACCTGCAGTGTTTTTTCTCTAATTTCCCCCTCACCTGGACGACGATTTGCTCTCTTCCATGGTAAGTTGCTGATGATGGTGTTAGGCCAATCGATCTGAAGTTTATCGTGAATGCAACTGCTTATAAATACTTGTATCATTTGAATAATGGTTCGTATAGTCCGCCAAATTTCAGCTCCATTCAACAGAAATGTTTCCACATTTGTATTGAAAATTTCGATTTCATTGTTGGCTGACAGTTAGTTTGAGTTCCAAATGTTCTTCATTTGCTGAAATGCTGCCTTTGCCATGTCAATCCGCTTCTCCACATCTGCTTTAGACACCCCTAGTTTATCGATGATGCTCCTCAAGTATGTAAAAGTTTCCACATTTTCCAAAACTTCTCCGCCATGTGTAAGTGGGTCAGTGTTCGTTATTTTGTATCGAAGGATCTTGGAATTCTTTTTAAGTATGTTGAAGCCAAAATAGTTGAAATTGTCTACCGAAGAAGTGTCCTATAAGATAATCAATCGTTCTTACGTGTTGGTATATCAATCGATCGTAAACGGTTGATGAGAACCTGACGAAATATAATGAATTAACATCGTATTCTGTTGGGTTCTTTGTTAATGCTTTTCTTGAAATAATAAAGGAACTAAACAGATGAAGCTTTTTTTCTGGTTAGTGTATTTTTTAAGAAGATTGTTTTTTACTGTATTAGGTTGATAACCCCATGTCCAACTCACTTTCTTTGTCTAGTCTTGTAACCGGAAGTAACCATTTGAGAGAATCCAAGTAGAGTTAGAGAAAGCTGGTTGGTAGCTTATGCTCCATATTGGGTAACATGCATTGAATGAAGTAAATGAAGGTGAATGAAGACAAAATTCAATTGAAACTGATTTCTTCCTTAATGAAAGCCTATTCTTTCTTTACAATACATTAATTTCAAATAATGTTGATTCATCTGCTAAGGTTTCGCGAGTTTATGGTGACACGTAGATAACCGCTAACGAACGTAAGACCAGCGACGCAGAAACAGGAAGCTAAGCTATTCTGCAACGCCCCAGCCCAGCTAACTAGAGTAAAAAGTCCAAAGACAGCAAGAAGCGTTTATTCCACAGGCAGCCTGTCAGACGATATCAACACACACAACTCATGCGTATATATACAAAAATAGAGAGCGTCCTTGGAATGTTACAAAAAATAAACAATGAACCAATAAGATTTAGTGTCTTACCAAGTGGGAAACACAAACTAAAAGTGAGAAGGGGACTTTTTGGTGCGAAAACAAGAAATTCAAATGTACACAATAAAATCACAAAAATAACAGGTTTGCCAAGTGAGTTTTGGGGATCTAACATCCTCAACATCATCTGATTTATTTAGGAAACTAATCCACGTTATTATTTTTTGTAATAAGCGTCTTTCCCTCCATCTTCTCTCACTTCATGATACTATAGATACACATTAATTGTAGTTACAATACTTCTAATTAGCCTACACTATATTCTATCATTATGAATCAATACAATAATCTTTACAAACAATTGACATTAGTTACTAATAAAAGCAATAAGTAATATTTTACATGATCACATGATAATAAATTGTTTAATGCTTAGTTTTATCATGTAGAATATAAACATAGTCCATACTAAATTTCATTTGTCTCGTATGTATTTGTTAGGTGACAACTATCTATGTGAATATGTAAATATGAAATACAATCAGTACAATGTATTGATTAGCGGAGCATATAATTTATAGGTTTATCTACATAATGAAGATATATTAGTTACATTTATACCATTAAAGAATTGACAGACTACTTATAATTGTGACAATTCATCAGTATAAACAGTTAAAATTGATTAATTGATTGAATTCATTACAGATTAATGTTGGCAGGATACTACTGAAAAATAAAAAGCATTGGATGTCTGTCATGTTTTAGTATGAGATTCCTAAGTAATGCTCATTGTGAATTCCACTTCAAGAAGCTTTAGGTTGGCGAATATTTAAACTTTCACACTACTAAGCCAGTCGGTATCCAATGGTAGAAATATCACTTTCATCAATTTTCGTTAGGGAAGAGGGGTGTTTAAAGTAGTTGACAAGAAAAAATGCTCTGTCTAGATTCCTTCTTACTTTATAATCATGAAGTAATTGATGTACCTTTTGATAGTTAAATGACTGTCACCTCAAGAGGTTAGTTAAATACTATGAAGCCGAATGATTTTAGTTCAAGCATAAATTCCTATAAGATTGAAAGTACGTGTTATTAAAAAGTGTTAACTACCATAAAATCTCAACTGTATGCGGTTTTATTTAAGTTGGATTGTGACTGGCAAGTGGAATCCAGGACGCGCGTTTCGTCCTATTTGGGACTCATCGGCTAGATGTACCTGCATCCCAATTTTGATGTTCACAGTGGGATTCGAACTCAGTGCGCTTCGTGTCAAACGCCACCGCGTTCACCACTAGGCTACTGTGTCCAGACAGTCACACTTGTGCAACGGGTACATATGTAATTCAGAATAGGCTTGTATCTTCCCTTTGATTTGTAATAGACTGAAACTGGTCAGCCTCTGTTGCCATATGTGCCAGCCGATGAGTCCCAAATAGGACGAAATGCGCGTCCTAGATTCCACTTGCCAGTCACAATCCAACTTAAATATAACTTGTGTAATACCGTTATATAGAGGCAATCCGCTCATGATGCACATATGGCAACAGAGGCTGACCAGTTTCAGTCCATTACAAATCAACGGGATGATACAAGCCTATTCTGAATTGTATGCGGTTTTCTTGTCTACGACTTTCAAATGACTGCCATAGACTAATAGCTATACTGTAATTAGATCAATATAATTTGACAGCAATATACATCAGCTAGGCATGCTACAGATCACTACTTAATCATCAATATACATAGGATGTTCATTGTTATTTTCTCAAGATGTATCATCAACATTCATAATATTTTAGAAACAACCTAAAGGAGAAGCTTCAATAACTTACGTCAATTTCCGACTATAGAACTAATGACATTTGATCAAATGACTTTAAGAATTGTATGTACTGCCAAAAAAGATGATCATCATCTCTTAAAGTAGAGGAGTTAAGTAAAATAGATTAATGAATTAAAGTAAATATACTATAATCTCTTAAAATCTCTACCAAAGATAAACTAATGAACAGTCTATTTACTGATTTTATGGAAAACTTTACAAATTTATATTTAAGTTAGATTGTGACTGGCAAGTGGAATACAGGACGCGCGTTTCGTCCTATTTGGGACTCATCGGCTAGATGTACCTGCATCCCAATGTTGATGTTCACAGTGGGATTCGAACTCGGTGCGCTTCGTGTCAAACGCCACCGCGTTCACCACTAGGCTACTGTGTCCAGACAGTCACACTTGTGCAACGGGTACATATGTAATTCAGAATAGGCTTGTATCTTCCCGTTGATTTGTAATCCGCTCAGGATGCACATATGGTAACAGAGGCTGACCAGTTTCAGTCCATTACAAATCAACGGGAAGATACAAGCCTATTCTGATTTACAAATTTAGTTGAATTTGTATGAGATACAAAGTTTACAAATAAAATAAAGTAATTGAATATGATATCAAAGAAGATGAAATGCTGATCATATTAAGTGTTGTCTAAACAAAGTCATTTTGGATTATTGGCTGACAATAGTTCTGGAATTGACTCGATGAAGTGTATGTGTTGTTACTGAAAGTCAATATCGTCTAAAAGTAGAACTTTATCGATTTTGCTTATAGTTTATTGTACTGTTTTGAACTTTGTTTAATCTGGTTAGCGTTTTTTTTTAGCAAGCTTGTGTTTTACGGGATAGGGGTGCTAGCACGATGCCCAACCCTCCTCCTTTACCCGGGCTTGGGACCGGCAATAACCCTAGAAGAGCTGCGGGCAGAGTATTACGAGGCAAGCACTAACTTGGAATCTTGTTGGACAACGGAAAAGAGGAAGTCCAAAGGAAACCCTGCGTCTAGAGCTGGAAGCAGACATAGAAAGGATGAACAGTAACTGGAGACAGCTGGAAAGAATTGGTGAGGACAGAGTTGAATGGAGAATACTGGTAAGCGGCCTATGCTCCTCCGAGAGGGGTGACAGGAGTAAGTAAGTAAGTAAGTAAGTAAGTAAGTAAGTAAGTAAGTAAGTAAGTAAGTAAGCATTGAACTTTGTATGATCACGATGACAGTAGTAAAATTATAAATTATATCGTAATGGTATGTCTTCTATTTCAATTAGTTGATTAAGAATAATACGATAATGGTTAAATGTGGTTTGAGATTCGCTGTCAATATAGAACAGGACTTATAAAGTATTTAGAGGTTTTATTATAGGATGTTATAACAAATTAACTCAGCTAATTTAACATATGATGTAATGAATTGGTCTGTGTTATACAACGATCTACACAATACTCAATTACAATCAATATCAGCTCACTAATGATTAACTCCTGAAAGCAATACGTACAGTGCTAGTTAGAAGATGTAACCAGTAAGGTTTAGTTATGTCGGGTTTGAGCCATTTACTCACAGATAACACTAAATGAGGTCACATAAATCTATCGGGGATTGTTTGAGTTAAAAATATCAAATATTACAACTCGGCTTCCTCAGTGGTCTAACAATTACGAATTTGCAGAGAAGCTGTAGGTTTCTGCACTTGGTTACCTAATGAGATAGTGAACACGTACTATTAAAGAGTCCCATACTTGAACGAAACAGCTGTATAGAGTTAGTTACTGCCTGAATATCGATGAAGACCATGAAAAACCGGAAAACTATTTCAGCATAGTACAGAATTATTAAATGGCTAAACACACACGCGACTCTACATTCTGTCGAAACAACAATCATTACATCTCACAGCTAACACCTATTCATAAATAACACTCCACTGCCTATTATCCAGTACTAAAGTCTACACTTCAATCACTTGAATATATTGATCAACGATCAGTCAGCGTGATTGATGATAACTGTCTAGCAACTCCTGATATTATGATGAACTTATATCTTCCCGTTAATTTGTTATGTACTGAAGCCAGTTAATCTCTGATCCAGGTACATTCAGCCAACGAGTCCCGAATAGGACGAAACGCGCGTCCTAAATTCCACTTGCTAGTTACAATCCAAACTTGAACTTTGGATATTTCTGAATGTCAATACCAATATTAAATATCATTCTCCACAAAATCATATTTGTTTTTTAATTACACTAACGAAAAATCTATAAAAATCACATGAAGTAATACTTGGATCTTATTACTGGGAGCAAATTAGTCTTCTATTCCTCCCCACCCCACCCCTTTCAACTTCTCAACCTAACCCACCTCTCCTTTACTGAAATCATTTAACAGATATTAGTATCTAACAAAATGTTGAATATGTATTATTGTCATGTGAGATGATACATTCCTATTTCCAAATGGGGTTCGAACTCATTCTCTACTAACATATTGAACAAATAACTGACTGTATTGTTGTTCACAAGACACATAGTATCCTATGTTATCAAATGTCAATAAAAATGATTAATTATTAGTTACTTCAACATAATTTACATGAATGTTCAATTCATTTCAACTAGTACACATGTTACTACTTGACTCATAGAAAAATTGATTAGTCACTTGGTAATTGTTTTGTTCTACAGTAACTGTATGAAAATGGACCAGGTATTAGAAGTTAATAGTAGAAAAGACAATATAAATCACCAAGATGATTTTTAATTGATTTTTACAATAACAAAAACGAGTCATTGAACAACAACTCTACAATCAATCAGTAGAATGAATGAAATGGAACATTTCATAGTTAAAATAAGTTAAAATGATTCACAATGTTATTTACATGGAAACAATAAAGATAATATGTGATTAATAAGTTATTCCTAGTGAAGGAAGTGTTTAACTTGAATTGAGACCAACAAGTGGAATCCAAAATAAGGGTTTCATTCTATTATGAGTTCATCAGCTGTATATACCTGCATCCCAATGTTAATGTTTACATCAACACTTTGATTCTCTTTGTTTCATCCTCAATGTCATCAATTTCACTACTAGGCTACTGAGTCCAGACAATCATACTTCTACAACAGGTGTATGTATATGATTAGAATGCATTTGAATGTCCCCGCTGATTTATGATGTACTGAATTTGATCAGTCTCTGTTACTATGTGTGTATATGTACTATATATTAATATGATGGATGTACATCCAGCTGATGAATCTCAAATAGGATGAAGCATGAGTTTTGAATTTCGCCTATCAGTCACAATTCAATTCAAACGATACTAATAAACTATCGATATATTGAGGTATTTTGCGTAGGATATACATATGTTAAGAGAGACTGATGGATTTCATTCCATCATAAATCAACGGAAAGATGCAAATACATTCTACTTATAAACAGTAGAAGTATTTTCAATAACAGATAACTTCAACTTGATGAATGAATGAATGAATGAATGAATGAATGAATGAATGAAGAATCCTCATTAAATCATTACTAGATTACATTTACACTACTAAGTCATACTAAGCAGACTTGCTGTCATTCATTTGTCACTAAGTGGAGATGTTCTTCTGATGATTCTAACTAACTACATGATTGCATTAATCAATTATTGTATCAACTACTTGATACTAATTACTTAAAAAATGACTAAAAATGCTAATGTAGATCTACTGAGATTAAACAGCTATCCAGGACTTAATAGTTCTCAATAGTACCTATAACTATTTTACACCGACTCAGTGGAGACCAACTTCTGACATTATATTCAATATTTATGTAATAGAGAAGTCTTGTAATGTGGAGTTAAGTCATACTGAAATGTGTACAGACATTACCAATGAGATGAGATAATACTGTGAATATGCACCGAACTAATTAAACTTGGAAATACACTACAGACTCTCTGTTCTATGGTTCGTTACTATATTGAACAACAGATACATATTCTTGTAGTTACCAGTGATATGATTAAAGTTAATAGTAATACAAACTCATTATCTGAGTACATAACCCAATGACCACAAAACTTATATTTGTCCAGTTAAAGTTAAATTGTGGAAATCGACAGTGTAATGTTAGGCATAGTGATCACATCAGGGATTTTACTGGTTTCTGATAAACGAAAACATTTTAATATGTAGATCGCCTTCATCATCATTACTGTCTTATGAAGATATAGTAGGTAGTTCTCAACTCAAGTTTCTCTACTTTACTAGATTTCGCAATTAATTTAACTGAATACATTACGTAATATCAGTTTATTAGTTTATTGGTTACTTTAATTATCCTATGTTACTTATATTTGTTACTTACTTACTTACTTACTTACGCCTGTTACCCATCTCGGAGGAGCATAGGCCGCTCACCAGTATTCGCCATTCAACTCTGTCCTGAGCAATCCTTTCCAGCTGTTTCCAGTTACTGTTCATCCTTTTTATGTCTGCTTCCAGTTCTCGACGCAGGGTGTTCTTTGGCCTTCCTGTTTTCCGTTTTCCAACAGGATTCCAAGTTAGTGCTTGTCTCGTGATACAGTCAGATGATTTCCGCAATGTATGTCCTATCCCTTTTCCAACGTCGTTTCCTGATTTCTTCTTCAGCTGGAAGTTAGTTTGTTTTCTTCCATAGTAGGCTGTTTCTGATGGTTTCCGGCCAACAGACATTCAATATTCTACGTAGACAGTTGTTGATAAATACCAGTACTCTCCTGAGGATGTTTGCAGTAGTTCTCCACGTTTCAGCTCCATACAGAAGAACTGACTTGACGTTCGAGTTGAAGAGTCTAACTTTGAGGTTAGTTGTTACAATTACTTATAATTTCACTTTATTTCCTAATCTAGTTTAATTATACATACTACTCATTCAACGTTTATATACGATAATATACTTTTACACTATCGACTGTAAACTCATACTTAGCAATTAGTAGGATGAATTTGTATATTCCCATTGATTTATCAGAGACTGAAGCTGGTCAGTCTCTGTGGCTATATGTGCACCTTGAGCGGATTGCCTCGATATAGCAAATATTCACAAGTATCATTTAACTTTGGATTGTGTCTGGCAAGTGGAATTCAGGACGCGCGTTTCGTCCTATTCGGGACTCATCGGCTGGATGTATCTGCATCCCAGTGTTGATGTTCACACTGGGATTCGAACTCAATCCGTTTCGTGTCATACGCCACCGCGTACAAACGTGACTGTCTGGACTTAGTAGTCTAGTGGTGTACGCGGCGGCGTTTGACACGAAGCGCACTGAGTTCGAATCCCACTGTAAACATCAACACTGGGATGCAGGTACATCCAGCCGATGAGTCCTAAATAGGAAGAAACGCGCGTCCTGGATTCCACTTGCCAGTCACAATCCAACTTAAATAATTATTTTCCTAGAGTTTAAATGACAAATTCTGATTAGTGGTGTTTTAATCACAATACATATCAAATGAATATATAATTGTAATGACGTGAGAAAATTTGGTTGGTTGATCCAATGCCACTTACGTGTGCCTAGTCAATAATTACGCGTCTGCCCTATGCCCACTGAGTCCCAAGCCAGAATAGAAAGTATGCAAGACGACAGACTAACCAAACAGAGTCAAATCATATTTCATACATTTCTTTGTATGTCTATAGAACCTGACCACATAGTCAATCAATTTGGAAACTAACATTAATACAAAATAAGAGTAATAGTGAATGTGAGCTGGAGTTCGTATACACTAATTGAATAACCATAGTTCATTTATGAAAAATGACATAATAACAGTTAATGTATCAAATGGAACGATAGAGCAAGGGGGGAACTGAATAATAATAGAAATCAATTGTTCAACATGAATATAACCAATACTACAGATTAAATAGTTTTCGAAGATAATCAATCTTCTTCAGGTGCCCAGTATATCATTATTTTATTGCAATAGATAATTGTTGTAAAATATCTACAATTCCCTTAAATTTGAAAATTGAAATAACGTCTAATGTTCCTAGATTCCATTCATATTCAAAAGAACCCAACACTAGTGAACTACGTTAGTCGTATTCTTAGAACTCACGGAATATTTAGTTTATCAGTTATGTATTCTTCTTTTAGAAATTTTTTTGTATTTTTATCTTGTATAGACATGTTTTATTTGATTGAAGCGAATAGAATGTAGATTCATTGAAGATTCACCATGAGTTAACTTGATGTATTCAACAATAATCAGTCTCTAAATGAATGACAATGAATAAATGGTTTAGTTGGGAAGAAGTTGATAATGTCGAGGTTGGTATTTAGTATTATTATTTGTATTTGTTACAGAATGATCTCGGTTGTGTACCCTTGAAAATATTGGAATGCTAGATAGCATCCTTGTCCTATTATTGGACTTCCTAATATCTGTATGTACTCAATTTCACCAGGAAATTAAACCCATTACAGTTGGGAGTTTATGGAGATTGTTGAATGTGAACTTGATATCATGAATCGGTCTGAATAAGATAGCAATTGATCACCAGGAATTGGCAGTGAACAGCTGTTTCGTCATAGAATGGAACACTTCAGCAGTTCGCATTCATGACTTCATCAGAGATCGAACACAGGACCCTCTAGCTTCACAATGAATGGTTTACTATTAAATAATTTAGTTGCCTCCCAACGGATATGCTTTGCTGAACAGTTTCATACTAGGAAAAAACAGCTGTCCAGTGCTACCTGGTTTTTAATGTTACCATGCCAACATCAATCTGTGACATATTCAATCAACTAAATATTTATAATGCATTAAAAATAGTGTACATTGTCTAATACAGGGTAGTTATACACAAGTTACTCTGATACAAGATAATTGTCTTAAGACTTGAATTAGTCACTATAGGGATTGATCAAGTAAATGAACATTCCTTAAGAATAGGATATAATAAGAGGTAAAGTAAAGATCAATAAAAAGGAACACTAGAAGTCAATATCTGAGTTTACGTATGAAGTGTCTACAAATCCATCACTGTGACCAATGTCATATAACATCGACAGGTTATTTTTTCAAAATAAAGTATGAACCTTAACTAGACAATCAAAATCTATCAAATCAATATCTTCATGGATGTTTGTTATTCTATATGTTCAACTCTATTTGCAGTTTTCATCATAACTACTTTAATTAATTCCAGTTTCTGTTGATTTGTCATAGAATGAAATACATCAATCTCTCTTGACATATGTATATCCTAGGCGAATCACCTCAATATATCGATAGTTTATTAGTATCGTTTGAATTGAATTGTGACTGATAGGCGAAATTCAAAACTCATGCTTCATCCTATTTGGGATTCATCAGCTGGATGTTCATCCATCTCGTCAATATATAACACATATACACACATAGTAACAGAGACTAATCAATTCCAGTACATCATAAATCAACGGGGACATCCAAATGCATTCTAATCATATGCATATACCTGTGGTTGTCTGGACTCAGTAGCCTAGTAGTGAAATTGGTGACATTGAGGATGAAACGAAGAGAATTAAAGTTTTGGTGTGAACGTTAACACTGAGTTTCAGGTATATGTAGCTGATAAGTCTGGATTAGGATGAAACGTGCATCTTGGATTTCGCTTACTAGTTACAATTCAATTCAGATAAAAGTTTATTACTGTTTGTTTTGTCGATTATGAAACAATATTAGTGACATAAAATGTTAGTTGTTGTAATCGGATTACAACTTTTACTTTTTTTTATATCCCCCTCCCGTTTCCGTTTTTCAATCATTTTACATTTTTTTATGAGATTGATCAATTAATAAATAAGGCAGTTGAGGGGTTGGGAGGGGAAGCTGATTGTAAATTATGTAATGAATATTGCATGACAATTAATCAAATTTAAGGAATAGAAATATCCTAAATCATTATACAATTTCAATGGTTTCAGTTGCTATGCTGTAACATAAGTTATTGTTTTAACTCAACAATTGATTGATTCATTAGATTGAATTCGTTAACGTGATCAGTAGAGTTCAACTGTGTCGAGTATGAGACAGTTACTCACCATTAGCAATCAATAAGTTATTTTCAAATGTATCACGAATGAACTGAATTAAAAATATCAACAGTTGGTCACCGGCAGACTCTGTAATCTTACGCAAAATCGTTCGCTATGTAGCTAAAGGGTCCTATGTTCGATTCTTGATGTGGTCATGGGTAAGCACAGCTGAAAAGTCCCATATTAGAGCAAAATAGTTGTCTATTGCTGATTAACATTCAACAATCTTTACAAATCCCAATCGGAATTGATTAAAGTGTGTACATTATGATAGACAATATAGGCAATTGAAGTTTTATACAAACGACTTCATATGATGTTCGAATCCAGTTAAGTGAATGGTCGATATAGATACTTATTCTGAGTCCATTCATGATACTGTGTAAACATCATTAATTAGCATTGGTAATATTTCTTTTATAACTCATTCATTCATTCATGGGTTAATCTTAGTGGAGTATAGACCTCTGCTCATGATTCACTAATTAACTCTGTTGTGATTTCACTTTTCCAGTTCTTCTCATGTTTCACATCTGTTACTCCCCTCCCATTTGTCTCAATTCTTTTGTCTTCAGAATTACAACTGAAAGCTAGCCATGTGACGCAGTTTGGTGATTTCTAAACTGTTTATTCCATCCACCTCCAGTATTTTTTTCTGGTTTCCCGCCTCACCTGGAAGAAAATTTGCTCTCTTTCATGATAGGTTGCTGATGATGGCGTTTGGTTAATCGATCTGAAGTTTCTTGTGTAGGCAACTGCTTGTAAATACTTTTCTGAATAATGGTGTTCATAGTCCTCCATATATAAGCTCCATTCAGTAGAACTATCTTCACGTTAGCATCGAAATTTCTTACTGTGGTATTGGCTGACAGATGTTTTGATTTATAGATGTTTTTCAGTTGCATAGATGTTGCCCATGCTTTGATAATCCTTGTTTTCACAGCTAAATCAGATCCTTTTTGTTTATTAACAGTGCTGATGAGGTATGTAAAATGTTTCGTATGTTCCACAGCTTTGTCAATCGTAATTGACCTGGTGCACGTTATATTGCATCTAAAAATCTTGCTTTTCTTTTTATGTTAACTAAAGCTACTTCGGCATTGGCTGCTACACTATCTGTTTTCATTTTTATTTGTTGCTGTAGATGGGATAGAAGACAGTTGGGCGTCTACTGTATCTTATACTCGGTCCAACAACAGTCTATCGAAGATTTCCTCTGGTACTGATGATAAAGTGATGCGTTCGAAGTTTTAACACATACAAAGATTATTTTTCTCTGGTAGCCTAATGAGATATCCTTCTTTTCAGTGTGTTGGTATTTATTTTTTCTCTTAAATCTTTTTAAAGGGAACATGATGTATCAGGTTCATGTCCAATTTCAGTGCTGTAGATGATACACTGACTAACCCTTCTGCTTTATCACATTTAATTTAGTCATTTGAATACAGAAAAGTAAATAAGATAAAGTGTTTACATGAAAATTAAACTTCTGACTTTAGATGTCATTCAGTAGTCATTGAATATCTGATTCATTGATGATTCCGAGTAAGAACTTATCTTGTCCGCTTTAACTGTGACACTTCATAATTACTTTCATAAATTATCTTGATAACTAATCATCACTATGTATTATTGTACATTCAAGATGTAAATGAAGTGAGGTGTATTTGTGGAGATAGGTACTAAGTTTGGTCGTTTGTATATGTTATGCAATGATGTCAATTGGGTACCAATCAAAACTAGGAAGCACTAGACAACTGTTTCAACCTAGCATGTTATTCCTAAGTGACAGTGCACACCCTCAATTCAGTAATAGAATCGTACTCAAAGTTTTTACTAATTATTTAGTTGTATACTTCTCTCTCCTTATCTTAATGAGCTTCTCCCCACCCAGATACTTCACATTTTCAATTTGATATCATTAAGTAACTTTAGTCTAACGGCAATTAAAACAAGGAACTTCTAATGTACAGCTTTTTCGTCTTAGTATTGGACCATGATTCAGTGCACGTTTACAACCCCATCATGGGATCAAGTTAAGTATCTTTAGGTTTTTCGGTGAACGTTTGACCATCCGATCACTAAGCCTGCTTCAGACAGTTAATATTTCTAACTTCAGTTAATCCACGATATATTTGCGTTACTTCATTGTTTGCCATCGGTGGTTAACTGCCTTACACCAAACACAGTTGAATTACACTGGTCATGTCTTCTCCGTAGAATTGCACGAATTACCTTGAGAAGTTTGTCACTTGATACTGATTTTCAATTTTCTATTTTGCAGTTAATAAAGAAGATCTTCAGATTAGGTGGATACTTTTGACGGTTTTGTCCCTTAGCTAAAAAGAGAGATAATAGTACTCTTCGATTTTTCTATGTGATGAAAGTACTAAAATAGTTTCTTAGAATAAATTTCACGATGTGTCCGGAACTCATCTTATGTTTTATTGGTTTAATAAGCTAACAATAGCTACCCCAACAATTTTGTCAAAATAGCAAATGCCGAATTGACCCATATCAAACATGGTACACACCATGTCGGTTGATCCAGACTACTGGTCACAAAAAAAACATGATCGATAAAATGTGGTGAACATAAAACACAACTGAGTAAACACTATGATGGTCATTACTCAAATATCAGTCAATGCATAACGATGGTAACAGCTAAAAGTAATTGGACTGATCAATGAACATAAACTCCTTTCCCATCCCTTAGAGAAATTAAGTAAGATTGGCTGATATATCGCAAACAGTGCAAAATGTAGGTCAAAGGTTCCTTATTGACTACTTTTAAACAGCCTAACATCAATAACGTAAAACAACAGATATCAAGTCACTACTGATCACATTATGGCTTGATCAACAGAATTAGATCATTAATAAAAAGGATTTGATGAACACCGCATAATTCATTACTTAATGCTCAATTAATATATTAATATTCGAGTATGTAGATATTCACAAATGTGAATTCAATTGACAAAAAGTCATCGCATTCTGGATTCAGAAAATTTCAAAAATCCTTGAAAACATCTAGAAATATGATATAGAAATTAATTAATATTAAACAAATAAATAGTGTGGAGAGGTGACCGGTGGAGTTCAACCGTGTCGGGTGTGAGGCAGTTACCCACCGATAACAATGGATGAGGCCACACAAACATATCATGAATTGTTTGAAGTAGAAATATCAACCATTAGGAGCTGACTCAGTGGTCCAGTGGTAAAGCGCTCGTCGCGGAGCCAGAAGGTCCTGGGTTCGATCCCCGATGGGGTCGTGGATGTGCACTGCTGAGGAGTCTCATACTAGGACGAAACAGCTATCCAGTGCTTCCGTGTGATCAATAATTGTCTGATTCAGATCAATTCGTGATATCAGGATTGATAAATAAATACACATTGATCCAATCTATAGTCACAATCGAAACATGTTAATCCACTTTGTGTTTATAACTTAGTGACAATTAATAAACATTTCATCTTAGTATGAGACACTTTATTGTCAGTGATTACTCTAGATTCCGTAATGAAATCAAACCTTTAATCTTCACTTTTCACATTGAATGTTTAGCTATCACTGTAATTGAATCAGATACCGTCAAAAGTAGAATTCCAATTCATTTCTATGTGAAGTAGATATAGATGATTTTATTGTCCAAGAAAACAAGATAATCTTTATGATCATATCTCTATTGTAATTCATTATTTGATCAATAAAGTTTCAACAAACTTACATAATCGATTATTTGATATATTTTACAATATTTTTCATATTTATTTTCATTCAATAAAACATAATTATGCCATAAATTTTGTAAGTATATCAGTAATATATTGTAATTGAATCAATTAATCAATGCCTGTTACCGTATGTAAAGCATAGGCGGCCGAACAGGCTTCTCCAACCAACTCTGTCATAAGCTTACTTTTAGAGCTCTTCCCAAGTGCATCTCATTATCTTCATGTTTGTCTCCAATTCCCATAACAATCTGTTCTTCAGTCTTCCTCCTTTCATTCGACCTTCAGCATTCCATATTAATGCTTGTCTTGTGACACAGTTCGGTGATTTCCTCAATGTGTGTCTAATCCACCTAATGCGTCTTTTCCTAATTTCTTACTCGGTTTGAAACTAGTTGATTTGTTCTCTGCCATAAGAGGTTGTTGTTGATAGTATCTGGCCAACGAATCCGAAGTATTCTACACAGTCAGTTGTTTATAAATACTTGTATCTTTTGAATGATGCTTTTCGTAGTTCTCCGCACAAGTTTCAACTCCATACAACAGAACTGTCTTCATATTTATATTGAAAATTTTGACTCTAATATTGACTGACAGTTGGTTTGAGTTGTAGATGTCCTTCAGTTGCAGGAATGCTGCTCTTGCCTTTCCAATCCACACCTTTAAATCTGTCACAGATCAGACCCTCCTTGTTTATTAATGATGCTGTCCAAGTATGTCAACGTTTTTACATCTTCTAGAGATCCTTAGTCGAGTGACATTTGGTTAGTGTTCGTTGTTTTGTATTGAAGGATTTCGCTTTTTCTGTTGTGTATGTTGAGGCCTAATGCTACTGAGGTTGATGCTACCTTGTCTGTCTTCATCTGCATTTGTTGCTATGTGTGGGACAGAGGAGTATGATCATCTATAAAGTCTAAGTCATTTAGTCACATCTATGTTGTCCACTATATTCCGAGATTACCTTGAGATATTTTTGTTGCTAACCAGTAAAAACCTTTATAATCATTGTAATTCAGTAATATAAAGTATCATTAATTAAAATATAAAATCAACTTTAATGATATTCATGATCACCCCTCTACAGTTTCTTTAATGGTTTTCTTATAAAAACTAAAATTTTGTACTATCAATTTAAGCTTGAATAGTAGGATGAATTTGTATATTCCCATTGATTTGTTATAGACTGAAGCTGGTCAGTGTCTGTGGCTATGTGTGCATCCTGAGCGGATTGCCTCGATATAGCGATTATTCACAAGTATTATTCAATTCGTATTGTGACTGGCAAGTGGAATCCAGGACGCGCGTTTCGTCCTATTTGGGATTCAGTAGTCTAGTGGTGTACGCGGTGGCGTATGACACGAACCGGACTGAGTTCGAATCCCACTGTGAACATCAACATTCAGATGCAGGTACATCCAGCCGATGAGTCCCAAATGGGACGAAACGTGCCTCCTGGATTCCACTTGCCAGTCACAATACAAATTAAATTAAGCTTGAATAGTTAACATGGATTTATTGATTGACTTTTTTTTCTTGTAGACAATCAGCTGATTTAAATTAGTAATTAGATAATGTACATATTTCATATGTGGTATTGTAAACTATACAAAACTCAGCGAGTGAAATAAAAGAAATTCCAATGTTTCCTTCAATGATCTACTACAAACTTCACCAAAGAAAGAATTTTTAAAAAAATCAAAAACTCCAAATGTCATATCATATACACCAGTCATTATAAGATAATTAATGTTGAAATGTTATACATCCAAGAAGAAACTGCATGTGGTAATCATTTGTGTACATATGATTGTTCTGAGATATGTTCTTGGTAAGGAATAAACAATATGAAGAGTGTTATATCATATAAATTTGAGTAAAAGAATAAATGGATGTAATGATTAAAGTTGCCAACTTGTCAAGTAGTGCAGAGGGTTAAATATTTGCCAATCTGGAACCTCTGAGATGGAATATACAGTGCACATTGCTGAGGAGTTCCGTACTAGAACGAAACACCTGTTTAGTGTTCTCTAGTTTTCACTGATATCGTACTAACATGAATCTGTGACTAAACTTAATACCAATCTCTACAAACCATATCAGTTCAACTAGTAACACGTTGAACTGTATCATTAGACTAAATAATTCTAAAAACAGATTCAATCAGTCGATAAATATATACGATTGGAATGTGCTTGAATATTGGAGTAGTGGATAATATTTGAATTCATTCTTTTTATCATTAGTTGCCATGATGTAGCTAACAGTACTTCATCTCGTCGTTTTATATCATTGGAATTTGGCCATATTCGTAAGGTTTAAAATGTTAATCTTTATTTATAAGAATGGAAACGTTTGTGATGGATTTTAGTGCCATCGAAACTGGTGATCTACTTCCCAGTTAGTAGCAACAACTGACTTCATATTTACATTAGCATTCGTTAATTTTTGATTTTTAGTTATTTTCCTAATGAAGTTTGGAGGAGGTTACTGATCAAATCAATGACTTTTTATTGATTTCCCTAGTCGAGATTATTTACAAGTATATTCCATTCATTCAGAATAGGCTTGTATCTTCCCGTTGATTTGTAATGGACTGAAACTGGTCAGCCTCTGTTGCCATATGTGTATCCTGGGCGGATTGCCTCTATATAGCGGTAGTACACAAGTTATATTTAAATTGGATTGTGACTGGCAAGTGGAATCCAGGACGTGCGTTTCGTCCTATTTGGGACTCATCGGCTGGATGTACTTGCATCCCAATGTTGATGTTCACACTGGGATTCGAACTTAGTCTGCTTCATGTCAAACGCCACCGCGTTCACCACTAGGCTACTGTGTCTAGATGAGTTTCGAATAGGACAAAATGCGCGTCCTGGATTCCACTTACCAGTCACAATCCAACTTAAATATTCTATTCATGTTTATTACATACATTCATTGCCTATAGTTTTATAAATCTATTTGTTCTTCTTTGAATAAACATTCCTAATTTTTTTTTGTAATTAAAGTTTTCGGATACTCTGGAACAACAGTCTTGTTATTTTGTTTATTTCTTGCATCAGTTTACTAGTTACTTACAATATTTACATGAAATTTTAAACTCTTTACATGGAAATTTATTATTAGTACAAGTGGTAAAGGGTAGGGTAGGATGTTTTGGAGATTATCAAACATTGTAAACTGTATATCACTAACTGATTGTAATTGAAGTGCTGTACTGTATGTGTAATTAGAATAAGGTTGTATCTTCCCGTTGATTTGTAATAAATAGAAACTAGTCAGCCTTTGTTGCCATATGTATATTCCAAGCGGATTACCTCGATATAACGATACAAGTTTGTTCTAATTACATATATACCAGTTGCACAAGTGTGACTGCCTGGATACAGTAGCCTAGTGGTGTACTCGGTGTTGTTTAGCACGAAGCTGACTGGTTTCGAGACCCAGTGTTAACATCACCACTGGGATGCAGGTACATCCAGCCAATGAGTCCCAAATAGGGTGAGAAGCGCGTCCTGAATTTTGTATGCCAGTCACAATCTAATTTAAATAGTACTGGATGTATGTTTTATTTACAATCATGTCAAGTATTATGTTTAGATTCTTCTTACCTCCTGTTTAATTCTTTCTGATTTTCAACAGTTTTATGGTTTTAATCAGTTAATCTTGTAATTTGAGTCCTTCACAAATTCTATTTACATGTTCAAGACAATTCACGTAGTCCTGATATGAGGGGCTAACAGATAAACTTTAACTCTGTTGAATCAGAAGCTGTTACCTACTATCAACTGTTGTCAAGTAACATTGTCTCAAGTTATAAATAAAGATAAGTACCTATACAGATTGACTTGATATTAAGAATATTAGACACCGACCCAATAATCTAAAGGTCAATCATGATTTATTTTTTTTGAAGATAATCAACAAACTTTGTTTTAATTATCATAGATTATCTTTTTTTCATTATTATCCAACGTGAATTAACTGTACATAAACTTAAAGTTGAAAATTGAACGTGATTAAACATTCAATGTAAACTACAAATTATTGAACATGTTACGTCATGGTATAAGATTCGTTAACAGTGAGTATCTATGACTTCATTAACAATTGATTCCAAGATATTTAAGCTTCAAAGAGACATTTAAGCCTTTAGACTAATTACTTAGTATCCAATGTTTTATTGTCAATCAATTTAGTAACTCTTATCCTTTACCGTTAGTGACATTCATTTCATGTTTAACATAAATGAAAGTTAATAGGCATAACTTCTCCTTTAAAATTTAAGAATCACCCCTCGAATTCAGTCACTGTCAGTTTAAGCGTTCATCACTGTAATGTTTGCATATACATTGCGAAATGTATTTAGTCAGTAAACCAATGGAATCTAACTAAATGCACTGATTTTGACTGCATACTAATAGTTAATACTATGGAAGTTCGCCAAGATTAATTTCCTTTCTGTTACGTCTAGTACTTGATGCTTGACTAGTCGCAGACTACCTTAGCACCCCGAACGCTTGAACCCTCCTGGTCGCAAAATCAGAAGACAGAAGACGGGTAGACAGGAACTTTATTCCAGTGAGACGGAGAGTAAGTCAGGTACAAAATATTCGTGTATTTATAGTTTTCTGAACAACAAAAATCATCCAATCCGAATTAAGAAGTCTCTACAGTTACCCAATCAGAACGTGCCACGTCAAGATTCTGGAATGCTCTATCGATCATTGATTGGATGGAATGTCTTCGGCTTCTTCAAGGGATCTGGAGGCTTCATTGAGTTTTCTGGGAGCCATCCCAGCACTTTCTTAAACAATACCGTATACTGTATCATATATAACTGATGTTTTTTCAGTCATTTAACTTTTGAAATTAATGATACTCATCAGAAAAATTATTCATTTCTGCATACATGTGAAACATCCTCAGATGAATACTCTGCTAGTAAGAAATTATCAAGTAATTAACTATATGCTCCTAGTTGTCAAGATAGTTCATAGTTGATACTACATCATCTTGCATTTCATTACAGGCTGTATTTTATCGATGATATTCACAATCAAGTCAATCACAGAAATGATTCAATAAGATGAGTAATGTAGGGTAGCAAATGTTATTACATAAATAATCACTGGTAAGCATCTTCTTACTTGGTTTTGTCTCCTTCAATCATCTCTTCTCTTATTCTTCATTGTTCAATTTATATTTAATTAACATATAGGTTGACTTAATACTAATTAAGTAGTTTATAATTTATTTAAGTTTATTTAACAAATATAATTTCCATCAGTAATAAAATAAATGTATAATTGAATTCATTATTCATCTAAACGTTTTTCTCAATCTGAAATTAATTTATATAATTGATAGATCTATAAGTGGATCCACATTTGGATGGGATAAGTCTTTAATGCGTACTTCTGAAGTGTCCTTATTTAGGACGAAACTGATGTTCAGTGTTACCTGGTGATCAATGATTGCCTAATTCAGACTAATTCATGAGATTAATATAAAAATCAATGAAAACTAGAGTATACCATACAGTGATTTCGTCAACTTCTATGTCACTTCAGTAATATGTATGAACATCTTGAATATTAAAGTTTTGTAAAGAGTATGATTTAATTCAACTTCATTATTTTCGTTGTTATTGGATGTTGTGGAGATTGTTGAATGTCATTTTGACATCATGAATTGGCCTTAGTTAGAAGACCATTAATTACCAAGAATTGGGACAGAACAGTGTTATGCCGGACCACAAATAAGTGTAACAAACTTTCAGATCTGATCTGTTGGCTCGCATTCTTCTTATTTCGGCTTGGGACTAAGTGGGCACAGGGCAGACGCACAGCTACCAACTAGGCACTAGTAAATTAGCACTCAGCCACTCACCCCCGCCCAATCTCTCGCATCATAACAAACAGCTATTACATCCTTGTATAGGATTATTTATCAGTGTATATCCACGACCTCATCAGAGATCATGGCTCCGCGGTGAACCCTTTAATATAAGACCACTCAGTCGGCTACCAACGGTTGGTATTTCTAATTCAGTCTATTCGTTATACGTTCACATGACTTCATGTATTGCCATCTGTGGGTAATTATTTTAAACCCAACACAGGTGAACTCCATCAGTCATGTATTTTCACTTGAACTCCATGAATTACTGTGCGACGTTAGTCGCTAGTGAGCTGATATCGAATGTAAGTGGGTGTCATGGAGATAGTTTAATTGATAAATTCGAAATATCAACCGCTTGGAGATGACTCAGTAGTCTAATGATAAGGCATTCTCCATGAAGCCAGATGGTCCTGGGTTTGATCCCTGATCGGATGGTGGTTCCGTAGTACTAAAGAGTTCCATACTATATACAACAGCTGTTCAAAGTTAACCCCTTATGATTAAAAGTTGTTTTGAATCAAATTGATATTCGTAACTTTTATTCTATTTTCAACTAAATAAAATGAAATCGACCAGAGATATAGCAAAACTCACATACGAAGTCTTCGGAAGGTGCCTACTTTACATTCGAATCAACTGACATACATATTCAATGGCGTACCGTCACTTGAAAGTCATTATGTCCATGTTTACTATCTATGGATCGTTAAATAGCTATCTCATTCAAATGAAAAGCATCCTAGTCAACATATGTGATAACCCATATATGTTTATATCAGTGTGGCAGAAATTTCTCTTTCTATAAATGTAGGTCGACTGCAGCTTAAGCTGGAAGTTAATCAAAAGCATTTGAGTGGTGAAATTCACTTTAAAACTCATATTGATGATGTAATACACTTGAAATGATTTTGGTCTTATGCAGTTGCTAGTAGTCTATCAACAGGAAACCAATGGATCTTGATTACTTCTAGTTTATATTCGTTTAAGAACTACTACTTTCTGTGAGATTTCAACATAAGTTAACTAGTTTCATAGTCTTTAATATTATCACTATGGTATACTGACTATGAATGATCATCTGAAAGACTTATATTTCTACACTAGTTGGTAACTAAATAGTAACAAACAGTATGTCTTCATAGAACAATAAGAACTACATTTCAGCTTGATTGACAAACTTGTTGCTATTCTCTATGTCTTATACAATTCAACATTATCTACATGAAGACATTGTATCGACAGCAAGAAGTACTATTGTAATAAGGAAGTGGATAAGGAATTCATCATGACATACATAAACACAGCCTACCATTATGAAGAAAGAAATAACTTACTATCATCAATATCAAAACATTTAAGCAGCCGTAGACATCATTATGGTAGGCAAAATCGTCATATTCTGAATGTAGTAAAGAATTCAAGGAATGCCAAAAATGATTTCTAGAATAACAACAATCAGATCAATTGGCAACCTGTAAACACATAAGCATCAATCAATTCAGTTAAATAATACAGAAGAGATCAATAAAACACACATGAACAGAGGTCAAATTAACAAAATCAGCAAGAACTAAGTTATATAAAATTATAATAAGATCTATAAAAATAGTTCAATCAGAGAAAAGATCATAAAAACAAATTGATTTATTGATTAGAATAGGTTTGGATCTTCCTGTTGATTTATCATAAACTGAAATTGGTCAGTTTCGGTTACCATATGTGTATCCTTAGTGGACTAACTCGATATAGTGAAAGTTCACAAATATTGTTTGAGTTAAATTGTGATCAGTAAGTGGAATCTAGGAGGTGCGCTTCGTCTTATTTCGAACTCGTTGCCCATATGTACCTGTATTTCAGTGTTGATGTTTACTTTGTGATTCAAATTGAGTTCACTTCTTGCCATAATCCACCGCATTCACCACTAGAACATTGAGTTCAAATAAACACGCTTGTGATACTGATCAATTCCAATCCATGATAAATCCATAGGAAAATCCAAATACATTATATATATATATATATATATATATATATATATTGCACATGTGTGGTTGTCTGTACTTAGTACCTTAGTGGTGAATATGGTGCCGTTTGGGACGAAATGAAGAGAGTTGGTGTCCCGACGTGAACATCAAAACTGAGATGCCGATACATTCAGCTGATGAGTCCTAAACGGGAAGAAATGTACATCCTGGATTTCACTTGCCATTCACGAACTAACTCAAACAAAACTGATTTTTTTTTACTTGTTGGTTAACTAAACCTTTATTTCTATGCGAACTAAGTACTAATGACGCTATCCAGAATGATAATCATATTTTGAAAACGAAACCTCCTAGTCTAACGAATGTTTTGTTATTAAACTCTAATTAGATTACATAGTCGGAATCCTTGCAAACGCCATAACCAATATCTGAAAACTGTGGATTACATGGATAAGAATCACTCATAGTGGCTTAGATGCATTCAGTTTTGATCTTACCTCAAATTATAACCTTAGAATTGTTTCATACTTTAATTACTATAAATTGATTCTTGAAGGCTGTATCTTATCTTTTTACTTACCACCTTTCATGTAACCACCAATTTTACCAATTTCGTAATCATCTTACAGTGCTTCTGAAGTGTAACATCTTGGACTCATACACACATGCCAGGTTCTATGTTGCACATACACACATACACATAAACCTTAATGAATGGTTTTTAAAGGTGACTTAAAATACTATTTGCAATATCACTATAACTTTTAGAATATTTATTTTATAAAGTTACGTGAACCAATTTACAAATATATTCAAATCTCCCCGTTGGTTTGTTATGAATTGAAATTAATCAGTCTTTAATGAACGCAGTGGCGTTCGGCACGAAATGAAGTTAGTTCGAGACAAGGTGGGAACATTAACACTGGGATCCAGGCCTATCCAGCTGATGAGTCCTGAATAGGACGAAACGCGCCTCCTAGGTTTTACTTACTAGTCACAATCTTACTCAAATATTAGCTTATGATAACTGTGTTTTGACTGAAATATTCGTATACTGGAATTTTCAAGAATAATGTTAATTAGCTAAAATGACTACAACTCGAAGACCTCTTCAGTTTTGATCTAGTTTATTCGTATACTATAATTTAACATTAATAATACTTTACTTCCATAGTTTCATTACAGTAAAGATAGTAAAGACAAACAATGTAGCCTTTCAATATGCATTTGATGCTCTTGATGAATAATCATTGTAAATTGATTGGTATAAAAATCGATGTTTTATGAAAATACAATTAGCTGGTTCACTGGTTCACTAGTCTCGTCTCAGTTTTGCTTCATAATACAATCTTTCTACAAGCCTAGTCTTTTGTAATAGCTGTGGGCTGAAAAGGGAACAAGTTGCAGTATACGTCTGAGGTACAAGTATTAGAGATAGCATTCGCTCACGCAATCCTCAAAAATTCTAGCGTCACAACAGTTGGCGACGGGGTGTAAACCAACTGCAAATTTCGCGCAACACAACAACAGACAAAAAAAATGTTACACAGGTTCTGAATCTATAATTCACTGTTAATTATAGTAACATGTAAATGTTTACAATTAGAATTATTTTCATGACAACTATTTTTGTGATACAATGAATTCAATGAATAAATTCTATGGTGATTACCAATTGTTTCACTAATGGTAGAAGCTGAAAATTATATGAAACTCGTAAGATTCATATTGATTCACGTGACTAGAATTTTTTTCAAATGAGGCCTCAGTAAGTGCTAATACTATTCAACAGCAAATGTCACTTCTCCAGTGTAATGTTCTTACTACTAATATATGGTTACTAAGGTGGATATCAATCATGTTTATCAAGAACTGCTTATTGTAACTTAATAACTTGATATATATTCAACTTTTTGATATTTAGAGAAGTGACTAGTGGATATAAATTTCAGAATGGAACTCTTAATCTGTTTAACTATACATCTTTATGTAGAAGTGTGCATTTAATAATTTCTTTATACTAATTAAAGTTTAACTGTGAATGGCAAACAGAATCTAGGATATGCATTTCGTCCTATTTAGGACTTATCGGCTGAATATTCTTGATTCCCAATATTGATAGAAGCTTATTTCAATTCTTAGTACTTAGTTTAATGATGTAATTTATGATGTAATAACCTAACAACTACATCAAACAAGGTAGATAATAACTATGAGTTAACTAAAAGTGTATATGTAAAGTATTAAATAAATATTTAAATGAATTTGTATATTCCCATTGATTTATTATAGACCGATGCTGGTCAGTCTCTGTTGCTATATATCCATCCTGAGCAGATTACCTCGATATAGCGATTATTATTCACAAGCATTATTTAAGTTGAATTGTGACTGGAAAGTGGAATCAATAACAAGTAAATAGGAATATACAAATTCATCCTAACATCAATGCACCCATTGCACAAGTGAGACTATCTGAACTCAGTAGTCTAGTGGTGAACTCGATGGTGTTAGATACTGTGAACATCAACATTAGGATGCAGGTACATACAGTCAACCAGTGTTACATAGAACGAAACGTGCCACCTGAATTCCCCTTGCTAATCATAATCATGTTGTTTGATTATACTTGTTACAATAACCATAACATAGTACACTATCTATCCTTGTTATAATCTTACATTAGCATTATGTATAGACTTCATTATCTACAATCAATATAACATTTATCAAAGAATGTTATCTTAGCAACAATGAAACACTTTCATATTCAATAAAATCAAAATGAACTAGTTATGTTTTAAGTGAACAAAAAAAGAAAACTACATCATGTAAATTGTCAAATAATAGAAACACAAAAAATTTTTTAATTCAATCTATTCTACAAGTACATTTACTATGTATTACGTAATACATTGAAATAGATTATAATAAATCAATTGGTTGCATAATACAGTAATCAATTGTATAGATTAGCTAATTTATATAATATATCATCTAATAAACAAACTATCAAGTCAAGTGAACCTGTTACCCCTCTTGGAGGAGCATAGGCCGCTCACCAGTATTCTCTATTCAACTCTGTCCTTACCAATCCTTTTCAGCTGTCTCCACTTACTATTCATTCTTTTATTGTCTGCTTTCAGCTATCAAAGCGGTGTGTTCTTTGGTTTTCTTCTTTTCCATTTTCCAACAGGATTTCACGCTAGTACTTGTCTCATGATGCAGTCTGATGATTTTCGTAATGTATGTCCTATCCATTTCCAACGTCGTTTCCTGATTTCCTCTTCAGCTGGAAGTTGGTTTGTTCTCTTCCATAGTAGGCTGTCACGGATGGTTTCCGGTCAATAGACATTCAGTATCTTACGAAGACAGTTGTTGATAAATACCTGTACCCTACTGATGATGTTTGCAGTAGTTCTGCACGTTTCAGCTCCATACAGAAGAACTGACTTGACGTTCGAATTGAAGAGTCTAACTTTGAGGTTGGTAGACAGTTGTTTGGAGTCCCATATATTTTTCATCTGTAGGAATGCTGCACTTACACTGACGATCCTTGCCCTTACATCTGCATCGGATCCTCCTTGTTCATCGATAATGCTACCCAGGTATGTAAAGGTATCCACTTCCTCCAGAGTTTCACCATCACGTTCAATTAGGTCGGTTCTCTCTGTGTTGAATTTGAGGATCTTGCTCTTTACTTTATGTATGTTCAGGCTTATTGATGCTGAGGTTGCTGCTACGTTGATTGTCTTCACTTGCATTTGCTGTTGTGTATGGGATAGAAGTGCTAGATCATCCGTGAAGTGCAGATCATCGAGTTGCATTCTACTTGTCCATTGATTTCCGTGTTTCCCCTCAGATGTAGAGGTTTTCATGATCCAATCCACCACTACAATGAAGAGGAAAGACGGGAGAAATAACAAACTATACAGTGAAATAACTTGAAATTGTAATCTAGATCATTTAGGTCTCAAATTTTTTATATTACATCAGTAATCTATGTTTTCATTAACAAAAAAGAAAATATTAAAGAAAGAAGATTGAATAAATGAAGTTAGAAATAAGATTGTGGAAAAAGGATAATAATAATAATCGATACATTTCTCTTCTATTACGTAATCATCATAAGTTGGTATGAACACACACTTGAATGGATTAACATAAACGGTAACTAATGAAACGATATATAAATCAGTAAATTGATGATAAAGTATAGATACTTAATGAAATATTGATTAGATTACTGTAATAGAAAGAGTTTTTGCCATCTTTATGAGATACTTACCCATTACCATAAAGAGAATATTAGTTACTATGTATGTAGATCAATGTTATGATTTTAAATCATTGAATTTGAACATTGATTGATATTGATTTTTTTAAAATAACATGTTATAGAGATTTAAGTTGGATTGTGACTGGCAAGTGGAATCCAGGACGCGCGTTTCGTCCTATTTGGGACTCGTCGGCTGGATGTACCTGCATCCCAATGTTTATGTTTACACTGGGATTCGAACTCAGTCCGCTTCGTGTCAAACGCCACCGCGTTCACCACTAGGCTATTGTGTCCAGACAGTCACACTTGTGCAACGGGTACATATCTAATTCAGAATAGGCTTGTATCTATATAGAGGCAATCCGCTCAGGATGCACATATGGCAACAGAGGCTGACCAGTTTCAGTCCATTACAAATCAACGGGAAGATACAAGCCTATTCTGAATGTTATAGAGATTGTTGAAATTGAATTGCACATAACAAACTAATATATGTTACATAACTATACAGAATCACTATGTACTGGACAACTGTCTTATTATAGTATGAGACTACTCACTAGGAAACTAATTCCCCCCCCCCACCTGATTGGTTGATATTTCTAACTTAAATTAACCCACAATAGATTATGTGGCTTTGTTCATTATCACTAATATGTAATTCTACAACACACAACCCTCATCAATATAAACTTACTAATGATTTAATTCAGAAGTTCTAAGAGATTTCTACTATGTAAAGTGTATGACAATTGGTTGGTTGGTTGGTTGAAGTTAGACTCAGTGGTCTGATAAATGAATTAGGTAAATCAAGTGATATATAAGTTGCGGAATGGATTGAGACATCATCAACTATGCATGGAAGCTATAATCTTATGCACTTAAGTCAACTGTTCAAGTTTTGACATTCAAGAAAGAAAGCTACTTCATCAATTAACAAGTGAATAGAATGACTGTCATAAAACAATTCATAATATCTTTCCCCAACCAAAGCAAATTCAAAGCTAACACATAACAGTAAAATGAATGTATCATTTAATTTGTTTTGTGACTGGCAAGTGGAATCCAGGACGCGCGTTTCGTCCTATTTAGGACTCATCGGCTGGATGTACCTGCATTCCAATGTTGATGTTCACAGTGGGATTCGAACTCAGTCCATTTCGTGTCATACGCCACCACGTACACCACTAGACTACTGAGTCCAGACAGTCACGTTTGTGCAATGGGCGAATTGGTAGTAGAATGAATTTGTATATTCCGATTGATTTGTTACAAATTCATCCTAGTAAAATGAATGGTTTACACTTCTAACTTCAGACAAATTACATTAATTAGTGAATTCATTGAAGCCTGAGTTTTTCGGATTTGTTCCTCCGTAAAGCTGCGGATGCATATTGATGAGTGGTCTAATACTATGATGATAATTTGTTTAATTCTTTTTGTTTTATATGATATGAAACACCAAATTAGTGAATCATCATAGACAACCTTCAACGTTAAGCACATTATATCACTGAATATTCATAGCAAATAACAAATTCCTGGTATAATAATTCAACACTATATTGTTTCAGACATTGCAGGTACATCCAGCCGATGAGTCCCAAATAGGACGAAACGCGCGTCCTGGATTCCACTTGCCAGTCACAATACAAATTAAACCTTATTGTTTGTTTTATGAATTAAATGTCCTACCTTTCATGGTATATACGAAGGTTGGTGTCAAGTCCACAGGAGTTTCAAACTAGAACAAGCACTGAAAAAACCAACCAATCCACAGTACTTTACGTTCAACCTCTAACCAAATTAATTTTTGCGGATATTCATATTTGCGGATTCATATTTGTTACCAACTAATTCATGTTGAATTCAAATAATAAAACTTCATACATATCTTCACAAAACCCATTCATGTCTCTTATAATTATCAGAATATTAGTCACAAACTTCAAGATGATCCCGAAGTTTCAATGAGAAGCCGTGACTAGTGGAGTTTAAAAATGTTAAATAGTTATCACATTGAACTAACTGACCGCTAAGCTATATCCCAAACTGATTGAAGTGTAAAGTCTATCAGTCGACACCGGCTAGGCCAATGCTGCTGAAGGTTAAGCGTTCGCTACAAAACCTTAGGGTCTTGGATATTATTCTCAAGTACAATCGAGTTTAAATACCGCCACTAAGGAGTCCAAATATTTAGATCAAATATTTCTTCAGTGTTCCCTAGTTTTAAGTGGTAACAGACCAAGATTAATTTAGTAATGGGGTATTGTGGAAATGTTTCAGTGTTAATGTGATATCGCAAATTCGTCTCAATTCAACAACCATTGATCACCAGGAATAGGAAATGGACAGTTATCTTTTCCTAGTGCGGATTTTCTCAGAAGTTGGCATCCACAACTTCATCAGTGATCGAACCCAAGACCGTCTGGCTCCACAGAGAACGCTATACCATTAAACCACTATGTTGGCTCCAAACAATTGATATGTCTGATTCAGTTGATTGGCGACGTTTGCGTGACCTCGTCTACTACCAGTGGTGAGTAACTGTTTAGTATCCGACACGGACAAACTTCACTCGTCACGTCTTTAGAATAGAACTCTAGAAATTAGCTCGAGAATTTTACCAAACCAGCATAATTCAACGATTCGTATTCACATTATTAAAACTTTAAAGAATAGTGTTTTCCTTTAAGTTGGATTTTGACGATCGAAAGAATCCAGGACTCTCGTTTCATCCTATTTGAGACTCGTTAACTGAATGTACCTTCATCCGAGTGTTGATGCTCACAATGGGATTCATACTCAGCTAGCTTTATGTCCAACGCCATCATATTCATCACCAGGCTACTGAGTCCGGACAGACACACTTGTGCAACTGATGCATATGTAATTAAGATAAACTCGTATATTCCTGTTGATTTGTTGTCGACTACAACTGGTCAGTCTCTATTGCTATATGTGCATCCTAAGCGGATCGCCTCCCTACAGTGATAAATCACAAGTATTATTAAAGTATATAAACATCAGTATTGAAATGCAGATACATCCAGCTGACGAGTTTCATATATGACGAAACTCGCGTCTTAGATTCAACTTACCATTCATAATCCAATTCAAACAATATTTGAGAACTATCGTTATATCTAAGCGATCCGCACAGAATCAACGTATAGTAACAGAGACTGATTAGCTTCAGTCCATAATAAATCCACAGGACGATGAATGTTCAACCTAAGTACAGTGAATTGTTCTGTTTGCTTATTTGTTTGTATGAAAAATTAACAATCAAAATAGTTTTTACAAAATAAAATTTACATTGACCTTATTTATTCGTACTATAAAGTACATTGAATTCATATACCAAAAAAAAATTTGTTAAACTTTCACTCTTCTCTGATTGGTCAATTCACTGACATCGATTAGACATAGCAACGGTAATATTCAATGACCTTAGTTACTAGTTTTAAATGATCATTGATTATGATTCAAATAAAAAGTGACTACTTATATTGATTGAATGTAATAATTTGGATAGATATGAATGTTAGACTGATGTCGAGTAATAGCTCACCTTTACTTGATTCGATTGTAATAGTGTTGTAGCTGCTTGACTTAAGTGAACTTCGACTAAAACTTAACCATTTTTTTTGACTCCGTAGCCTGATCTGCTATAACTGTGATGGTCAAGCATTCCTGTTTCCTCAGTGTTTCTTATATAAGTAACAATTCAATGACGTAGAGTATACTTAGGAAGATGTAAAATGGAAATTACTGAAAGTGAGTTAATGGCTACATAGTACTAAATGACGTGTCTACTTCGAGTCTCAGTTAAGCATATGAATGATATTGCTCTTGACAAGTTGAAATAATATATAGTTGTTGTCTACTTCATTTGGCTAGAATACGGTACGAAAACGAGCGAACGCGATACTCGAAATATCCGTGCTAAGTTTAGGAATAAATCAATCATCATTTCGACCTAATAACCACCAGTAGCCAATGTGGAAACAGTAACTATGACTGAATAGGTTACCGGTAAAAAAAACCCCAATTATATGGTTAATCAACCAATGCCTGTTATCTCTCGTGAAGGATAAGTAGCCGATTAGGAGTCTCCAGCCAACCCTGCTCTGGGCTTTCATTTCCACTTGTTTCCAACTGCAAGTCATTCTTCTATTTATGCCTGCTTCTAATTCACAAATCGATCTGTTCTTTGGTCTTTCTTCTTTCCTTTTGCCCTGAGGATCCTAGGTTAGTGCTTGTCATATCACTCAGTTTGATGATTTCTTTAATGTGTGTCCGATTCACCTTATGCGTCTTTTTTTCATTCCTTTCTCGGCTAAAATTTAGTTTGTTCTCTGCCACAGAAATTTGTTGATGACGGTATTTGGCCAACGGATCCGAAGTGTCTTGAGCAAATAGCTGTTTATAAATACTTGTATCTTTGAAAGATGCATTTTATAGTTCTCCGTACAAGCTTTAGTTCCATACTATAGAACTCTATTGACATTTGTATAGAAAATTCCGACTTTGATATTGACTAACAGCTGGTTTGAGTTCTAGATGCTTTTCAATTGTAGAAACACTGACGTTGCTTTAATAATCGGGTCTTCACATCTGCATCAGGTCATCCTTGTTCGTTGGTGACGCTTCCCATGCATTTAAAAGTTTCCACATTTTACAGAATTTTTTTGTTAAGTGTAATTGGTTAGTGCTCATCGTTCTGTATCTGAGAATCTTACATTTCACAATGTGTATATTGAGGCTTACTGCTAGCAGCAGAAGCTGCTGCTACACTATAAGTTTTCACCCTCATTTACTGTTGTGTGTAGGAAGAGCTGAGTGGTCGACAAAGTCCAAGTCATTTAGTTGCGTCCATGTTGTCCACTGTATTCCGTGCTTGCCTTGAAATGTTTCAGTTTCGTAACCCAGTCAACCACCAGAAAAAAAGAGAAATGCCGAAAGTATTCAGTCCTGTCTAATTATATGGTAAGTGATACAAATATTTTACACGATAAATCAATCAATCATAGTTTTGTAGTGGTGATGCCGATATGAAACCACACAAATGACAATAGTGAAATCCATTTATGTAACTGAAATACTGTCAGGTTATTTCTTAACAAATTTGAAGTGAAGACTCCTTAATATATTTCTCTCTCCCAAGAATATCTTTGATAACATAGCAAAGATTTACCCATAATTGCATGCATACTACACTGGTTACAATTATAATGCACATATACATGTAATTCATACCATATATATCTAGTATTACTCAAGGTTTCTATGTTGGCTAGGTAGAGGCATTATATAATGAACCTCAGTTCTCTAACAATGTAAAATCCTATTTCTAAATGACGATACAATTATCCATAAATACTATTTGCTTTATCGATCTAGTTACTACCTTCATTGTAACTTTAAGTCCTAACTATACAATGAATTCAAAACCTCCCCCCCCCCACCCTACCAACTACCAATTTCGAAATCCCATCACGTTTTGCCTGGATCTACAGCAATGATGAAATCAAGTTAAGGAATACGGATTTTATTGAAAATTTCTGGTTTTAGCTAGAATTTTATGACTCTAATATTGTTACTTACGTAGTCTCAACGAAGCCTCCAGAACCCAGAGATATTCCATTCAATCACTGATTGACAAAACTTTCCAGAATCTTGACGTAGTGCGATCTGATTGGGTAATGGATAAAACTTTCTTAACCCGAATAGAATGGATTATAGTAATGAATTTATTGTTTCATAAAAATATAAATAAACAAATATTTTTAGCATAACTTACTCTCGCTTACTGAAATAAAGATTCCTGCCTACTTGTTCTCTGTCTTATGGACTAGCAACTAGGAGGATTCAAAGTATTCGAGTGCTAAAATTATCCTTGATTAATCAATCTATCAAGTACCCGTTGTAATAAATTCGTTACCAACCTTTAGGTTCATTGGGTTATTTTCAATTTCAGACATTGATTAAAACAGAAAGTTGAATCGCCTGCATCAGTCCTAATGATAGAAGTCTTTCAGTTTATCATTTTAGAATATGTTGATAGATGAGGCTGCAATAATGTGTTAAAGTTAACTAATCTACTATTCTTACTATACAAATTGCTTCTCACCATGAACTTTGACATAATATCATATTTCTAACTCTAAAAGTCTACATTTAACTACGATTCTTAATGTTTAGACTAAATACTGATACCAACAGTCATATGGAATGGATTATTGGTTGAAATCCCCTAAAACCTTGACAACACTAACTTATCTCACATTGGTTAATTGGAAAATTTTGAACAGTCATTTATGTACTTTGTTTGCTAGTTCCCATAATGTACTTTAGACTATCACTTGCCAGGTGACTCTGTTCATTAGATTTGATTATACAAGATGTTATTAAATCATTGAGTCTATGAATGTCTGATATCGAAAGTCAGTATATCCTAACATGATTTACATTATTTAATAACTTAGTGAATAACTAATGTTCAATCCGTTGAACACAATCGACCATTAATATAGAATTTTATGATCAAGAAGATTCACCTAGTACATCAATAAAACAAATGAATGTCGTTTATTATGTGAACTTATAACACATATGATTTCATAGTTGCATTACTTACTTACTTACGCCTGTCACACCTCTCGGAGCAGCATAGGCTGCTCACCAGTATTCTCCATTCAACTCTGTCCTCGCATATCCTTTCCAGCTGTCTCCAGTTACTGTTCATTCTTTTAATGTCTGCTTTCAGCTCTCGACGCAGTGTGTTCTTTGGCCTTCCTCTTTTCCGTTTTCCAACAGGATTCCAAATGAGTGCTTGTCTCGTGATGCAGTCTAATGATTTCCGCAATCTATGTCCTATCCATTTCCAACGTCGTTTCCTGATTTCCTCTTCAGATGAAAGCTGATTTGTACTTTTCCAAAGTAGGCTGTTGCTGATGGTTTCCGGCCAATAGACATTCAATATTCTGCGTAGACAGTTGTTGATAAATACCTGTACTCTACTGAGAATGTTTGCAGTAGTTCTCCACGTTTCAGCTCCATACAGAAGAACTGTTTTGACGTTCGAATTGAAGAGTCTGACTTTGAGATTGGTAGACAGTTGTTTGGAGTCCCATATATTTTTCAGCTGTAGAAATGCTGCTTTTGCTTTGTCGATCTTTGCCCTTACATCTGCATCGGATCCTCCTTGTTCATTGATGATGCTCCTCAGGTATGTAAAAAGCAAAATCCATCAACACAAAACAACGAACACTAACCCGATTTCACTCGACTAAGGATCTCTAGAAGATGTAAAAACGTTGACATACTTGGACAGCATCATCGATAAACAAGGAGGGTCTGATCTGTGACAGATTTAAAGGTGTGGATTGGAAAGGCAAGAGCAGCATTCCTGCAACTGCAGGACATCTAGAACTCAAACCAACTGTCAGTCAATATTAGAGTCAAAATTTTCAATATAAATATGAAGATAGTTCTGTTGTATGGAGTTGAAACTTGCACGCAGAACTACGAAAAGCATCACTCAAAAGATACAAGTATTTATAAACAACTGACTGTGTAGAATACTTCGGATTTTTTAGCCAGATACTATCAACAACAACCTCCTATGGCAGAGAACAAATCAACTAGTTTTTAACCGAGTAAGAAATTAGGGATAGACGCATTAGGTGGATTGGACACACATTGAAGAAATCACCGAACTGTGTCACAAGACAAGCATTAATATGGAATGCTGAGGGTCGAAGTAAAGGAGGAAGACTGAAGAACACATTGCTATGGGAATTGGAGACAAACATGAATAGCAGAATAAAGAGCACTTGGGAAGAGCTGTAAAGGAAAGCTCAGGACAGAGTTAGTTGGTGAATACTAGTCGGCGGCCTTAGCTTTAGATGGGGTAACATGTATTAATTGATTGATTGATTGAATAATTGATTGATTGAATAAGTAAAGTATATTAGTGACCTTTAAAAAACTGAAGGCTGTTACAATCATTCACATCTAAAGGTTTTCTTCTGACTGTACATAACATCCTTTTTTGTAATCGTCATTCATAATATCCGTCCACTATATAGGACGAAACGTGATTCAAAGGTACAAGATTATTTATTTTGAAGGTATTCTGTTGAAAACCTTCTGAAGCATAGATGAAGAATGTAATTGTCTAGAAAGCCACTAAAAGTTTAGTCAGTGAAACGATTCATATATAGAAAGTCTACATGAACAAGATAACACCTTTACTCTTAAAGTTATTGTCTGGTTCAATACATAGAACGCTTGATAATTGGCCTATAACAGCTACTGATGACTCTAGACATAATATTTCATTTTTTGTACCTTCTTATCTACGTATGCATGCAACATTATGACTGAACAGAGGATTTTATGTTGTGTTGTGCTCTCTGGTTTTGGTTTATTTAGTTTTTGCTTGTTAGAATAGTTTATCTCGTGTTAACTAATCCTGGTTAGTTGAAGATACTTGTTGAGTTATACTGGCCTATTTCATTTAAGTAGTCAGATTAATACCAAGCATAATCTAAGTACTAGGCTGTAAAGGAATATAAACAAAGGTTACTGCGAATTCTACGTCATCGCATCTACGATGTGGATAACATTGGGCTCACCACTGTATAGAATGTAAATAGTTGGAATCATGACTATGTTAGGTGCTATAGATTATATATGTACTATTCAGAAATCAGTCTCTGTCAATCGAAATGACTAATACACACAAGCCAGTAACCGGATATATGTATGACCAAAACGTTTATAATTGAGATACGACAAACATATATTTGAACCAAAAGAATCAAACGATACTAAATACATACTGCATGTCTATTCATTATTCTCTTATTATTATCATTGTATTGCCTTAGTTCCTAACTTTTACTCACATCATGAATTGTTGCTACAGAGTTTTCTATGTATAAAGTCAAATCGATTATTTATGGCTTCATTAGTCCGTTCTCCATTCTAAATATTGTTGTTATGTGTGTTGACCTGTTGTGTAATCTGGTTTTGTTTATATATATATATATATATATATATATATATATATATATATATATATATATATATATAAGTAGTTGAACTGTGATGGTTTGTATAGATTGGTATTAGGTTTATTTGATTGAATTCATGACGAAATGATGTCGGCAAGATATCATTAAAAACCAAGAAGCACTGGACAGCTGTTTCGTTTAAGTATGGAGCCCTTCAGCATTGCATGCGCCAGATTCGGCACCAGCGACTTAAAGTTGGTGAACACCTAATCCTCTGCACCACTGGAGCAATCTACATTCAATAATAGAATTTCCACTCTCATCAATTTGTGGTATGTAGGACGACGATCATCGATTGTCATGGATGATAACTGTCTAATACCTGACAAGTCTAAAGTTGACTAGTCGTATTTGATTTAATATTCATCAATATATCTGATGCTGGTGAATTACGAGTCTTCTGTGTTCTCGTTATATTCCTTTTGGGCAGAGCTGGTATCAAGCTAACCGTTTCAGGATAGTATAACAATCTCATGGTTAATGTTTATGTATATTAGACATAACAAGACTATTATTTTCCATACGTCATGATTGATCAAGCCTAGGACATAACACTTATTATCTATAAATAAAATGTATTTGAACTTTTCTGTTGATTGCCATGGACAGAAATTGATCAGTCTATGTTGCTATATATGCATCCTGAACGGATTGCCTCCATTAAGCAATAGTTCGCAAGTATTACTTAGGTTGAATTGTGACTGACAACGACATACGTTTTGTCCTATTTGGGACTCGTCAATGCAACTCAAACAATACTTGCAAACTATCTATGTATCGAGATAATCCAATCAGTATGAATATATAGCAACATAGACTGATCAACTTCAGTCCATGACAATTCAGCGAGGACATCGAAATATATTCTAATCATATATACATATCCGTCGCACAAATGTGGCTATCCAGACTTAGTATCCTACTAGTAAACGAAATGAAGTTTGACACCAAAATAAACTGAATTCAAGTCATGGCATGAACTTTAACACTGAGATACAGATACATCCAGGTGACGAGTCCTAAACAGAATGAAACGCACATAATGAATTCCTCTTGTCAGTCATAATCCAAAGTTAGACTCTTCAATTCGAACGTCAAGTCAGTTCTTCTCTATGGAGCTGAAACATGAAGAACTACTGCAAACATTCTCAGTAGAGTACAGGTATTTATCAACAACTGTCTTCGTAAGATACTGAATGTCTATTGGCTGGAAACCATCAGCAACAGTCTACTTTGGAAGAGAACAAACCAACTTCCAGCTGAAGAGGAAATCAGGAAACGACGTTGGAAATGGATAGGACATACATTGCGGAAAACTTCAGACTACATCACGAGACAAGTACTAACGTAAAATCCTGTTGGAAAACGGAAAAGAGAAAGGCCGAAGAACATACTGCGTCGAGAGCTGAAAGCAGACATTAAAAGAATGAACAGTAACTGGAGACAGCTGGAAAGGATTGGTGAGGACAGAGTTGAATGGAGAATACTGGTGAGCAGCCTATGCTCCTTCGAGATGGGTAACAGGGGTAAGTAAGTAGTAAGTAAGCAAATATGCTAAACGGAAGGATAAGATAAAGGGGGAATGTAACAACAATAGAAACGTTATGTTTACACTACTTATGACCAGAATAAATGAATTCGACCTCTTTTAACATAATTCTAAAAGTTTTTCACTCTTCTTTAATAGTTCAACATAACACCTAGATACATAATTTAAGTAGTATATATTGTTTTACATAAATATATAATTATATAACTTTACAAAAACTTTATCTTCTCATTGTATTAACTAAATGTTACTTCATTTACATGATACATAAATATTCTGCATAGTAACAAAATGTAAAGAATGATAGACATTAGGTAATTTAATAAAACAATAATCATGTTATGTAACTGTCATTAGAATCAAGGGAATAAACAACAACAAAATCAAAAGTTTTATTGGCGCCTAATTTGTAAAATTGTTTTAAACATGTACTCAATGTATGTGAAATTTTTTATATTAATATTGATGATTTAATAAAATGATTGATTTATAAAAATGAAAGAATCATTGAATTAGTAATAAAAGAATTTAATGTTATGAATTAATTTGACTTAATTTGAATAATGTAAGAATCTGTAGAATGTATTTCGTTAGAATTTCATCTCATCAGCTACATACATGATATTGATTTTAAAGAACTCAAATTATTAATACACATGGTGATTATGTCAATTGAAATTGTTTATCTGATAATATTAGATTGTTTAAGTAGTGAAGCTATAAAAAGGTTGAATTTGGAGTTTTTATAAATAGATTAGATGAATATTCCACATGTCAATCCTGATATCACGAGTTGTTTTGAATCAGACTATAATTGATCACCTGGAAACACTAGACAGCCGTTTCATCCTAGTATGGGACTACTCAGCAGTGCGCATCCATGACCCCATTAGGGATCGAACCCAAGACCTTCTGGCTCCGCGAAGAGAGCTTTACCATTGGATCACTGAGCTGGCTTCTAACGGTTGATATTTCTAATTCAGTTAATTCGTGATACGTTTGTGTGACCTCATCCATTGTTATCGGTGGGTAACTGCTTCACACCCGACACGGTTGAAATCCACCGGTCACGCCTTCACACTAGAACTCCAGGAATTACCTCAAGGAGGTAGTCACTAGTAAGCTGATATTTTGTTACAACTGGGGGTTGTGGAGATAGTTAGTTGTCAGTCCTGATATTACGTAATATGAAAAAAAACGTTCAAAATTTTAATAGAATCGATTTATGTTGTTTATTGATGATTTCAAAAGCATTCGTTACATCGACCTTATGTCCGGCGACTACCAAATGACGCTTAATTGCACATCTAAAAGTGGTTGCTTTCTTCAAGACAAGTTCTTCGGGATATGTTCAATAAATCGCAAGTGACCCGTCTTTCAGTCCTTCCAAAGTACCTGCTGTTCCAAGTACATGTGAACTGATAAATACAATTGAAGGTGACAAAATGAGTATCCTGAAACATTCATTGAGAAGTATAGTAAAAGACGTAATCAAAAATTAGAAGCTGAGAAACTTAAAAAGAAAAGGGTATTTATTCAACTAGTATTGAAAAGAGATCAACTAGTTAAACAATCCAATCAAAGACTTAAAATGGCCATCAAACAAACAATCCCTTCTGCCAAACTATTGACGCTCTACAAAACATGATGTTTAATAACTCAAATAAAAGTTAATAAATATCCGTTTCATGTCACAAACAAACTGTTTAGTCTGACTTAGACAATCAATTAAAACTAGGAACTGACATCTGATAATTGTGTAATTGTAATAAGGGAACTATTAAGCAGTGATCATGCATTATTTTGAGCCTAGTACATTTAGACTTTGTGGTAAACAATTAACCAATAAACCATTGAGTCAACCAGAAATCATCGGTTAATATTTCTGAGTCGGTCAATTTGTAGTAATATCAGTGTGTAACTGTCTCACATCCGATATGGTTGAACTCCACTGGTCATATCTTCTCACAAAAACTCTAGGGATCACCATCAAAAGTTATTCACTAGACATCTGGTATTAGCTATAATTTCGTGTTGTAAAGATTGTTATGCTGTAAGTTTGACTAACATAATGGTTGAGCGTTTTCCGCAAAGCTATAAGTTGTCGGGGAAGGAGGAGAAAGGGGTCGTACTAAAGAGTCACATATTAAGACTCATCATCTGTTCAGAATCAGTTCCTGATTTTCAATTGATGTCGAACTTTAGAACTTTTAATTAAAACTGTAATTGATGAATTTTAGTCTTAGTTACTATAATGGGAAAAATTAGGATTTAACTGAATAACGAGAAAACGTATTAAATCTATAGTTCCTGTTAATTGATTCCAATGAACGAGACGAATATGAATTCTTCAAAGAATTAATGCATCCTCTGAAGGTATAGATCGATATCGTTTACCTAAATATATAAATGTAACAAATAGACAATCTCTTAAAAAATGCATACAGTCTAATCAATATCCTCTTCAAAAACAGAATTAATATAAGAAACAGAATCAAATGATACGTTGGCATTTCTGAATGTGACGTGACCGCTGAAGTTCAATCGTAACGGATGTGAGACAGTTACCCACCGATGACAATCGATGAGGCCACACAAACGTATCACGAATCGACTGAATTAAAAATATCAACCATTAGGAGCCAGCTCAGTGGTCCAACAGCAAAGCGCTCATCGCGGAGCCAGAAGGTCCTGGGTTCGATCCGCGATGGGGTCGTGGATACGCACTGCTGAAAAGTCCCATACTAGGACTAGACAGCTGTCTAGTGCTTCCAGGTGATCAATAATTGTCTGATTCAGATCAATTAAAGAAATGGACTATATCAAATGAATAATTTTTACTTGCATATAAAACATCACTTAGATTACAGTCAAATGATTAGAACTATTTCATATAGAAAGAACTCTGATATCAATATAATCCAAGTTGAATGATACAACTGGAAAGAAAACAAATCAAATGTCATCTACATGATGAATTGTAACAACTGCGAGAAAAAACACTACGTTAGATATAGTACCTATTAACATTGTCCATGTCTATATGAACACTAAATGGTTGTTAAGTTTCACAAAATAGCATTTCATATATGCATCAACAATCTAAGTTAGAATTTTCATTACAAGCGTCAAGATAGTTCTATTGTATGAAGCTGAAACTTCCACGGAGAACTACGTAATACATCTTTCAAAAGATATAAGTATTTATAAACAGCTATCTGGTTAAGACACTTTGGATCTGTTAATTAGATACCATCATCAACAAACTTCTATGGCAGAGAATAAACCAATTTTCAACCGGGAAAGGAATTAAGAAAAGACGCATTAAGTGGATAGAACACACACTGAGTAAATCACCAAACTGCGTGACGTGACAATCACTAACTTGGAATCTTCAAGTCGAAAGAGAAAGAGAAAGATGAGTGATAGACGTGAATCGCAGGATGAATAGCATTTGGGAAAAAGCGGAAGAGAAAGTCCAGGACAGAGTTGACTAGAGAGTGCTAGTCGGCGGCCAATACTCCACGAGAGGTAATGGGCATTGATTGGTTGATTGACTGATTGATATACATATACACAAACAACTATAGAAATGTGTTCCATTGAAAAGATGTTAAAATACTGAACTAATAAAACCATGTAATCTGTAAATGCCTGGTACTGCAGACAACGCGGTCGAATGTAAAGCTAGAGAAAAAACCAATAAGATTAACAGACAGCAACCAGTAAAAATGCAGGTAGACAGAATATGTTCTTGACCATTTGTGAGAAAATGTAACTGTTCATGTCATCTTGAAGTACGATCAGATTATGTTAACTAGAAAGATAATAAATACTTTACAAACAAACTGTTTAACTCAGAGAACACAATGCTTATAAAATCCTTCTTTTTAGTTACGAATCTTCTTGATCATTTCAAAATCAAAGGTGTTACGGCTGTACTATTCAAACAGTGATTAGGCTTCACTGTAGGGTTTCGTTATTCATCAATCACTTATGTCTGATGCTCTACTCTTCTATTTTCACTTATTATTCAATACAGTCACTTGGATCACTATTGGCAACATTCAATCTACATTTTAAAGACTGCATAAATATGACACTGGTTGCCACTTAAAGATCAATTAGAAAGTCACTTGTCACCTGAAAAGATCAGTAATAATGTCTGTGGTAATGATGTTCAGTGATCATCTGTTCCTGTTTGGGTTATCATATGATATGTTGGTTGGTGTTAACTCATAAAACATTTAAGTCTAAAGTTCCCAAGTGATTCGTGTAGCAGTTATCAACAATATATCCATTCATGTATTATTGATAAATCAGTTATATACAAATTCAACAATCTCCACAACAACCGATTATGATTAGTATCAACCCACCAGTGACTAACTTCTCAAAGTAATTTCTAGAGTTCTAGTTAGAAGTAATGACCAGTGGAAGTCAACTTTGTCGGATGGTTACACACAAACAGCAATGAACGACTCCGGGAAAATGCATTGTGAATTGAATAAACTAGATATATCGACCTTTAATCTCTGGTCAACTCGGTGATCTAATGGCAAGACGTCCATTGAGGTGACAAACTGTCCTGAGTTCGATCCATGATTGGGTTGTGGACGAGCACTACTGAAGAGCCCAGTACTAGAATGAAACAACTGATTCCTGGCAATCAATGGTTTATCTTGTTCAAACCAATTCGTGATATCAAAAATTAAAAATGATCAGAATAGATCGATACTCAAGGTCAGCCTAATGTGCTGCCTCAATGGTTTTCCATCAAACTGAGTAAGAAATACAAAGGGGGGGATCTCATTAGATCTACCATATGTCATCCCCTGCTAGTTTATAAGTGTTTCAGGAATCAAGAGGAAAGGTGAGAATACCAATTAAAATCTGAAGTAAACTAAATATATAAATATAGACACATTAAACTACTATATATTCATAATTCGAATGTATTTCGATCTTCTTGTTGATTTTCTATGAACTGAAACTGGTCAGTCTCTGTTGACATATGTGCAACCTGAGCGAATCGCTTCAACATAGCTATAGTACATATGTAATATTTAAGTTGGATTGTGTCTGGCAAGCAGAATCCAGGACGCGTGTTTCGTCCAATTTGGGATTCATCGGCTGGATACACCTGCACTGACTTTAACTTTATTCTTCATTTAGATTCATCAATTGATATTTAATATGATAGAATTGATTGAGTTGCTAATGTAACTGTCAGTTTTCCGCTAAACAGGATAAGTCTATGCACACAAACACTATATATATATATACCTTTTTATACAGTACCAATTTATGACTGAAATCATTTATCAATCAATTACTTTTGTAAGTCTACGTCAAGGAAATTGATTTTTGCTTAGACTATGTTCTTTGAGCTGAGTAGTTCACTTGTGAAGATCTCATTGTCATTCTGAAAAACTTCATCAGCACAAACGTCTAATAGAAGTCATTCGTTCATTAAACGTACAACATAGAACCTGACATGTATGAGCATGGGTTCAAGTTGTTATACTGTATCAGTAAGATGAGATCAAATTTAAAAAATTAACAAAAACGGTGTAATTCACTAGAATGAGATTAAACAAACAAAAATACTAATGAATAGTATAACTCAGGGTTAAGAAGAACATAAAAAGTAGATAAATTTACTCTACTGTGACCGATTCTTAGCTATGTCAGCAAATATCTCAAACTATTAATCACAACTGCTATGCGGACTACAACCAGATAGCATAAATCTATCAGCATAGCTTAGACCAACACTCAAAGACTTTATTGACTGATGCCATATTTCAGTCTGACCACCTCTATCCTTTTTCTATTCTACTCCTATCGCAGCTGGCATAGCACAATTAGGTAGACAGCAGCCAGATGTAAGCAGTATATTTCCCAACCATCTCAGTCGATCAAGGCTTTACAACCTCTTCGACTGATTTTTAATGTTTTCTTAGTGCTTTGTGTCTTACATCATTATTAATTATTAGCTCATTTCATGATATACGGGCAATATTTTGAAGGTTTCTGTGATCAAAGACCTCCAGACTATAAATTTGTTCTGTTTCCATAACCTATCCTTCGTATTCAAATATTAGAACAAGGAGGACTGCTGCACAGTACGTTTGACGTATATCTCGTCTATCTCACATGCGGCGTAAGTTGGTAGAAGGCAAGTGAGCTTCCTGAATCTGTGTGTATATTTTTTCAGACACTGACTAACCAGGGGTGATGAAACTTCCAAGATAAGTGAAATAGTCAACGTACTCAACTACTTCACTCTTTATTGTTAATCTAGGTAATGATGTAGACCATTCCTGGAGTAACTTACTTTATTTGGATGGCAAGACACGCATCTCAAATATGCTTGAAGTGAAACTAAAGGTGTTCAGAAGATTCTGAATACTGTCAACGTCTTTGCCTAACAGAAGTGTATCGTTTGTGTATTGTACATTGACAAGTGAACTTCCTGGATGCAGATCATTTCCTAAGAATTTAGTCGGAGAAAGTGTGATTTCTAAGAAAACATTTATGACGATGTTAGATAAAAAGAGGGGGTAAGGGGTAACTTTATTGAACACATTAAAACGATTGTTTTAGCCAGTGTAGCGCGATTGGATCATCACAAAGAGAAAACCTAATCACTACATCAAGGTGGCAGCAACTGTTGAGCTATGAGATTCTCTCCGCAAGTGATAAGCAGTATTTTCTGTCGATCTAAAATTTCTGTTGGTTGTCGTTGTTGACGCTTTTACTATCATTTTTTACACCTTTTTTTGATTTCCTTCTCTTTTGATTTGATTCATAGCTATTCATAGAACATTAAGTTTGTTTAATCTGGTTAGCGTTTTTTTAGCAAACTTGTGTTTTACTGAATAGGGGTGCTACCCCTATGCCCAACCCTCCTCCTTTACCCGGGCTTGGGACTGGCAACAATCCTAGAAGAGCTGAGGGCGGAGTGATTCATAAAACGTAGTATAACAAAAATCATTCTCCTGACCTACAATTTTTAACTACATTCTCAAAATTGATTTTAGTTCAAATGTTCTTCAACACGAAGTAACATCATATTGATGCATTGTCTTAGTATAGAACTTATCAATAGTGGACCTATAAAATACAGCAAGCTGTTAACTAAATATTTTAAAAGTTATGTTGTCTCTGACAGACTTAAACCAATTTGGTCCGAAACTTAGTAACAGTTTTATACTATTGTGTTACAGGTGTTTTTTAGTATTTTTCTTGGATAATTGATGGTGGGATTTGACCTCGAACAAGATGATGTTGTTTGCTGTTACAGGTATGAGGACAGTTGTCACTTCGTAACTACCCACACCATCGAAGGATATTACTTCTCGAGGTACCTGAAAAAGAAACTGGGTTAGTATTGGTCATTAAGACCTGAGAGCCCGATCGCAGAGCCCAAGGGACAACTGTTTGAGGCCAATCGCGCACGGCCTTGTTATGGGGAGTTTTTGAAGTGTTAGCTCTGTTCTTTAGAAGGCCTTACTGTCGGAGACCGAAATCCATGGAGTAAGGTGGGGTGTCGACATTTTCTAACCCTTCCTTCCGTTAAGAAGGCAGCATCTCTGGAAATGCTGGTTATCCGTGGGAAACACCTTACTGCTGTCACACCTCGATGCAGTCAGCAGTACGACTTCGCCATCAGATCTTAGGTTGCTGCCTTTAGTCTTATAGCTCTCCAATAGACCTGCTTGGTATGGTAGGACCTAGAGGAACATGCATTCCAGCCAATATAGCTCAGTAGGGTCATTCCGATAGGCTAGCCCGATCACTACATCAAGGTCACAGCTACGGTCTGGCTTAGGTAATTGACCATACCTACCATATATTACTAATAGATAATCTTCATACATAAATATCAAAGTTATAAATTCTATTGAGATAATGGTTATCTGAATATAAAAACTTAATAGATGAACCATTAATGATTGAAATAGGCTAAGCACTTAGTTCGAGTCCAGCCAAGAATAATAATAATCCTATACTGTATAGATAATACATTATAAAGATAAAACGTTAATTAATTTATTTTATTGAAGTATTTTCTACTAAGTAAAGCCGCTTTTACTTTATGAATCATTAAAAAAATACTTCATTACGTAGAGAAATATATGACTACATTAAATATTATTATTATTATTATTATTATTATTATTATTATTAGTAGTAGTAGTAGTAGTAGTAGTAGTAGTAGTAGTAGTTGTTGTTGTTGTTGTAGTATATTAGTAGTAATAGTAGTAGTAGTAGTAGAAGTAGTAGTAGTAGTAGTAGTAGTAGTAGTAGTAGTAGTAGTAATCCTTTTTCTCTTATAGAATCATCTTTAACTGTTTCTCATCATCATGGATACATGACATCACGTTTATCATTAATGATTAAATAAAAGTGGTACGATGTCAATTTATCAAATTATTGTTTTGTTTTATTTTGATTAGTAGAAAGAAAAACTGTTTTTTTTTTATGTTGAAACAAATTGAAAAAAAAAAAGAGAAAAGAATGAGAATTGTAAGATTTACACGATGTGATCAAGTGACAATTTAGATTTTACACGTAAGTGATTCAACGGGATCTAATTGAATTGTTACTAATGGTAGTTTTGTTGCTTTTCTTTTAACTTGTTGACTATTCATCTCTGATCACAAGATGGATTCCGTCAGTTGTTAATTGAATATATACGCATAACACTGATTCAAGTCAGCTTACAAAATATGGTGAGCATAACAAGATCCATCTTACGAAATTGATTGCTCTCCTTATCATTTGACTTTATTGTCTACCAAGGCTATGTACAACGCGACAAGCGTGCATACAACAACGCTCTCAAACTATACAATTTCCCCCTCCATAAGACATCATTGTCTCACAAAGATATTTCACACACAACAGACGTAATATGCAACGTGCATACAACAACGCTCTGAGATTACAGTCATATATTTAACGACTTCCCAAGCTATTATTACTACGATTTGACCAATCATACATTCGCTTACAATGAGGATAATGTTTTTTTCGCAAGAAAATGCAGTGTAAGACTTTCATGATGCAATCGAGCGCCAACTTATATTTCATATGTGAGTGATTATAAATGGACTTACTGGACTTTTACTTATAGATGTTTTGTTCGGTTTGTTTAACTAGTAGATAATTCACTTCTGGTTTCAAGATGACTTCCTTCAGTTGTTAACCGAATACATGCAATAAAACAGTAATTCAATACAACTTACATAATCATGAAATTGATTTGAATTTCAGTTGAAATGAATAAATTTTACACAAAATCATTTATGTATAATGTAGAAGCATACTTAATGCATACATAGATTGAAGTTATTATACTACATTAGTACTACAACAATATAATTCATGATGAAAGATTGAAATAAACGCATATATGAAAGAATAATACAATCTAAGATCTGCGCCATTGTCACCGATTCCAAATCATTTCATTTGTTTATCGTAAATATTGGGTAAAAGTTTCATTCTAGTATAAGACACATCAATAGTGGATAATGATGACCTACATCCCCCACTCCCCCCTCACCTCTTAAATCAGGAATCGAACTCAAGACATTCATGACGAGTAAAAATACGCTTTAAACTTCAGACCACTGAACCTGAATCTAAAGATCTCATATATTTCATTACATTTCATATGATATGGTTTTTCAGTGTAATTCATTGATATTGATGAATAACTACGTTACGTCTGAGATGATTGCACATAACTGAATGATTTGATCATGGCGGCCTGTATGAAACCTTACGCTGTCTTTTTTTTCTAAATATCATAACAAATTACTTTCTCTTCTTTTCTACTGTTTTAATTGCTTAATCCAATTTCAAAATCGCGTCGTGTACTGATTAACCTACATAAAACGTCTACGACCTATTTCGAATAATACAGTGAGATCTAAGCAAAAACATCATGGTGGCTGTCAATACACGTTATACAACATCATTATTCATAAGATGTATATTCCTCAATTTCTTAATGTCGACTGTAAATCTCTTATTGGGAAAATGCATTACATACAATTTCTCCTTAATCTAAACATACAGCGTATCTGTAGTTTAATCACAGTTCAAGAATTTTGACCAAATGACCTGTTTGATGTTAATTCGACATTGCTAAAACGTTTCAACATTTTTCATCAGAATCAGTTAATCATCAAGAAAGTGTAGTGATGATGATGTTGTTGTTGCTACTTTCATGAACATGAATGGGTAGGTGTACATGGAAAAAAAGGTACTTGCTGAGACATTGAATGCTGAAAATTTATATTGTACTAAACATACTATTGAATAAAGTTATTATTATTACTGTCATTTATATGAAGTAGATGTTTTCAAATGATATCTTATATTGATTAGTCACTGTGTCATGATCAGTTATTATCTTTAATAAGTCCTTAGTAGTGTTGGTCGAATTCCATCTTTTTAATTGAAATGTGGTCACTAGTCCGTGGTACTCGACATCATTGATACTATGTAACGATGGAAGGAAGTAGTCGGCAGGAAACTCGACTACCTACATCTGATATCTTAAAAAATTGGTTAATGTAGAACTTGAAGTTAATAACTATCATCTTTTATCTTACAGTTTTAGAAATCTCAAAGATTTCATGGTAAGTTAAACATTAAAATAGATGATTTAAGATGAATAAATAGATTGCATACTCAGTCATCATTTATATTGAAGTCTGCTTACATGTTCATATGACCTATAAGTATCATATCTAGTTTCTCTGAATGCTTAAATCAGCCAGGTATCTAAGCTTGTAAGAACCGAAGTACATCATCAACACAAAAGGTCATTGAATTATCAGATGCCAGTAGTCTACAAGTTTGCTATTAAACGTTTTATCACAAGAATAAACATCATTTAAACACCTCGTAAAAACTAAACAGTAATGAACAACAGTTCTGTTTTAGTATGTGACTACTCATTAGTATACATCCACAATCTTATAACTAGTTAAACTGGTAAGTTGGGTTGATCAGTATGGGTTGATCTCATTGACCTGCACAGAATTCATAGAACAACAGCTAATTATGAGATCTCTAGAAAGCAGGAATAAAAAAGAATAAACATTGGCTTCTGTCAAACAAAATAACTCTGCTATTACGAAGGCCCATCTTCGCCCTTGTTCCATGCATATGGTTTTTATCATTAAAATGTTGTATGTTCATCATTTAACCAATCTAGTCAATTTCATTCACTGTCGTAATAGAACTATCATTCAACTGTCCTTATTCTACACCTCAGTCAATGATGTACAAATCGTCATGATATATCACAAATTGATGTAAGTGGACATTTGATCGTTTGATGCTAACCGGTTCAGTGATATAGAGGGGTAGGCATTTGCCAATTTGAAGTCGCTTGAGGCGAATCTACGGTTGGGCACTATTGAACGAAACAGCTGTCCAATGTTAAGTAGTTTTCAATGGTACTCTACCAGCGTTAATTCGTGACGAAATTAATCAACCAAATCTTAATACAAATGTCAAGAATTTTCCAATAAGTACCCTCAATGTAGACAGTCAGTTGTAAACAGTGTAGAAACTAATTTAATTGTCTCTACATCCAAGTTGCTTGACCACTTTTAAACGGCAAGTCTAAATCTATTAGATTAACTTAACAATATAATTCAACGTGAAAGAATAGTGGAACTGAAGATAGAGAATAACATTAAGTGTAAGGGTAAATTAATTTGCACCACTGTCACAGATTCTCACTCATCTCATCCAGTGTCTGCAGCCATAGATCGCGATTATCACATGAATTACAATCAAGTGATTTACATCTACCAAGATATCTTAGATCAACGGTCAAATATTTCATCAATTGGTGCCATATTTTGGTACGGCAACTCCTACCCTTCTTACATCCTACTCCCATCATCAGCCAACATCAAGTAACAAGACACGTTATGGTTGGGTATACGCAACACATGTCCGAACCAAATCAATAGTTAAAAGTTACTTTCGATGAGACAACAATGAATGTTTCTCAAGTAGATAACATTATAAATATATCCATGGTAGATAAGTATTTTATATATGAACTACATTGTTATCATATTAAACTTAATATACAAATGGAAGTATATAATAATCCAATAAGCACATTTCAGTTGATGAGTCCTGTATAACTCGAAACAAATCCACTACATTTTACAACTAATAATCACCTAGAAAGAAAAAAATTAACGTATTAACATTTTATTTATTATTAAATAGCTGTTTCATCCTTTGTATGGGACTTCTTAACAGTGTCTACCGTAGATCCCGCAAAGGGACTTGAGGTTGACAAACACCAAACCTTATATATCACCGGGCCAGTCGCTTCCAATGGTAGAATTCCCAATTTCATCAATTTGTGATATAGAACAACAATTATCTATTATCATCGGTGATATAAGTTTTACTCCTGACAAGAGTTAACTCCAGCAGTCATCACTCCTAACCATAGCTTAAGAAACATCCTTAAGTTAGTTAGTAGTAAGTGAATTATAGTGACTGAATTGAGATGGTTTGATATTAAATCAATTACAATAATAATCTGATTATGGAATAACTCCAGGCAGTTCCTGAAGCTCTACTAAAAAGTCACATCTAATGGAGTTAACTGTTAACGTTAGTGAAACAGTTATCATCCATGACAATAGATAATCATCGCGGTATGTCACAGATTAAAGGAAGCAGGAATCCTACCTTTGGATGCCAATCGAATCATTAATACGGATGGATAAGTGTACAACAACTTGTAATCTCTAGTGTGGAATCTAGGATTTTCAGTGTTTGAAGATCTTATACTAGAACAAAGCAACTGTCCACCTCACCTTAATTTTCAATAGTACCCTACCAACATTAATCTGTAACGAATTCAATTAACTGAAACTTAATACCTATCTCTACAAACCATATTAATTCAATCATGATATCACGAATTGTTCTGAATCAAACAACCATTGATCACCTGGAAGCACTGGACAGCTGCTTCGTCCTAGTATGGGACTCCTCAGCAGTGCACATCAACGACCCCTTCAGGGATCGAACCCAGAACCTTCTGGTTCCGCGACGAGCGCTTTACCATTGGACCACTGAATTGGCTCCTAACGGTTGATATTTCTAATTCAATCAATTCAATTGTAACTATCAGTTTATTATGACACTGCTACTCTGACAATCAATATTGACATCATTACTATTTTCTTAATAACATAACTTGACCTAGAAAAATAAAATAAAAAATATCGATCCTTCTCATTGTATCCAAGACAAGATTTTAAGAAAAAAAGAAAGAAAAATTAAAGAAAAACTTGCCTTGTAGTAAATTTACTACTATTACAATTGCTATTATTATTATTATTATTATTATTATTATTATTATTATTATTATTATTATTATTAGTAGTAGTAGTAGTAGTAGTAGTAGTAGTAGTAGTAGTAGTAGTAGTAGTAGTAGTATCATATAAAATAATTACAAGTGTAATACAGTTTCTGTTCCCGCCCCGCCTCCCTCCTTTTTCATTAATAAAAACACCTAGTTGGCGGTTGTTTCCATCGACATCTCAGTTACATTCCATTTTTTATTAATTTATCTTATTACATAATCTACTTAAGACAATCTCTTTATCATTTATGTTAATGAATTAACCCTGACATTAATTTAATGCAGATAAGATTTTATTAGTTAATAGTAAATAAAGAGTTCAGTAAACAAGATAGTAACAAGATAATAATATCTGTGATTAGAATGTATGAAGAAGTTCCAATTGATTTTTAATGGAATGAAATTAATCAATCTCTGTTGTTATATGTGTATCTTGAACGGATTGCCTGGATATAGGGATAAGTTATAATTATTGTTTTAGTTGAACTATGACTGATGGTTGGAATTGAAAAGATGCGCTTTGTTCTATAATGTAACTCGTCAGTTGAATGTACCTGGATTTAATATGAAATGAACTGAGTTCGAGTGGGGATATTAACATCAATACGAGGATGCAGGTATATCCAATAGGATAAAATAGGCGTCTTGGATTCTGTTTACCAGTTACAATTTAATTCAAAGAATACTAATAATATAAAAGAAAAATCTATCAAGATGATGTTATGTTGTGCAATTAAAGAAGAATAACTGACTTTCAGAACTACGTTTTGGAAGACTATTTCAATTAGACTTGTTGTATGCAAAGGAAACAAGTCATTTCTTATCATTATTATGTTTCTATTACTCTGTTATTCCGTTTAACGCATTTACTATTACAAAGTTACCTGCCATTTGTGAATTATAGTTAATTGATTGTCTACACGTTATCTTCATTTATTTACTCTGTCTCCCTTGTTTTGCATCGAATTTAATCTCAGAATTGGTTGATTATGTGGTTAGGTATGCTAATATATAAAAGAATGCTTGATATATAATGTGATTTGTCTGTGGTTGATTCATTATCTTGTATCCTTCCTGGCCTGAGATTGAGAAAGTATCGGGTTGAAGTGCAGAAGCCAGTTGTCATCATAACGGATGATTATTTTAAACAATACACGTAGATTGATTACAGTTAGTTACCACTGAAAATCAAGAAACATTGAATAGCCATTTCTTCTTAGTAATGAACCTTTTAACTTAACTTGTTGTCAACTCCTCGCTCCAGTCCCTCAACTTTCTTATGGATAGAATTCAGAGGTTTCCATGTATTGCAATAAACGCTCAACCATTAATATTACTTAGCCAACTGGTATTTAATGGCAAAATTCTCACTTTCATGTCTACACTCCGTAATTAAAATATATTTGGATCTTCTCGTTTATTTATCATGGGCTGAAATTGATCAATCTCTGTCGCCACACGTGCATTATCAGCTGACTACTTCAATATAGAGATAGTTCACAAGTATTGTTTGAATTAAATTGTAATTGGTTAGCGCAATCTAGAAAGAGCGTTTTGTCCTATTTGAGACTCGTCGGTTGTCTACACTCCACCAGGAATAACATCTCAATGGAACTTTGTGAATTTACTGTAATTAATCACTATTCAACTAAAATACTTTGAATGACTTGAAGTAGTCTTAATAGAGAATGGTTTTTTTTTTCTCAGGTTTTTATTAGCATTCACCAGAGTGGTCATTAACTGCGTACCAATGAAAGTACAATAAAATACATTAAACAGTTGTTTGATTCAAAAGTGATGTGGATAACATGAATAACAATAAAATGGATCATACCACATTAATATGGATTGTCTTGAAGTGTACATCATGAGATTATGATTTAAGCATTAAAATGTTAAGATATATATTATGAAAGATCTTATTAGAAGATGATAAAGTTTGATTGAACTAGTTTGAGTTAGACAATTAATGAAAATCAGGAAATCGTACTAGAGAGGTGTTAGTTTTAGCATGGGACTGTTCAGCAATACACATCCACAACACTACCTAGGAATCGAAGGCAACACTTTTAAGCTATGATTAATGATTAACTGGTCAATAATTAACGATTAGTATTTTCAACTTAGTCAAATTAGATTTATTTCAGTGACTTAGTCCATTGACATTGATGAGTAACTCTCTAACACTCAACATGATAAGGCTTGTTGATTATGTCTTCTCATGTTGGGTACGAGGCAGTTACCCACAAATAAGTATAGGAAATTGAATGAATCAAATGTCAGGTCAGTGGTTTGATGGTTAAGCATACACAGGGTAACCTAAATATGCTAGATACTTCAGAAGAGTATCAAAATATGACAAAACAGCTACATGGTGCTTATTGGCTATTAAAAATTATTTAATCCAGGTCAATTCGTGATATCAAATTCAAATAATAGATGTAGAGAACAAGTCTAACATAATACTTTATTCACAATAATAATACATTGAATAAGCTGGTCATTCAGTAGTGCAGTAAAATGAATTGTTGTAGTCATATATGAGTTAGATTATAACTGGCCGGCGGCATCTAGGACGTGCATCTCGTCCTATTCGCGACTCGTCGGTTGTATATACCTGCATCACAATGTTGGTGTTCACACCGGGATTCGAACACAACCGATCCAAACACATTCGAATTCTACTGTAGTAATAGATTGTACTTGGAATAAACAGTTATCACAGATGACCAAGAGCGGCACGATTTAAGGTGGTTGGACGCAATCGGTAAAAATTCTGTTTGACTTAGGTTTCATGCTAGATAGCATTCATGTCACCATGACATACCTGAAATTTTAAGATAAATCAATCTTTTTTTATAGGTATCTTCGTCCAAAAATGAACGAAAATATTTACAAAACTTGGGCGCCGAGTGTATGTAAGACATATGAATTTGGTTATTTCCCTGAAGAAGCTCGGACCAGTTTGCCGAGCGAAACGTTGGAATTTTTCATTAATTTCATCCGCTGAGATTATTAACAAATATATTCTATTCATATGTAAATCAATCTTTCTTATGGATTTAATTATCATCATCAGTTAAGTAACCTTTACCTATGTGGTATTAATCTTGCGGTGCCATAGAGGTATGGCAACTTGGACTAATGCACACATGTGCCAGGTTCTATGTTGACCATACATACTAACATGGATTCAATCCAGGTCACTCAGGTTCTAAATCTATGATAGTTGCTACTGAATAACCAGTACAAACAAAAAAAAGAATTGTAATTTACATTAAAGTAATTAGACTATATAACTGAGTAACACGAATTCAAATCTATAAAGGGTGCTGCATCAATCCCTAAAAAAATTGAATATATCCCTTGATGACACGAATGATAACTAGATTGAACAGTGTCTCCTACTGGGAAATTCCAACCATCTTATATTAACCATTTAAACTGGTGGCCACGTTACATGCTATAAAGATGTTTAATATACGAATTCCAAACGACTGCATTGAATCTCTAAGGAGGAATTTCAAATGGAATATGCTTTCATAATGTGGTCATATTAGTACCATTTATCATATAAGGTTTACATACACAGCACATTGACAATTAACTACAGTATAGTTAGAATTCAATCAAACTAAAATTTAGTCAATCAATTTAACACACTCGTATAGCATGTCAGATACCCAAAGCCGTTATTCTGTACTCATTCGTTTGACTAAGTCAGAAGTTTTCTTAATTTACCTTATTTGTACCTCTCCAAGTGTTTTTTACGTGTATTGGATTATCTACCTGAGGCTATTCTCAACATTCTTGGTAATTAGTAAATACGTTACATTCAACATTATCAATAATTCCTCTCTTCTTTCAGTAGGTGAACGCAACAGATTACGGTATTATTGACATTAAAGATTCTATTTCAATATCTAAATTATATTCAACATATAGAGCTACGTTACATTGACTTGTTGAAAAAAAATTGATTGGGAATAAGTCTAAACTCCTTAAATAAAATTATTCATAAATATTACACTCTAGTACACAATTATGTTTACTTACTGCCTACTTTACGGCTCTGTACCGCCTGACATTGGATGATGAAGATTAGAAGTAACAAAGATCGTGAGCAGTGGTGGGTGGCGAAAACTAAAGAGATGGAAAAGGCCACTGCATTAGGTAACAGTAGGCAACTGTTCAGACTTATCAAGGAAACGGGTATCAGAAACCCGAATGTAAGTAAAACTATCTCCGAGAAAGATGGTTCCACTATTCACTGTCAATCCAGAAGATTAGACCGATGAGCAGAACACTCTAGAGAGCAGTTCAACTGGTCCTTGGCCTCATCCCAGTAGCCAACCATCCCCAAACAATCTGAATGGCAAATTAATATTGGTCCCCCAAATCTAAGAGAGGTTGAGAAGGCTATGGGAAACTTAAAACGAGGGAGAGCAGCAGGACCTGATGGATTAACCCCGGAAATATTTAAGGACGGTGGTCCAGATGTAGCAGCGAGATTAACTGAGATCTTGGCTAGAATTTGGGAACTAGACGTAATCCCATCGGACTGGTCTCGAACACTAACCATTCCGGTCTTTAAGAAAGAACAGAAGTCCTCGTGTGACAATTACCGAGGGATCAGTTTTACGAACATAATGTCTAAAATATCAGCTTCAATAATACTTCGACGTCTAACTAAAGCTCGTGAAGAGCAAACTCGAGAAAACCAAGGTGGCTTCAGACCCGGACGTGGTTGTATAGACCAAATATTCACACTTAGGCAGGTTCTGGAACATAGGCACACTTCCAGACGCCCAACAATAGCTGTATTCCTTGACCTTAAGGTGGCGTCTGACTCTATTGATCGTAAGGTTATGTGGCAATGTCTGTCATTGAAAGGCGTACCGAAGAAGTACATTAACCTTATACATGCTCTCTACTCGAACAACACATGTCGTGTTAGAGCTTATTGCAGACTGTCGTCGAAAATGATCACTTCTAGTGGTGTCCGTCAAGGTTGTCCGCTTTCCCCATTTTCATTTAATTTTATCATTGACATACTTTTAGAGTTAACATTGTCATCGTTTGATCTCTCTGGGGTTGACCACTTTCCAGAAAATAAACTTACTGACTGACAATATGCAGATGATATAGTTCTACTGAGTGATGCTGATAAAATGCAAAATTTTTTGACTACCTTAAACATGAACGTAAGCATGTTTGGGATGCGATTCTCCCCATCCAAATGCAAAATGCTACTTCAAGACTGGCTTAATTCGGCACCAAAGTTAGTGATAGGGAGTGAAACTATTGAATGTGTTGACCGTTTTACTTATCTCAGGAGCCTCATCAGTCCTGACGGTCTGGTGTCCGAGGAAATCTCGGCCCGTATACATAAGGCCCGATCGGCTTTTGCTAACCTGCGTCACTTGTGGCGTAGGCGAGACATTCGTTTAATGACGAAAGGACGCGTTTACTGTGCAGCAGTCAGATCCGTTTTAATTTATGGATGTGAAACATGGCCTCTAAGAGTAGAGGATATTCGTAGGCTCCTAGTATTTGATCATAGATGTCTCCGAAACATTGCTCGTGTTTGCTGGGACAACCAAGTAAGCAATGCATGGGTTAGGAATAGAGTACTAGGTAAATACGGTAGGTCTATCGATGAAGTAGTGAATCTTCACCAGCTGAGGTGGTTAGGATATGTGTTACGTATGCCTGACCACAGTCTACTGAAACGAGCAATATTGTCTGTTGTGTGAGTAGGATGGAAGAAAGCTAGAGGTGGCTAAACAAAGACATGGCACCAATTCATGAAGTCATCGACAATTGGGCTGAGCCATGTTAATAAATGCAGACTACCTGGTTGGGGCTGTTGCGATGATCGTAACAAAAGGTTAGAGACTTTAGGTGATATGGCTCAAAATCGATTGCAATGGCGCAGGTGCATTCACTCTTTGTCTTTCTCCGAGTTCTAGTTTTTGAGCTTATCATAATTTCCTCTTCACTGAATCACATTTTTATTTTAAATCTCATATCTGATCTCTATGCCTTTCCATTAGTAACAACTCTGTTACTACCTTCGCTACTCTGGGATTTGGACCGACAATTTAATCTCTATCTACTAATTGAGGCATGGCAACTTCAACTGATGCACGCATGTACCAAGTTCTACGTTGTAACTGACTGAGAAATGACTAAATCAAAACAGGACACTAGTCTAAGTAAACATCATCGACTAATCTGAGACATGTTAGTAAACGCAGACTATTTGATTGGGATCCCTACCATTGTCGTAACTAATGATTAAAGACTATGGGTGATGTAATTGGGAATCAGTTACAGCGATACAAGTAAATTCACTCTTTGTCACTCCTCAAAGTTCTATGCTAAAAAATTACTTCATACCTATATTTCCATGAGTTGAATCTTTCTTCGTTCATCACTCATCCTGTGTTAAATCTTTCTTTACCATCACTGATGCTACTACTATTTGTACTATGTCAACTTGGTCCAGTGTACATAAAAACCACATTCAACGTTATGCATGACTGAGTCTATCAAAAAGCATCCGTACACTCCGAACATACATTTAAAACTTGATGCATAGAAACTATAATAATTTAGTTACATTTCAGTATGCATTTTTCTAATGGATCCGTCTTTATGGCTGCCTGTCCAACATTCCTTGAAACTCAAGGTCTAGGAAGCAAAACTTAGAGATTAAAAGATATCACAGCTCTGAAAAGTGAAATTATGTATTATCTAACTGAATAAAGCCATTATTATTATAGTAAATAAATTTACTAATGCTGAACTACTTACTTCATCGGCATAAGTACACATGGAATGTTGTTAATCAATTAAGTATACACAGATAATTGTTGTAATGAGTAAAATAGAATTAAACTCCACAAATATGTATACACACTGATTGATGTTATCAGAGTACCACTAAGAACCAGGGAGTAATGGGCGGATGTTTCTCTCTAGTATGGGACTTCTCAATAGTAATGATATTCTAGATTCCGTCTCAGGAATTCAAGTTTGGCTAAAGCCTACTCCTCTGTACCACTTAGTCGGAATTCATCAGTAGAATTCCCACTTCCATTAATTTGTGAAATGTAGCGCGATGATTATCTGTTGTAAATGGTGATAGTTGTGTCACTTCCGACAAGTCTTCACTTGTTGTGACTTCTTACTAGAGGTTCAAGTACATACTGAATACGATTTGGTCACTCTTAACACCCAATAAGAAAGTACAAGTTACCCAACATTGCAATTAGAATTATATCTCGATTGAAATTCATATAATACATCCTTATATAATGCACTTTAGCCTTAAAACCGTAGGTACTCCTTGTTATCAGTTTTCTACTGACAACCTGCTAACAACTCAGTACTGAGTGCAATGTGTAGTCACTTAGATTACTGACCACAGCAAAATCGGAGTCAGAAAATGAAATAAACAAACATCACACTGGTCAATATTCAATCAATCTATTCTGAGTAACGTTTCAAGACAGTGAGTTGCATCATTTTCATTGTTGATATCCTATACAGATATCCTTTACACCATTGCACTATTTCGCAAACTAACCATCTTGTTTTTCCAATAAGCGAAATGAAAGTAGTTGCGGTAACATTAGTAAAATATGACCAAGCCATTGTTCAAAAACGGTGATACCATTTCACTTTTCGTTACTGTGACTGCATATACACCACTGAACGACAGGACTATTAATACAATTATCAATAACGTAGTCACTGAATATCCATAGCTAAGAGACCAAGCTTTGTAAACTAACAGTATCAACAGTCAACGGAGAATAAATTTTTAAAGATATGAAATTTGTTCGATTACCTCCTCACCTCCTTGTCTTTCTCATTATAACCAATTAAAAACGTATTTACAAATGCCCAATCATGAATCTAATTCCACTTCAATAAAATTAGTAGTTTTGAGGTCTACTTGTCGATTTCCAAATTTTATTAGCATATTAGGACGAACTTGTATAAACATCAACATTGGAATACAGGCATATCCACCCAACGAGTCACAAATAGTATGAAACGTACGTCCTGGATTCCGTTTGCCAGACACAATCCAACTTAAACATTTTTCATTAGCTTAGTCATGTCAATCAATATATCAATCTCAAACAGTGAGGTTCGCAATATTTTGCAGGTGATATTCATGGGTGTCACGTTTCGGGTGATAGAAAAGTTCATTAGATAATTAACATTGTATGGCAATGAAACCTTCTATCCTTTAATTATCTGTGACAGTTATCATATAGTGGATAACTTTTACATTAAATAAGTGTCCAGAATGAAAGCACATCAACAGCGACCGACAACATCCTCGTCATCAAGAAATTTAATTTCTCTGAATATCTTGTATCAAATAATGTTGACAATCAATTAAATGTAGATATGAATATTTTGTATCTGTTCGTCTGGTAGAGAGATTATATGCAGAAAGATGATAATCACACAACCATAACCAAGATTTGGTTGTGCACGACAGATGACTATAATTTCTGCAGTTGATAGAAGATTAGATAAAGAGTATCCATCCATTATTAATACCTAAAATATCTTCAGTATGCATCTGTTTACATTTTATTATTCAATGAACACTTATAACAAATAGGAAATATGATTTTAGCATAGTTTATTATTAACTTTAACCATAATACTTTTAAGCTGTATTACGTCATCACATTACATAATCAGTTAACCTTTAAATTAGTATAAAATAGGCACACATTCTTTCTGACCAAAATGTCAGTCAGTCAGTCAGTTACAACATAGAACTTTGTACATGCGTGCATCAGTTCAAGTTGCCATGCCTCAATTAGCAGATAAAGATTAAATTGTCGGACTAAATCCAAGAGTAGGGAAGGTAGTAACAGAGTATGTACTAATGGAAAGGCGACCAAAATGTACAAATCAAGAACAATATCAGACTGATAAACAATAATAAGTGAAATGATACATTAAAAAAAGAAATCAATTACAATTTTATGATAAGGATTGTATCCAAGAGGTGACATATGTAAGTGAGCTTGTTGTCAGAATCCATGTTACTGCCATTATCTTTCTATGTCATGAAAAAAATACGTTTTATACTCGTATTGTTTGATAGTCACTTGACTGTATGATACACTCAATTGACTAACTAGACTTATAATTATTGTCTACAATGTTAAGTATTACTAATGAAAGATAATGACTGAAGGTTAACAACTATTTCATGAGTGATACTAGTCTTATATACTTATAGTAGACTAACATTCATGTAAATGAAGTTCTTACTTTTATTAGGTAAACTATTATTATTATGATTGTAGTTAAGATAAATAATATAACAATATTGTATTCACGCCAAACAACGACAATTTAGATTTCATACGAAGGTGATTATAGATGATCTTACTGAAATCTTACTCATGGATGTTTTGTTGCCGTGTTTTAACTTGTTGATTATTCATTTCTGATCACAAGAAGGCTTTCATCAGTTGCTAATCGAATATATACGCATAACACTGATTCAAGTCAGCTTACAAAATATGGTGAGCATAACAAGATCCATCTTACGAAATTGATTGCTCTCCTTATCATTTGACTTTATTGTCTACCGCGACTACGGACAACTCGACAGGCGCGCATACAACAACGCTCTCAAACTATACAATTTCCCATCCTACTACTGTCAGGATTCACCTACGAACAATTCAATCAATTCCCCCACCACCACCACCACCACATTCTCCATAAGACATCATTGTCTCTCAAAGATACTTCACACACAACAGACGTAATATGCAACGTGCATACAACAACGCTCTGAGATTACAGTCATATACTCTGCGATTTCCCAAGCTATTATTACTACGATATGACCAACCCCCCTTTTTTAAACTATGAGGATAATGTTATTTCGCAAGAGGATGTAGTGTAAGACTTACATGACTCATTCGAGTGCCAATTCAGATTTTGCACATGAATGTTTATAGATGAACTTACTGAACTTTTACATATAGTTGTTTTGTTCGGTTTGTTTAACTAGTAGATTATTCACCTCTGGTTTCAAGATGACTTCCTTCAGTTGTTGACTGAATACATACGAATAATACAAATTCAGCCCAGCTTAAAGTAAGACAGATAAATTTTCCAAATAACTGCTATGTTTCACGACTAAAGAAGAATAACGAACTATCAGAACTGTGTATCAGAAGACTATTTCAATTATTTTAATTGTGGGTAATTCAAGTATTTCATTTCTATCATTGTCAAGTTCCTCTTAGCCTTTCATCCTCTTTAGTATATTTGCTGTGAGTATATTGTCACTTATTATGAACTAAAGTTAATTGGTTCTGGACAATTTACCCCGATTCACTGCCACTATCTCCCTTATTTTAATTAATACAAAATTTCTAATTATTTCAATGTGTAGTCTAGGTTTGTGTATATATAAATGAATGTATGCAATAAAATATGATTCTGATTCCGTTTGATTGGTCCATTCATCTTGTTTTCTTCAGTACGGCATGGGAAATGGTAGACGCGAGACAGACACGTACAGGTATTGATTGATAATTACCAAGATCACACATTAAATTTTCCATTCGATTGTAACGGGTCACGATTATCCCAAACTATATAACATTAACGAATTATGAATGAAGTATATTTCGTTTCGATTAGTTCTCATCAGGCCCTACATTTATAATACTAAATGAATAATCTAAAATGAATAGTTAAGTTTAAGGTGGAAATCTCTTTGCAATTAGATTATAGTCTATGAATCTGGTGTTATTAGTATCAACATGAATTGTTTATGCTTCAATTGAAATAGTTGCGAGGATGATCATCATCATAAAAATAAATAAATACATATTGATGGGATGAAATACACATCAGGAATGTGAATACAAGTCCTAACAAAATAAATGTTCCGACGTAGGAAAATTAAGTGTAATACACACTAAACGATGTGATATAATAAGTAGGGAGTGTGTTCATTAAAGCTGGTCATATGATAACCGGATGAAAAATAATACTATTCATAATAATAATAATACAAAGATATGAGTAGTAATAATAATAATATTTGTAACAAGGGAACAAAAGTTACGAAGATATGAAGGCATGAATAGAATTAGTTACAATTATTGATTCACTTGGTCAGATGTTGGCCATTGTGAAAGACGCGGTTGAACATACTTCTCTTATGAATGCAGAGATCCGGTTTCTTTAGTCCGTATAGCAATTACCTTTGCCGTTTGACGAACTATGAGTCATATCGACCTCAGCAGTCAGTTATTAACACAATATATTATTGAGAACGACGGGTTGACGCTTGTAGTCTGTTCTGTTTTCAATAAATGACCAAGCACTGAGTTATTAACTGTTTTAACCATGTCTTTGCTCAGCCACGCTGGAAGATGTTCCCGAGAATGAAAATGCAAATTCTTAGATTAATGGTCGGTGTAACTTACTCCACTAAAGCGGTTAAATCAATTAATGCGAAAAGAGGTGACCATTCTAGATAATTCATCCTTCATTCTCGGTCATTATCGAACGTGTGGAAAACATGTCATAGCCTATCTACGTTAAACGTTCTCTCAACTGTTCTGCGTAACCTCTGGGTTAATATTTCACTAATAGCATCATCTCTGGATTGTAAATATATAAACAGCGATTTCTTACAGGTAGTTTGGACTGTTCCTACACTTTCTTCGCAATATAGTTGTTAATAAACATCTTAGGATATCCATATTCTTTAAGTGCTTCGCGTATGATGTCACATTACTCCCCTACAGTATCCGTAGAGTATGTGGCTGTTATTCTATAGCTAAACGATTTTATCATAGTTTTTTTTGTATTGCATGAAATTCAAGATTGTCATTGTTAAAAGTGCATTTCGATGAATTATGTAACTAACGTACAAATTCCTAATTTACTAAATGAATGAAGAAAAAATTGAAAGTTACTTTGGATACAATCACATTTCGTGGATTGTTTTTTTCCTGAAAACCTATAACAACTAAGGCAACAAACGATAGAAAGGCACTAACGATGAATGAAAAAGACATATGTTTCATTATCTTACAATAATAATGAAATCAGTACCAATTATTTGGTACTGTTACATATAAATGATGCATATTTAAGAAGTTAATCTATTCAGCCAATTGACTTGAATAGGTATTTACAAGCTTAATATTAGTAGTATCCTAATCTTGATATAATCTCGACAAATTTTCTTTTATTAGATTGATGAGTTTTCGTTTAATCGAAATCCAACTGATGAAAACTTTAGTTACATTTATATTCTTACTTATACAAATTTTCAAAGATTGTTAACAATGTTTCATCATTATCATCCTCAACAACAGCAACGTAGAACCGGGTAAATATGCCCATAGGTTCAAGTTGACATAACACAATAGCACTACGAGATTAAATTTACAGAGGTAACATAACAACAGAATACAAGAGAGGAGAGTGAAATAAAGGTGTGCAGAAAGTAATAATAGAATTCAAGATTTAAATGAAGTTAGAGAGTGAATACACTTGCGCCACTATGACTGATTCTGAGCCATGTCTCCAGTCATTAATTGCGACTATCACAAGACCCCGACCAAGTAATCTGTGTCTACCAACATGGCTTAATAATTTAGGTTGGATTGTGAGTGGCAAGTGGAATCCAGGATGCGCGTTTCGTCCTATTTGGGACTCATCGGCTGGATGTACCTGCATTCTAATGTTGATGTTCACACTGGGATTCGAATTCAGTCCGCTTCGATTACGTAATTGAAATTACAAACTTGATTACAGTATTTCAACGACTAACAGCTAACATTTTTCCCAAGATATTTCCCTTATTTAATTAAATATGAGATAGTAACAGAAGATTATGTTATATATATACTTAAAATTTCACTAAGTGTTTACATACATTACTACGCCTACTTTTCTAATTATAAACACAAGATTGTAGGTAATTGTCAACTGCAATTACAATTACGTAACAAATTTACAGCATCATTGATTAGGAAAAAAATTCACCAGCCTTATATCAAATAGAAAATCATTTAATTGCTTAAAACCAGTTGGTAGTATTCTATATAACATCTACCTATACATTTTCCTACTATATATAACCTGTTAAGAATATACTACTTAATAGGCGTTCAAATATGATTAATACATAAAGTACCTAATCCCTATAGTATCGTTTAGTGACAACCAACTTTCTGCAAATTATCACACACTGATTATCTTCGCCGTATTCATTAAAACAGTAAGTGTTATAGTAATAACTTGCTAATTGAATAACTTATAGTCTATATAGATCAAATATTTCACTATATTAGCAGATAAAGGCTAGATTGTCGGACCGAATCCCAGAGTAGGGGAGGTAGTAACAGAGTAAGTACTAATGGAAAGGTATAGAGATCGGAGATAAGATTTGAGAAAATATGAGTGACTGAACAAAAAATTATGATAAGCTCAAAAACTCTGAATTTGGAGGAAGACAAGGAGTAGATGCACCTGCGCCATTGCCAATGATTTTGAACCATATCACCTATTTATTACGATCAACACTTAGTAAATAAGTAGTAAAGTATAGATTTCACTAAGTGAAGTATCATTTTGTGCGAAAGTAAATTTTCTGATTTCGGGTTTTACTTAAGATGTGACAATTTTATTAATCCAGTTAACAGTAGTCAGTGCTTAAGAAATAGGCATCGTAGATGAACCGTTAGACGTAAATTAAGGCATTAATAAACATGACTTTTAACAACACGACTAACATCATGAAGGTCAAGAATGGTACAAGTTATCGTGTATGTTTAAATGCACAAACTATTAGAAGGAATTCGCATTTATTTATATATCTTCGACATAAAACATGGTACAAGTGTGCTTCAGTTCAAGTTGTCACACATCAGATGCACAATAAGGTAAACACTAAATTAGTGGTAGTATTTGCCTTAATGGTGATAAAAGTGTGGACACATCGAATATGATAAATGAAGAGTTAGTTTGTAGAAAATAAGGAATGAGATAATCTAAAAGCCATAACTTGAGAGAGTACAAAGAGTGGATTCACATACACCATTGTAACAATATCATCCAGCCTCCAACTATTGATTATGTCATTCGTGCCGACCCCAACCAAGTAGTCTACATCTACTAACACAGCTCAGATAAGCAATTAGTGACTTCATGGAATGATGTCAGATCTAACTTAATTTCTACTATCATATCAGTCAGTATCATACATCGAGATAGGCGGTCGTTAGGCAAACATAACACAAGCCCTTAGTAGATAAACATTCACAATATTATTTATTGATTTGTCATGTTTTTTTCTAATACTTGGCGTTTTGTATCATCAATAATCTACTCAGTGATCCTAACAGATGAAGATATACACTATGAAGATACAAAGAATATATCACACTTATGAACAATAATATCGTACTTCTGCTTCAAAGAACTAATCTCTGACAAACTAATAAATAAATAAATAAAAGACACTGAATCATTAAGATATACATACATACATATATATATAGATACGTTTACTAGAAAAGGAAATTGATCATCTTGGCAAATATTTAACAACATAATTACAACATTACTATACATTCATATATCTCTACTTATGCATTAACCACTTTTTTCTGCTTCTCTTTTTTCTTCAATAAATGAAAAATGACAAACAAAGAAAAAAAACAAGAGAAAAATTATTTTCCAGAGAGAAAAAATAGTAAAGAATAAAAAGAGACTGTAAATTTGATTTTAATATTCAAATATTAACATCACCAACATCGTCATCATCAGCAGCAGCAGTGGCATAACCACCACCACCACCGATACAAACAACAACGGGAACATCATCATCATCGTGTTTATCATGAAAATCACTCGGATCATAGAGATGAACACAAACAAACAAACATAAAGATAACCGTTTAATTTTAAAAGATATACAGATACAATAAAGTAAAATAAAGAACTTTTTTTAGAAAAATATATTTAGAAAAAAAAACAATAAGTTTACATATTCTAGATAGTAACATTAAAAAAAAACATTTCAATTCTATCTTGTTATTTATTTGTTTCTATGACAATTTTCACTGTGTATATAAATTCATTATATTAATAACAAATTAGGAAAGAGACCAGTAAATTGAATAAAACAGCATATACACATTATGATAGATTAAGATTTAAGCTATTAATGTATAGTAATTGAAAGTAAAGAAAAATAAGGATTCGAACAAGCAATTTACTAGCTGATAATAGAAAATTTTAAGCAATCAATAAGAAGGCATTATACTGATAGTAAACATTACAAAGTAATACTTATTTATGCATATGCATACAGTATAGAGATATGAATCAATGAAATTAGTAGAAGAAGGCAAGATGAAAGGGGAATAGTGAAGATTGTAAAGAAGAAATCTTCTAAAGGCATTAATGCATAGATTTAAGAAAAGAAAATTTTAGTCATTGAAACTTATTTATTATCATATTCTAAAGAGGGGAAGAAAAATCAAACCTGAAATCATTGAACATATATATATATGTATAGGCATAAAAACAAAAGATATAATATTTAATAAGATTGAAATAAAATGGGATCAAAGAGAAATAAACAAATAAATAAAAAGGTTTAAAATAATTACTATTATTAAGTATTAAAGTAGTATGTATTATCATTTTCATGTTGAATAATGTATAACTCCATAATTGGTTATATTCGTTTATAGAAAATCTCTGTAAATTCATTAACTACCTACCTAATCCTACTCCCCTCCCCTTGTAAATTCCTATTACTTTCATTAATAGTAACATGATAAAGTCATTAGATTATCTACAATTTACAAAGAAAAAAGCACTGAAAATTAACATAGAAACACATAGAATAATCTAGATTATTGATTATTATTTTTATGGAAGAGGGGGAAGGCTTTTAGTTCTATTGTTTCCCCCCCTTCTTTTATGATAGAAAAATATTTATTAATTAATGTTTTTTTTATTCTGGGGGAGGGGGGGTTCCTTTGATTATTTACCCTTTTATACGTACGTAATCAATACAATGTGAAGCGTAAAAGACACACAGAGATTAAATGACAAAAAAAAAACATAACAAACGTTAACGATAAAACAGAAGAAAAACAATGAAGAGAAAAAAAATGTTAACTATATCACTAAAGAATGAAGAAAAAACCCAAAACAAAACATACCTACCATACATAAATTAGATAAATGAAAACTTGAATATCACTGTTTCTAAAAGATAATGAAGGAAAGGCGCAAATAGATTGATTAGAGATGATCAAATAGTTGAATAAACTATGATAAATAAATAATGTTGTTATCTTTTTGGCGCTAAATAAACAGCAGAATTATAATAGAATGAAATATACAAATAAATAAAGCAAATATATAATAATAATAATAACACACTGATACTACTAATAATCAACATAATAATAGTAGTAACAATAATAATTCACAATGAAATTATATACGAAAATGTATATTAGATAGAAGAATAAACCGGTAAAGATCTATTAAATAAGTGCCTAAGATAATACAATCGAATATGAAATAAACTGTACACCATCTTTATTATATACGAATATATAATGCATCAATCATGACAACCGGGTGTGTAAAGTGTACAAACAATAGCAGTAAATAAAGATCCTAAACATTTGCTTCTTGTTGTTACAATGTAGAAAATCAAATTAAAGAACTGTATGATGAAGAAACTTCGAAATACATACATCGATAGTAAGCGTAATGCAGCAAAATAGCTGCCTAAAATGGGAATGAAAAGTTAGATAAAATAAGTATAAGATGTTGTAGATGATAAGAATTTACGGGCAAATAAGAAGCCTAACATCACTGAAACGGTCACCACATTATAAAAAAGTATAAAAAGAAAATAGAGTTACGCCGGGCAGGTAGGAAAGAAAGAAGACATACAAATATATACATACATACACAGTGTAAAATGCAATCCAATTGTTCTCACAAACAGATAAATAATTAGGCAAGTAACTCAACTGAATAAGTTTAAATGTTAACACCTCCACTGAATACACAGCTGTTCATAAAGTTATTCTTTATAAGAAAGAATAAAAACTCAACAATTTACATATTGTACACAGGACACGAACTAGAACTCTCTAGTAAATCAATTTGTTCGATTGAATTGTAACGACAACGTAGATGTTGATGTTGTCGGAGAGGTCGATGATACCAGTAGATTACTACTATGATCTCTAAACGATTCCATGGAAGACATGAATTGAGGCGATGGTGAAGAACAGTGATGATCTGGTATATAATTATTGTTTGTTAATAAGAATTCATGATTTGTACAAGTTGAAGGTTGAGATATAACCAACTGCGATGAGTCTGGATCGTCAATAGATAGTGGAGTGAAACTTAAACTATTAAAATGATTAATTGATAACGTAGAATAATTATTATTACTACTAATCATTCCATTTGTTTGATTGGCACAATTTAGTGGTGTTGTTGAAGCATTATGCTCACAAGTGGCAATGACTCCTCCTCCACAACTGTTAGGAGTATGGAGAAAATTGAAATTAGACGAAGTAGAACCAGATACTGAGAATGGTGAACCACAAACAGATCCATTAACTAAGCTTCGATAGAAACGTTGAGCAACTTGACTTGATGGACCTTAAATAATTTGTTTTGAGAAAAAAGACAATAGCATACACTTGCGTAATTATTACGAATAAATTGTTAAATTGCGAAATCAAGATCTAAAGTTAGGTAGATTGAGTGCATATCTATACCACTACAACCGACTATGAATATTACGCAATTCAAAGTTCAAAACTACTGGTTATCTAGGCAGTATGTATATACAAACATGGCTCAGCTCGACAATCAGTGACTTCATGGATAGATATGTAATCTGTAGTCCACTCGTTGATCCGAAAATTTGAGAGTAATGCTTTGTTATATTTTGTTAAACAACCATTTATCTGCTTTCAAGAAACTTTTAAAATAAACGAGGTGAATAATGCATCCCACTTGCTCTATTTACTACCACTGAGCTGACGCATTGATACAGATTAGTTCTCGATTAAAATTCCACCCTTAGAGGGAGAAAAACAACGTAAACATTTATACATTGCTGCTACTTGTGATCAAGACTGAAAGGATTTGATGAGTGGTAATCTAACAAAATCTTGTCAAGAATATACAAAAATTACTCGTTTTTTTGTTAAATAGCGTAGACAAGACTTAGTGAAGTAACTCAGGTTTTGATGTTGGGGTTAGGATCACTTTCAGAAGACCATTCTAATCTGCTATCATTATCAATCATTTAATTTGTATTGTGACTGGCAAGTGGAATCCAGGACGCGCGTTTCGTCCTATTTGGGACTCATCGGCTGGATGTACCTGCATCCCAATGTTGATGTTCACAGTGGGATAATCGCTATATCGAGGCGATCCGCACAGGATGCACATATAGCAACAGTGACTGACCAGCTTCAGTCTATAACAAATCAATGGGAATATACAAATTCATTCTATTATCAATCATGTTATGAGCTGGAAAAAAGACATGAAGAGTGGTACGCGATAGCAGGAACTGTTCAAAGTTTATTAAAGATAGGGAGATATCATAAGAATGATTCAGAATTTAAAAACTGACGATATGTGCTTTCAAGTGAACTAAGACGTCTTCCAGAGACCAAGGTACCAATACATATATCATGAATAGTATTAAGCTGCTCGTTGCCCGAACACACAATAATCAAAAAGCTATAATCAGTGAAAATTTGAAAATGCATACTGTTGTGCAGTTTTAATTAATAAGTACATCCTTTAGTACTGTTGATGTTGACTGTGTACACCATGTGTGTTCAATAAAAACTAGAATCCTATTTACAAGCAGTCAGCTCCTACCTGGAAAAGGGCACTCAGAAGTCAGTAAAGCTTCAAAGAATGACAATGACGTTTATTCCCGAAAGTTGCCACGTGACAAACAATTAGCTAACCTAACCTATTTTCTTTCTTTTTATTACCCTAAAGAACACAGAAATTATGAGAAAATGTTAAAAAAAAGTTAACAGTGTCAACGAATAGTAAGATAATACACTCCTCACAATACGTGATCGTAAATACCCCTATTGACACATTTAAAAAAAAGTGGATCAAACCAGACCCATCATCGCCAGGACTAACACAGACTACCTGGTTTTCAGTTCTTATCAAACTGAGACTAAACCCAATGTGTCCAACTAAAGATACCTGTTATCTCACCCCTCTAGAAGAATAACCGAATAGGCTACATCCCCCAAAAAGGTTCAGAATAACAGCAGTATCCCACCTGGCAAAGTTGAAAGCGAAAACGATTTATCAGTACCTGTAGATTATATCTAGCTGTTATACACTAGATTATAGTGAGAAACATGCCTGTTTCTTTTAAATTTACAATCAAAAAAATGGAATTCATAATTTGATTGATGACACAGACTGGCAAGTATCTGCGTATGTATTTGTGCACATACACACGACATTAGGGTATTTATGATTGACAGGCGAAAGTATTCAGAGTTAACTCGTTTCTGCAAGATACCAATAATTAACTATTGGTAATCGATATTCATGCGGAGGTGAGCGATGTAGGAGTCGTATATTATGAAAAAAGACCCACCTACCTACCTAAATACACGCATGCATACATACAAATAGATGAAGATTAACTTGATTATTCATTAAACGATCGGTATAGTGGAAAAGAAGAAAATGTGTGATGACGGTGGAACAGAAATTGTAACGAGAGAAGTGTAAATATGAACAGAGACACGAACATCCATTAGAGACAGAGTATGAATAAGCACATATCAGCAATGTGAAATGCAGGATCCGCGTGGAATCCGATTCTCAATCACGCTAGTATGATTGCCAATAGTCAACAATCGTTTCCTGCTTTCGATTGAGGTTAGGAGATACGAGCCACCAAGGTTATAAATCACCTCAGATTTGGGTGGTTGAAACACATAATGCATAGGCTCATTCACTGCCTACATCGACACGCGACGCCGCATAACGCAGGGGTAGCAAAGAAAAATATTAGGAGCAGTCATACTGTTAGATGCAGATTCTGTTTGTATCCAACTGACAACCTTCCTTAGCGGATGGAGACATTTGACGCCGTCATAGTTCAAAATCGGTCACTGTGGTACACATGTAATAATTCTAGATCTTATTTCCCAGTATTCCAACATATAATTGCTTTAAATCAATAACTTGCTTCTGTATGGAGATGTGATATTTATTAAAACGATCAAGTGAGCAGCATACGAAATCAGTGGCATTCGATAATAGTTGGTGGTAAGAAAATGAGAACCATTCACCACTGCATTTCAACTCAATAGTGTAAGAACTAAACACGTCATGGTTTATTCATTAGTGGAGTCGTGGTTGTGTGCTGTGGTGGAGTCTCACTGCTCCTGACATGTAAGGATGAAATTAATACTCAGTGATTTGTGGATTTTAATGATTGGATAAACTGAATCCAATTCCTGATGAAACAAATGCACTGTTAGCCAATCTATTCTCTAATGTGACATTATAGCGTTATTTTCCGTAATAACTTAAAAAGTTATGAGAAAATAGCAAGGAGGGTAAATTACAAATGAGAAACATGAAAAGATATTGAAGGCGTTAAAGTTGGTGAAGTGATGAACATATCTAATGAAAGTATGCTTATGAACCTATCAGGTTTGGGACATTCTTGGATTTTTATCGTAAGAAACTTGGAACTTACAACGAGATGACGCAGTGCTTACACCATATTAGAGACAAAGTAAAACCTACCCAAATCTAGTTAAGTAGTGTGCTTAAAAGTGGTAAACATACTTGTCGTACAACCTTATAGTAAATATAATATACTGTGAAATCTAAATGGTAAGAAACATCGGTTCCTAGTCATGTCTTCATTTGAAGTGGTATAATTAAAGATGGATATACCTAATGTAATTCAATGAAAAGCCAAGGGTGCTTCTCGGGTCTCTCAAAGTGCGCCACACATTACAAATTTGGAACATTTTTAGCTTTCCATAACAAATTATTCGCATGCATAATTTGAATCCTGACTCATAAGTGAATAGGACAAACGACCCAAAGGTTGATTTAAAGTTATTCCAGTTTATCAGTAAAATATTCAATGGATGGTCGTCATGTTATATCACGAACTGATTAAAGTGGAAATCTTATTACTGGATGGGGCTTAGTGGCGCTGACCGTTAACTGCTGTCTGAGAGATCTGAAGGTTACAGGTTTGATTTGCGTTGTAGCCGTGGGGGGTACTGATACCGAGTTCAACACTCCGATGAAACTGCTATCTAGAGCTCTCTGGTTTCAGTGGTACCCAATAGCTGTCAATATTTAACAAATATAGAACAACAAATAAAAATATATACAAAATATTTACTTACGACTAGCTCGACTGCCTGTACGTGATTGTTGCATTCCATATTGTTGGGCCATATTGGCAAGCATATCGATCAGCTCCTGACTAATCTGGAAATTGATAAAAAATAAAAGATAAATAGTATTTACAATGACATCATCATTTCCAATGTATTTAGGAAAAAATAACGAAAAATGCGTTCCAAAGTAGTGAGAATGTAAGCACCCGCCAAGTATCGAACGCAGAATGACCAGGACTTGAAGATGGTGTCTAAATTGTGAAGCATGGAGTTGTTACATCGAATGGACGCTCTCTAAAGCCAATGCATGTCTAGCTACAGTCTGTTTGTTTCCATTCCACTGGAAAATACTATATATATGAGATGCGAAAATTGACAGAACAATATACTTCGAAGCAACTGAAGCTAACAACCAATAAGTTCACGTCACGCATTAGTATAGATGTTATTAGCATTTCTCCAAATAAATGTGTGTGCAATAGCTAGATACGTGTTTATTTCTGATGATGAAGGTTCAGTGCCATATCTGATGAATCATTACATTTACCTGGTTTTATGAACCTACACTTCAGGTAGATACGTATTGGATACGTCGACATATACGAGCAAAGTGCATCAAATGCCTCAATACCTCCAAGGTAATGACATAACGCTAAGTTAATGTGACAGTAATACGACCCACTATGCAATGAGCACTTCATCAAAAAACCAATGGCGCCATAAGAAGTGGGTAATCTGCAACATTTTCAATCTTCATAAATAGTTACGTGTCCACCAACTTCAGACATTGTTTCAATTTACTTAGTGAGTGCTGAATATCCCAGTACAATAATATAATGCAGAACCTGGGACATATGTGCGTTATCTCATCCAGCCACGTCATACTAGAACGAGGAGGTTAAATTAACTAAATTGAGGCCAGAATACAATTCAGCAAGAAAGAATGACAAGATGTGCAGGGAAGAATCACTGAACTTGAAAGCCCTAATGAGATGGCCTTTACCTATGAACAGTAAACGATTTCATGATATTATGTCACGTGTGGGTTTGGTCACCCATAGTTTTCTTCTATCATGCACCCGGGACCAGTTAACATCCTATGTTGAGATGGGCTATGGTTAGGTAAATGTAATGCATATCCCAACCAGTCGATAATGATTTGGAGCTTCACCAACCGACTAGCCATCACTGTCTCTATCCCTTACTTCATAATCGTTTACACAGTCGTCCTACGATATGCCGTTATGTCGAGGTGCACAACACCAACACACATCGTAAAAAAATTTGGGGATGACACCAGAAGCCTGAAATGTGATTTTCACTGAACCTTAATCTCAAGATCTCACCCACTAAATGTAAGGTGAAATAACCGAAAATGCTGGATAGAAAAGGTTGAAGATAACCCAGACATAACTTGATAATTTAAGTTGGATTGTGACTGGCATGTGGAATCCAGGACGCGCGTTTTGTCCTATTTGGGACTCATCGGCTGGATGTACCAGTCACAATCCAACTTGAATATAACTTGTGTAATACCGCTATATAGAGGCAATCCGCTCAGGATGCACATATGGCAACAGAGGCTGACCAGTTTCAGTCCATTACAAATCAACGGGAAAATACAAGCCTATTCTAAATAACTCGATAATGTTTGATCAAAACTGAGTGTTATTCTAATACAATTATAACAAAGGTTGAAAGTTACCTTTTCAACAGTTAAATTTTCTTCAGATAGAAAAATAAACTAATATAGAAAAAAAACAGGATAAGAAAAGGAGGGGCTGTACAACAACAAAAAGGCATAATACAACTTCAGCTTGAGTGAATTTCGAGTAAACACTGTACGGGTCGAAAGGCTTGAGTACAAACCATTGTAAACTTTCGTTGTAGATTGCTAGAATTCCGGTAACACGAAAGTAAAAAATGTGCACAGATACAAAAAACTTTTTAATCTTTTGCCAACTTACACAATCAGTGGTACCTAGATGAGGATATCTACATATTTATAGACAACATACTGTATAACGGTTTAAACTGCATCATTCTAAGGTTATTAAAAATGACCTTCGAAGGAAGATGTATCTGTTGCTCGTACATCGATTACAACGATAGTCAAAGATGGTGCTACAGTTTTAGAAATCAGGCTGACTGACCTTTCAGATGAAGTCTGAAAGGTGGACAAAATCCTTTCTAACTAGTCTTGATCACTAACTATACCAATTTATAGTAACAGGTGACAATTCTCCATCCTCCTATGATAACCACAGAGGAATTATTTTAGCTAACAAATTGCTTGAAATATTACTGCACGTTTAATGAAGCCACACGAACTATAAACAAAATAAAAACCAGACCACCTTCAGAGTCGTCGATTTACTGATCAAATATTCACTATTCATTAACTTATCTAAAGTGTATATACTTATCGACACAAGAAAATAGTAGTATTATTTGATTCAAGGTAGTATTCGACAGTGAAAACTGAGAGGTTCTATGACACCATTTGTCAGTGACAGGGGTACCTCAGAATTATGTAAACCTCATTGAAGGTCTTTACTCGAACATTAAAATTGGTGAAACAAGAGATTAGAGCGAAATGTTATCTCAGTATGCAACCTTGAATGTTGTCCATCTTTATTACAAACCACAACCACTCCTCAGTCTCGAGTCTTCCCACTCCAACGATAAGCAATACTTGGATGTCCAGGATGTATTTCTCATTCATACTTCCAATTTCAGTCAATGAATGGAAATATATAACATTATCTACAGAGTTACCATGTTTCACCCTAGTAATGATCACTTGATCATTACACAATAGATGAGCAAATGGTTTAATGATGCTTATGATTAAAAACTTGCAGCCAACATATATTTTCTATTTTTATAGATCACAAACGGTATTGAAACGACGAAAATGAGAAATAATGTAATAACAATGCAGTTATGTAGCAAATAATGTTTAGGGAATATAACATTTAAATGCAACCTACTCCAGAAGCCGGTGAATTTCGTAGTAGACAAGCCAACTCTTGCATTGATTCTTGAGGAGAAGAATCTTTTATGTTTAGACTAAATTCATTGACACTGCCACTAGTATTATTACTGTTATAATTATTATTATTAACAGCATAATTAATACTAGATGGTAATTTTGGAATTATCTCAAGTGCCGCATGATCACCACTTTCACTGAATGAAGCTGTTGATGATGCTGTTGTGACCGCTGCTGACGGTGTCGGTAGTTTTAATGATGACAACATCAACTTTGGAGGTGGTGGAGTTAAAGGCTGTCCGTCATCGACAACCCCTTCTCTTTCTTCTACTAATGACTTTTTAATTGTTTTTCCCGAATGAGGATGATTTGTTAGTTCATTCTCAATATTGTTAAATGAATGCTTCAAATTATTATTGAACACTGACTGATGATTATGATTGAAATGTGATAATCGAGAATACTGATTATTGTGATGATTTTGGTGTAGATTGATTGTAGAATTATTAAGATGATTATTATGCGGAAAAAGATCAACTGAATCTTCATGAGAATTGATATCGAAATGTGGAAGACTACAAGCAGATGCACTTCGTCGAGAATTAACTGGAGTTGAACTGTTTGAATAAAACAAAATTGTAAACAGTGGTATATTGAGATATTTTTTGTCAAATTATTTATAATACATATCAAATAAATGCTAGAACTCCCTAGCCAAATATGAAAGAAAACCTGAGTTTTAATATTGGGTAATTAGAGGCACCCGACAGCAAGTACCAAGTATCGCGCTAACTGATACTCGTCAGTAAGGTATATCTGCAATTTTGTAGGATATAATAGCTCTTTATGAGATTCGAAATAGCTGAGTAGTAACAGTAGTGAACAGTGAAACAGTATAACCCATGTTCAAAATAAACTAATAGTATCACCTCCTGTAAGAATGTAAGCACGCAATTCACTCAATATGTAATCCAAACTTGTTTCCCGTCAAATATATATATATATATATATATATATATATATATATATATATATATCGGCCACAAACAGCCTGCTACAATTAACATTTCCGTTACCACATTGATAAATAAGGGGATACAATTCGGACATCAACTAATCACAGTAACTATTAGTCTAAAGGTCATGAATAAAAGCAATCAACCCAAATGAGATTCTGAACAATAATTAACAAAATATGTACCCATTAAGATGTTTAAGTTGAACTAATTGAATCTTATATATATATATATATATATATATATATATATATATATATATATATATATATATATATATATATATATATATATATATATATATATATATTAGTAATAATATTGCACTATCTTGACTATTAGAGAGGAAAATAGAGAATAGAACAGTAAAAAAAATATTGAAATTAAACACTACATCAAGATTTTAATTGAACTAATGAAAGTTTGCTTTGAAAAAGATAACAACGGAAAAAATTGAAGTAATTGAGTTCATTGGATAGTTTCTTTTTAAACATGAACTACCATTAATGGACTACTGTATAGTATCAATTCAATGATAAGGGAAACAGAAAGTTTTAGGAAAATAAAACAGATATGCATTGAGTAGGAATATTCGCATTCACCGTTACCTTTTATTCATTTAGACAATGAATTTAGAAAAAGTTAAGAGATTAAAATAAATAAAACTAAGTATGTGGTAGTCAATTGTGGTTGAAATAGAACTCTAAACGAAATATGTATTCTATTGTTCTATTTTTCATTGATTTTGTCAAGATGTATTAGCTACGTAAGGCAAGATAATCATTCTTAACACTCCTTTTCCTTTCAAATTAAGCAGTCGCATCGTTGTAAACATTGAATACCAAAAGAGAATAATGTAATTAAGCCCCTATATGTCCTGGTCGTGAATTTATTGTTTTTAACTTTACCGCTTTCTAAGTGACCTGAATAATATAGTAGTGTATACATGAATTAACAATTCAATCAATAAACTTGGGTCATCACGATATGCGAGATTACGTCAAAGTTCCAACTATGATAGGATTACAACCACCTAACCAATGTTACAGCAAACAGTATGAGTAACAACCAATGACTTCATGGACAGGCGTCAAGTCTGCATCAACTAGTATTGACACGTGGTGATTGCTTAATTGAGAGTAAAGATAGACAGGTATTATCATACTCAAGTGTATAGAATATTGTGACCTATATATTTACCCTTTTCAATTTGTTTATGTGATTTTTCACTCGGTACTGCTAGTAACACATGCATAGAATCTGACTCATACGACTCTTCATCGATCGGTCGGATATTTGTGCTTGAGTAGAATCAATAAAGCAACGTTAGGTTAAGGTGTAAGCTATCGAGTAGTGCATATGGTCAAAATTAAATAATTAGGCTATCCCATGCATTTATAGCGAGTATAGAACAAACTAATCAGTTTTACGAAGTCAATTCAAAAGCAAATTTAGGTGTATATAATATCGGAAACTTGGTTTGTCAACAATAATTAACGATGACAGAATTATGATGTTCAAAATAAACTTCAACACACAAAAACATACTAATACAACGATGACAACGATATGAAATACTCAAAATGTAAAATTTGCCTTAAGATTCCTCTCCTTCAACACCTGAACTGAACATAGGGAGTGAGGTAGTAGATTGCATCTACCATTGCGGTTACTAATCCATTGAAATAATACCCTAATACGATTGAGGAAGCGAAAAGTCTGCTTCCTGTTCACACATGGCCTCGTATTTAGCCTCTTCTACGGAAGTTCTACTCATTGTCCTTTGGCGACGACGGTGTTTGTATACTAAAGTAAAAGGACGAAAGCAAATATCTGGTGCTTAAACCGGATCAGTTGACATGGATGGTTCATTTATGTAGGTTGGAATACTCTGGTTCTAAACCAATTATCCACATGGGCTTCATAATCCTAAAGAAACCAATGGTGCATGGACCAACTTGGGTCACCGGCTACCATGTGACTTCATCTCCTGACAATATTCAACTGCCTTGTGGATTGCTCTTAAAATTAAAGGCCCCCTATAAAAAGCATCAACCACGGATTGGGAGTTCGGCCAGTATCTCAGCTCATATACAATAACAATCACTAAGAATTATGGAGAACATGATCTGCTCAATGTATTGTCCCACAAACTCAAGCGATACTTATAATCATGACTGTATAACTTGGAGAAGAGAGCTCTAAACCATCGAACTTGAAGTTGCTAAGTTTCAGCAATGTGCTCGAGTGCGATAATAAGTCCCTAAAATGTCATCACAATGAAACACTGATTTCAATGGCTTGATAATAGTTCACAAATGTAATTCAAGTAAGTTTCACAATGAACATAATTTAACGACACTAGGATGAGTTCCAACATAATTCAAGCAAGTAGGCTCTATCCGATTTCCTAAGAACATGGAAATTCAGCATTTAGGCTATCAGCAATACTACTTATCTTCTTTTTATGTTATTACATAAATCTGATAATTCTGTTCTCATAGTTCTATTCTTTATCTGAGCTTTTTATTATTTTAACTGTAGTCAGCTTAAAGAATAATAACACATGCAGAAAGTCATTTTATTTATCAACTGATTTATCAGTTACAGAGTACTAAGAGTCACACTCTGTGACATCTAGTGATAATAACAAACCAAATTAGGTAGATCAAACTTCGAACCTGTGTCTTAGTGACTGAAAGACCAAAGCCTTATACAATCGAATCACCGCTCTACAAACCCATTAATACTACGGTGTTTCGTCACTATTGTTTACAGTTTATCAATAGAAAATCAAGGCTACAAGAGTATCACAATGCATAAAGTAAGGATATTTGCAGCTACGATGGATGTTTTAGGCATATATTGGATCCATAGAGATGGATAATTTATGAGAAATTTGCTATCGTCCAAGACGACATTATCAGTGTTTACATTAAGCAGAAGTTTTCTGATTATTCTACTTGAAGCAAGCATTGTAACTGTTGTTTCTAAAGACAAGAAAAGTTTATCACTAGACAATCCAGTTCAGAAAACTTAACAGTACCAAACATAGAGAAGTTGTATAACAATGGCAACGAGCATATTAATAAAGAATAATAATCTTTGGGGCAATTTAGTTATAATCAGTAGAAACTGAATTTTTCGTTTTGCACCAAAAACCAACTGACAATCACTAAAAACCAAGATATACTGAATAACTGTTTCATCCTATTACTGGACTCCTGAGTGTAAATGGACGACTACCCGACTAGAGGTCGCGACCAGAATCTTACAAACCATGCGAAATAAACAGCCTTCTGATGATTTCTGACCTCCGATGGTTGCTTAACTAAAGTCAACATGCAATGTACAACGACGGAAAGACTACTAACTTTTGTAAAAGTAGATGGTAGATCGAGTGTATCCGAACAAAATGTTTTACAACGAAATCCAAACATCATATAGCGTCTCATGGTCACAACCTAATATACTTCTTTGGATCACGAGTATATATATATATATATATATAAATATATATATATATTTATAAACTTCATTTACACAGTGAGTACGAAACCGTTAACGAAGCGTTTACAGTAACTGAACCAAATAGAAAAATATAACAAGGCATTCTAGCTCCAAGGTGGAATCGAATATTGCCAGCGCCAATTGGTTTGAAACAAATCTGCACACCGGAGGTTCGTCCTGACATTTAATTAAATGCAAGGAAATATACTAATAGACATAAGTGAAAATTATAGAATTACCTATCCATTAATGGTGATTCACCGACATTTGCTAAAGCAGCAACCATAGCAGCTATAACTCGTCTTCCATCGGGGCTATCAGAATTATTAATTTCAGAAGAATGATGATTTAAAAGCAGAGGATGCATTTGATGTTGTACAAGTTGAGATTTTATAGAATTACGTAAATTAGACGAAAATGAAAAATTTGAGGCGACAGAAGCAGTAACAGCATTACGACCGACCATAATATCAACTAATTCTTGGTCCATTTCCCCTTCATCATCATCCACAGTGTCACCATCATTACCAATGCGGTCATCATGATCTGTGGACGAATTGATATTAGCATTGGCCAACTGATGTTTTTCTGAAATATATTTCGGTGAATTGTTTAGTGAATTGGTTGTCATAGATTTCGTTGATGTAGATGAAAGACTATTTGAACCGGGATTACTGTTTAGATAGCCTGAATTAATATGTATCAAATCTTCTGTGGAACTAGGACGACCAATTCGACCATGCACTGGAACTACATTAAGACCAAAAACAAAGAAGAAGATGGTGATGAAAACAACTGACATGAAGGTGACATAATATAATTTTGAAGCGGTGGCTCGGTCACTGAAGTAATAGCATTATAAATAATGTATCGAAGACCTGAATCCTACTTCCAATTCTTTTTAAGTAACACAATAATGTCGATAAGTTAACATAAAACGTAGCCTAACGTTTTGAATTAAAACCTATGTACGGTAGCGAACATGATTCCCTAAATAGATTTTCAGTTTCAGATTTTTCGGCATCTAAATCCCCTGGTGTGGCGGAGAGTGGAGAGAATTATCTCGCTCTCTTTCTTAAGAAATGCTTTCATATGGAAATACGAGTTCATAACCTCCACAAAGATAGTCCTACTCATTGCTTTCAAGTGGAGAAGTTTGTGAAATGAGTTAGACGTTTGGAGCTTAAATTGGGTTGGTGGATACAGAGAGCCCACCTCGGAGGATTAGAAAACTCTAATTCCAAAATAACAGTATACATCAGCTAAAAGACCCTAAATGGATAGTCAGAAGAGAGTCGAAGTAACCTAGTAGTAATAATGATGAGAATAACTCAGAACTGAGAATAAAGTTCAATAAAATAGAATGAAAATGTGGATATGAAGGAATACTAGAGATTAACATGTAGAGTGAAATAAAAACAGAGAATATGCTTGTGCCGTCGTCATCCGTTTCCAATCTAAGTCATCCAACGTCATCAACCAACGATCATGGTTATCGTGAGGGTCCGAACCAAATAATCTGCAAATACGAATAGCATGTGAACCAATTTCAGTCACTGGCAATTATAGGACTGAGTCTCCTAACGCTCATTTAAAGACTAGACATTCAGGTCAAAGGAAAATCATCCGCTTGGAACTGGTCACTCAGACCATTGACTAACTGAAATTTACACTTAAAATGATCAATTTAGTTTGTTTCAGTAATAGATAGTACATATGCAGAAACAACGAAAGATCTAACATAAATATGTATTGCTCCGAAATGCTACTCTTTACATGTTGGCACTACGAAGGGTAATTAACAAGATAAAGAATGAAAAACTGCAGTTGATTGTATGTAGCAAAAAAGATTAAACATAGAAAATACGTTTCGAGAAAAAAGAATTCGCAGAATGAAAGAGCAAATCTCAAGACTTACAGTTAGATAAGAAGAGAATGTACTTAAGACAATGTGGCCATGCAACCTAGTCTTTAAATAATGATTATAGTTATCACATAGAATTAAACCAAGTAATTTGCATATATCAACACTGCTCAAAAAACCTGACAGATTCTCAAACACATTTCTTAGACAAGATCGAAAACCTGCAAATAAACAACGATGGAGTAATGGTGTCCTCTGACGTCATTTCAGTAAGAACAAATCAAGTTAAAGAAGTTATATCTAATCTACTTAAAAACGACATACTAATTTCCAAACACACAGAAACGCAGACGCTGAGTCTAATATAACACATACTGTATATACAGTGTAATTTCAAACCAATGGTCAAGTATACGAACAAAATAGAGAGATCTGAATGGGATTATATACATAAAGGCTCATAGTTGGAAAAGTAATACGACTCGAAGCCGAATTCCTACCAAAAATCTAGCATATAGAAACACTGTCAGAACATCACACACAGAAAGCACACTTGCATAAATGCATGCAGACAACTATGGACACCAATTTCATGGGAAAGATGTCCGAATTCTGGATTAAGCAAATTCCAAGAATACCAGAGAACTCCTAGTAACAGAGTGTTTAGATCAACTGGCAATCAACAGGCATATAAACGTAGACTTGATTTATTCACAACAAGGCAAGAGGTTAACCAACCACGCGGTCAGAAGTTAAGCGAACAAAGAAAACAAAGGGGTATGAAGATAACCATTCGAAAAGAGGTTTATCAGAAATTGGTGAAAAAAATGCTTGTAGAACAATCAGACTACTCATTTCAATAAACGTAAGCGCCGAAAATCCTGTCCAGAACGAAAATGAAATAATACTAACCAGCTCAGAGAACTCAACATCACCAAAGTGCAGACTATTTTCATCGTACTAAGAAACAATACTTTCATGTCTAAGATGTGTTTTTCACCTTGCCTCATGATTCATCACCCGTAACACCTGAACTAAACATACAGAGTGAACTATTTGAGCACATCTATCACTTCAATTATCTTTAGTGTCTCATGACTTCATCAATTGATATCTCACAAATTCACAAACTTTCTTCAGATTTTACCAAATATTATCACCTATCTATAACGTAGATGAGATGTCTATCTGCCAACCAATCCATGACTACAATGCGAACCAACCAATCTGCTCACTTTCACTACATCGACGTTACACGTCGCCTCGAAGAGTAAACGATAGCCGTAATTTCCTATCATTTGGCCATACATGTCTTAGAAATACTGACTACATGTGTTGCGACTATTGAATATACAATACCGGGATTACGTACAGGGTACTAGATGATAAATTAATTGGTTAGGTTGTATATATTCATCAATTGAGGTGGTTGGGACATGTATTATACATCCTCGGCCACTGTCGCCTACCCTTAAAGCATGATGACTGGCGTACGAATAGGATGGAAGAACTCTAAGGGAGGTGAACCAAAACGTGACATCAGTTCATGAAGTCAATGACATTGAAAATGACTGACTGATTGACTGACTTGAGAAAACGATACGATACTTTTTTAAAATAGATGTACAATAAAGCTATCAAAATACATAAATAGTGAATATGGAAGTAGAGAATACAAAACAACACATACCAAATGGTGTATTATAATGTACCATGAAAGTATTCGTTATTGTCGATCCCGATGTTGATGATGATCCTGATGTTGCTGATAAATGTGACTGTGAATCATCTACATTACATAACCCTGTAGTTGCTACTGCTGATGTTACTGTTAATGAATTCGATAAAGGATACAATAGTAGATTTTCATCTGTTAATGAACCGTCTATAGTAGGTGTTCTTGCTTCAGGACGTTTCTTAGCTGGTTGTCGAGGTGTTGACTTTCCACTAGATGAATAACCGGAACTATTAATTAAAGATATAGTACCAGTATTGTTAGTAGTCACAGTAGTGGTAGTTGCAGTATTCAGAGGAGATGGATATATATGCAAACCATTCACTGGACCAGATACAATTAAACCAAGATATGGTTGAGAACAGAGAAATGAGTTTTCTTTTGTAAAACTACCTTGTTGAATGGTACACGGTTGATGATGTAGTAGTAATGGGGACGAAGAAGGCAGTGTAACAAACGGTGAATGAACTTTTGATGATTGATCAGGATGAAAATGATGAGATATCGATTGGACTTGATCATTAGAAATAGAAGTAGTGTGAGACAAGAGATTATTTAAGGCAGGAATAACAATTGAAGTAGTAGCAGGAGCTGGAACACTAGCAGATTGAAGTGATCTAGGTAAGCCAATAGAATTGTCATGCATAGAAACAGCATAAAATGCACTTGAAGTGGTACGGTTATTATTGCTATTAGCACATGTTAAGCTAACAGAATTGTTGGTAATTAAAGATGAAACATTTCCATTGATTATTAGTGTTGAATCAGATGGTCGACGAATTTGCGGGTGAATTTGTGAAGTTCGAGAACTATTACTACTATTACTACCAGTACTACTATTACTATTACTGCTACTACTAAACGGGATTTCAGATATGAGAAGAGGAGGACTTGATGAAGGATGAAAATTATATGTCGAAATTTTTGCAGGAGAAGATGGAAAAGAACTTGGAGATAATGGTCGCGGTCGTTTTAAACTATAACGTTCAGATTTTAACGAAATACCATTAGTATCTTTTGAGTAAATTAATGATCCAGTATCTGAACGAACTGGAAGTAAGGTGGTACAACAAACTGTTGAATTGTTTAATTCCAAGTTGCACTTTGATGTTGACATTGGTGAAAAAGTGAATCCATTTGATGTTGTTGTTTTCGTTGAACGTTGTTGTGTCGAATGCTTAGAGTTATTTACCATTGTTGTCGATGGATCACGTAGTTGATCTAACTTGTGTGATTTATGATAGTTGTATGACGTATATGAATTTGGCTGATATGACGAACATAAAAAAGCAAACATTAAAAATTTATGGTTAAATGCATCATGTGAATGTTGAAGAAAAACTAAGAAGTTATCATTATTGTGAGTTATGCAGATTGTTGAAATTGACAAACGTGTTAATAATGGGAAGTTACCCACAACCGATAAATAAAAATAGATGATAGCCTCGCAGAAAAACAAACCGACTGATGTTATAAATGAAGCCAAACACATTGGTATGAAAAAATGTGCTCACCTTGATGCATTAAGGTCTTGCGCTTGGCTCCTTATGATGCACGCTATGGAAGGGTTCCACATTAAGATAAAACAATTGCCTAATATTCTCTGATTTTCAATGGTAGTTCAACTAAGATTAATCCACGACGTAAAATTTCAGGGAAAGGAGGGATTTTAATTTCCCTGTCTAAGGTGAATAGTATTCGTATCCCAGAATATTATTTTACTGTTATTTAATCTACATATTGTAGCCAAACGAAAACATGGCACCGATCCGTGAAGTCATTGACAATTGGGCCATGTTAATAGATGTAGACTACCTGGTTGGGACCCATGCGATGATCGTAACAAAAGGTTAGAGAATTAAGGTGATATGGCTCAAAATCGTTCGCAATGGCACAGGTGCATCCACTCTTTGTGTTACTCCAAATTCTAGTTGAGATTCTCATAATTTTCTCTTTACTAAATCATTTTTTCTATTTCAAATTTCATCTCTGATCTCTATACCTTTCCATTAGTACTTACTCTGTTACTACCTCCCCTACTCTGAAATTCGGTCCGACAATTTAATCTCTATCTGCTAAAAAGGGCATGGCAACTTGAACTGATGCACGCATGTACCAAGTTCTACATTGTAACTGACTGACTGACTGACCTATCCCCAATGAAACCTAATACACACAATATTTTCAAACTTCGTGGTTTATGAAGACAGTGATGGATTTGCTTAAGCCAGAGTTCAGTATCATCGAGAAAACTCATCTACTAGGAACAGATATTCATGTTGAACAAGAATCTAGTTGCGTAGAAGCTAGTGATACCACATTTAGTTGCTCAAACTGCAATAGGTAAAACAGAAATTTAGAACTTATGATCTAATGATTCAAAGCTAAAAAATTCAACCACTGGGCTGGTACTCATTATTTTTTACTCTCGATGATCAGTAGACCACTCGTAAACTACGACTTCTAACCAGACATTTCTCTGAAGAAATATACATGGAATTAAATTATTGATGAAGATGTGTAAGGAAAATGTACATATATCACTGAGAACGATTCTTAGCTATGTCATCCAATGTCTCTAACTACTGAAAGTGGTTATAGAGTGAATGCTAACTAGATAGTCTGCATTGAATAACAAAGTTCAAACTATCAGTCAACTACTTTCATGAACTGATACTATGTTTTGGTTTGACCATTCAAGCTTTCTCTCATTGTATTCCTACACCAGACAACAATGTGAATCGAGGTATGCAATGGTTTAGCATGCATGTCCCAACCACCTACGTCACAACCTCAACAACTGATTTGACATCATACCCTATTACTCTGTCCTTAACCTCAACACTACATACTCCATCATTCCAGGATACGCAAGTGATGCTTTCAAGACACTTTTATAATCAAAGACTTACAGCTACGGAATAGACTGCTGATAAGTATACGCATCTTACCTACAAGGTGAGATTTCGTAAAACACCGACCCTACTTTACACCTTACAGCTCTTCAACAGACATACCTGGCATTGTAAGACCTAAAGGAACGAGTTTAAATCAGTATAGATTGGTTCATCACGATAAGCATCAGCTACAGTTAGGTTTTTCTGAGTTTAACTCTGATGACCATCAGTCTAAATGATGAAGAACATGACTGTTACCTTAATATTGAGAATGCGGTTACCTATCGTGATGAGCCGTTAGAGCTATATTGGGTAATATACTTGTTCGTTTAGGCCATATTGTGCCAGGTAAGTCAAACGAAGAGCCATAAAACCAAGAGGAGAAACAGAAGGTCTGATAGAGAAGTTGCACTACCGACTGATTTACGTGTAACAGCGGTAATTCATTTCCTTAAACAACTGACATCTCCAAAGATTGTTTTCCTACGACGAAATGCAGGAGACTGGAAAGTTCGACACTAAAAGTAGCACACATTACTTTTCAACACAGATTTTTGTTACAAGCAGTAAGGTCTGAAAAGTATGGCGCAAACATACCAAGAACTATTAGCAAAAATGCCAAACGTGGATAGCTACATACAGTTGTCTCTTGGGATGTGTGAGTACACAGATGAGCACATGTAATTCGTAATAAGTTAACAATACAGAAAAAGAACGATTATCATTAAACACTTACATATGAATTAGCACGATTGAAATTATTTATTGATGTATTTGTTGCTATTGGGTCAGATTTTTGTAAAGCATCTTTGATCACTGGGGCCAGATCGATTAATTCACGATCAGATGCATTTAACGTGAGCTTTGATATTGATTCACTGGCAGGATTTAAGTTTTCTAAAACCACCAGATAAAAAAAAACGGTTCGGTAATCATCCATACTTTTGTTCGTTCTGATGATTTACTAATACAAAATTAGTAACTAATTATGAATTATTTATTATGTCAGTCATAAACAAAACAGAGCCTCACACAGTTTCTAAACTATATTAGCATGAAATCAAATGAAAAGATGGATACCAAAGAAATGTGAATAATGCAGGTATGATGGAACAGTGTAACTTAACATCTAGAAGAAGATAAAAAGTAAATTCACCTGCATCATAATGACTGATTCTGAACAAATGTCTTTAACCACTGATTACTGTAATTGTGAGGACCAACAAAGCTAAAACTTCATGGACTAGCCCCTATCCTATAAGAACACAATCCATTGGATTTCTAGAATCAGTACAAAGATTTCCAGTAGCTTGTCTACTGAGTAAAGTATTTCCAGTATTACATATGTTTTTGAAGGTGTTTCCAATAGCTCCCAATAGAGTTATTTCAAGTTATTTAATTATATAATTCCATAATTTATCGTAAATTATTCAACAATTTACAACTTGATGAGAATCTTAAGAATAAAATAATGCATTCATTTTATTCTGTAAAATATTTCTTTACCTTGTCCAATAAGTATATAAACTATCAGACATATCACACATTCTCTGAACTTATAAGAGTTACGTAAGTGTATCAAAAATATGAGAGCAAAATAAATATGTTACAATTACATTATAATTGAAATATAGTCAATGTATCTTAGTAAATAATCAGATAAAATTATATGAGGAAAAAATAACAATAATGCAATGATGATATAAGTAGTAGTAGTAGTAGTATACGCTTTTTGACATAATTTATGTGACAGATTCAAAATGATTAATGTATGTATTTATTTAAATGACCACCACATAACAACAATGTAACAATATAATCGAATGACAAACAGGAGGTGATTGTAGTTACTTAGATATATTAAGAAGAGATTATAGACAAACACGTAGAACATTACTCTCTGCATGTAAACAACAAACAACTCACAGCTGTGTAAACAAGAAATGTATTATATCATTGGGATCATTGATATCTCATAGATTAACTTATTATTAGCCCAGAAAACGAATAAATTGTTGTTTCCATTATGAAATTTCAAACTTTTTCACTTTGTTAATAAAAACCATATTGGAGATATAAAATCTTGCACACAATAAGACATAAGCAACTAACAAACCTTGTTAACAACAATAACAATGAAGTGGTTATGTAGAGAATGATCTACTAATTTGTTGTTTGGGTAATAATTGTGAACCAGGAGGGCACTAAACAGATGCTTCGTCTTAGTACAGAACACCTCTGTGATAGTGTGCAACCAATACCCAGCAAGACATTGGAACCAATAACTAAGAATCTCGCAGCGAACGCTTAACCATCAGACTCATTAAGTTGAGAAAGATTACAATAGGGAAAACATGTTGCATTAAATCAAAATTTTGTCAAATATTTGTGTATAAATCCCTGATTAATCAACTGTTTGAAAATTGTTTTAATTGCTTCAGAACACACATTAAGCATATTTTCTAATTATTAAAGGTACTGACAATACACTGAATCTTCTAATGGCCGTTAACAACAACACAATTATGAGATGGAATATGTTTCTCTTCACTTAAATGCAAGACTAGACATCGTCAACACTCCTCCGTAAGTTGCTGTAGTATGTTGAAAGACCCACGATACCTGTTTGATATCAGTAAGATTATTATGACTAATAGTCGAAGACGTTGAGAGAATCGGTCGCGTTGGCACAGGCACACTCACTCTCCCTATCTCTCTATAAATTCAAATGAATTCATTCTTTCTTCTTTAATTATATCTTCTACGTCTCATATATTTTACTATCAATCAAACTAGAATTATTTCGACTACTTTGGCATTCATTTTGATAATTTCATCTACCTGTGCCAAAGTGATGTGACAATTTTAACCAGTGAGCATTTTGTTCCACGTTCAACAATTCATACGAATAAGTGACGTGACTTATTGTACACAGATGGATAACAGAGAAAGGCACTAACACTAAATCACTGAATTAGAAAGTGTAAAATGATTTTCGAAAATATCAAGATTTAATGAAATATCTGAGTACATAAGGATAAATAATTAGAAGTTAAAGATTTCCTCGATGTGTACTAAACAATAATCAAATGTGAAGTGAGAGCCTTCATTGATCTCAAAACATTCATATCTACTAACTACCACAAACTCTGTTTAAATACAAGGCGTCCAGAACTAGTGCTTTATATCTTCCAACTTTGCTCTATGTAGAATTATACAAGTGAATCATTTAACTCACTACCAATATGCCCTACTACTCCAAAGGTTATAGCTTATCTCAAGTGGAATCCACACGATCTATCTCGATTGTCAGCTAAAAAACTACTAACGATTTAGCAGCGCGCTAGATGGAATAACTTAGGTGAACTAAAACCCTGATTCATATTAAAGCTTTAACTGTGCGAAGATAAATGTATAGATATAACAACCCCAAAACAACTCACCGCTCCTATATTGTTGAAGTTGTTCTATTGAAAACGGTCCAAATACATCCACAGATTCATCCGGTGCTAAATTATACCAAAACATTAAAAATTTGAACATAAGGAAACAAAATAAGACAACAAACCAACAGGAAGAATTTATAGTAAACACTAAACCACTAATAGTACAAAAAGAAAAAATGCATAAACACCTTGAAATTATCAACACTAACTCGAGCACAATTAGAAGTATGGGGGTACTTGTTCCTCAATTGATCAAGATGGAAAGGAATATTATTTTAGGAGGTATCTGAAAACGAAACTTGATTATAAGTGGTCTTGACGACACAGGAGCGTGAAGTACAGAGCCCAAATGATAGCTTCTTGAAACAAATGACGCATGACACTGCGAGCACTATTTAATATATCAACTTCCAACTATCAAGACATAATCGCTATCAACGAACACCCGTGGGACAAAGTGGTGTGGAGTATCAATGAGAACTTTATAATCCACTCCTTCAGTTATGGGAAGTCAGAATCGCTGTAAATGCTGACAGTCTGATAAAAATATCTTTTCGTCATCACACTCCATTGCTGTCAGTAGTACGACTCTGCTTTGAACCATAAGTTCGACCATCACACCAAGACAACAGCTACAATCATGTATACACATATATTTATCAATTCAATAATATCAAACGTCTACTTCCATGTTTTATAACAACAGACGAATAACACAGAGCTATCGAACAGTAAACAATACAAGGTAGGATATTAAATAGTATATATATATATATATATATATATATATATATATATATATATATATATGTTTAGATAAAGAAACCTCCAAATTAAAAATACAAAATGAGTAATAACAGAGGAAAGACAAACTATACGCTAATTATTTAAATATATTTCCACTGATTCTGCAAGTAGTTTTTAAGCATTAACTGAGTGATGAGTAGAAAACCGTTGAAAACAACAGTGCGTTAGGCAGTTGTTTTAGTTTGTGACAACTTGTGACAACTTCAGCCGACACAATTTTCAAAGCACCTATGTCGTTTAAAATCAACGGACTAGCACGTTGAGATAGATATATAACCGGATTCCACGGAATGAACCGACACACGGTCAAATACAACAGAAACACACAAAAAACAATAACTGCATACGACCACAGTTTATAGAAATGTAACATGGTTCATATGCCAAGTATAGACTTTAGTACATGGCTTTGAAGCACTGTGTGAGCACTAGCGATACTATTCAGCCACCTAAATCAAATTAGGTAGGGTGGCACTTAGCAGTTTGAGGGTTTAATTTGAAAAAGCAATACACAATCAATAAAACTAGGCTTCCAAGATAAAATTTCAGACATGTTGTCAAATCTCATTCCATAATTGAATTCTGATAAATCGTGTAAAAAAGTTGACGTATCTTGTGGATATTCATGTATCAAGAATATTTAAATAGTTAAAAAATTAGAACTAATTAGTGCTTTATTACTCAATGGAAGCAGTTCTTATTGCCAATCTAGGCACGAGTTAAGACAAATCTATGAACCAACATTTTGTAACTGTAGAAAGTGAAATACGTCCTAAAAAATAGTGTCAATTTCAATATGTTCAGAAGACTATACAATGCCAGCTTGCTTACTACTGGAGGTCAATGAGAGTCTCCAAGAAATTAATTTCTGAAACAATTACCTGTAGGATAACATTCCGGACAAAAACGAAACAATATCCGACTGCTCAAACTGAAGAAGGTAGTGCACAGGAGATTAATGTTAGTGACCTACTGAGTGAAAACAGAGTACTTCAACTGCTAAACCACGATTCCAATTTATGAGGTCATGTATGAGAAACTGTGTGTTACAAGACATTATCTATAGAAAAAGGATGATAATCAGATCACACGAATCTTCCCAAAAATTTATATGAACCAGTTTAAAAACTATGTGCAAATAAAAATAAAACGACTAACCATTAGGTGCAATTCCATTAGAACCAGCTGCAACTGTCGGTGGAATAATGGTATACCCTGCTTGAGCTAATGCTTTCAAAACTACAACAAGCGCTACAGAACTAGCTCTAAACCGTATGTGCTGTGGACGAACACATAATTCATGATCACATGTGTGCACCATAATATTGGTATCGGTACTAGACATTGGTAAACCATGATATAACATACCCACAATTGTATCTAACCTCCAAACCTAACAAAAGAAATTAATTCAATTACATTAACTGACAAATTTAAGAATGATTATCTTTTTTTGAAAAAATAAGTATCTCGCATCATAGAAATGAGCATTATATTTAGTAGAACTGGATTGTAGGTTGTGGTCAAATCCAGACCGTGCATTTCGTCGTATTTAGGAATCAATAGGTGGATATTAACGTTCACACTGGAACTAAATTACAGTACCCGTTTCACAACGCCTTACGTGTATCTACTATCTACTAAGTCACAAGTTCAGTGGGTGAAGTGATGGGAGCTCGGAGTAAAAGATATTGGGATTAAGTTGGAGCGTGAACATTAACACTTGGATTCAGATACGATCAGCTAGCAAATTCAAAAAGCGATGAAATGTTCATCTTGGATTCCACTAAAAGCTAAGATATAAATTTGTAGAGGATGCGAAAAAAATTCCAAAACACTTATGAAATGTAGTCCTTAACATCAACGAAGAAACTCAAACAACCTATTTTTTATTGATTCATTATTTAATCCTTTAAACACAAGATTTGGCACAAATAGGCACCAAAAATAAATACCCTGCACAAATAAACACATAATATTGTGAGGAAATGATGACAGATGGTGATCACAGAAAAAACAAGATAAAATTAAGTGAGATAACAAGCGGATTACAAATAAAATACAGTTCGAATAGAAATACGCTCAAGAAAGACTTTAGTTCAATGACGAGTTGGAAGGGAACTGTGACAGAACCACCAACGCCTTCTATTCTGCGCTATATTTGACAAAATTTCAAGCCCCCTCTAGGACACCCCTAGAAGGAGGCCGAAATGGACCAACAGAGGCCAGTTTTATACAGCTTTCTTTCATACCACGGCACCATATCAAAAATTGAAAATCTCTCGGTTTTTTTTAATCAACCCCCGCATAGGCGAAGAATACACGATATCAAAGTAGATGGGATGACGTTCCTAAAACACGAACAAGCCAAGATTTAAAGATAGTGACACCAATTGAGCTATTTTTATTGCACCTCAACACACATTCCTGAAGCACAGCATTACTGATGTTGCCACTAGACATCGCAGACAACGACAGCCCAACATCCTAACCTTAGAGAGATCAGTCTTACCAAGCGTAGAGTACTGTTCTCATTGAAACGCTGTAAATCCGATCCTCTAAACTCAGATTTAAATTAAGATAGCCCCTAAGATGCCCCAATTTAGTATAAGTCAATGTGACTTAGTATTCGTAGGTTGATCTCAACTGATACACCAGCACTCATATAACTACCCAGATACGTAAACCTCTCGATTACTCCCGACGGCTCACCACAAACAGTAACAGAACATACACGTTCCTACTATTCTTGCAGAAGCGCTTGCACCTAGAAGGCACAAAGTAAGTGCCATACTTAAGGATATTAATTGCTAACTCATTGGGTACGATTTGGTCAGCTTATCTGTTATAGCACAATAAGACAACATCATCCAAACACTCAAGGCAGGGAAGTCTTTCTCTAGCTAACAACTCCACACCACCAACACACACTTCTTGTAGAGTTGTCTCCAAATTGTAATTGATGGCAATGTTGAAGAGCGATGGTGAGATCGGGCAACCTTGACCAACCCCACTGTTGGATTGGAATAGTGGAGATGGTTGGTTGTATATCCCCACCCTGTCCGAGATGTTTGTATACAGACCCTTTAAAACTATAATGAACAGCCTACTCCAACAGATGATATTAGAGTAATAAGTGTGATAGTATTTCAACACTTGACAAAGGGTGAAAATGTGATCAATACATCCATAACCAGATCGAAAGGTAACCTGCTCATCGCGAGTCAGTCTTACATGTTTTGCTAAATCTGCGAAGCCAATAGTTTGGAGGCAACCGAGAGTATTCTTATCCCCTCGCCTGATCGTTGTTACATTGGTTACGTGCCATATGCAGTGTTGATGTGAAAATCGCATTTATTTACTGAAAGATCTTATTAGCAAAATAGATTTTAAAAAACCTGTTTCAAAAATAATTATGTTCGATATGAAGTCTTATTTATTAACAAACTGTGAGAAATTACCGAAATATCGCATTAGCATAGATTCGATGAGGGAATAATCACCGACTTAAATGAAGGGACAACTCAGAAAATAATAAAAACGTTTACTCACCTTATCAGAACCTTTGCCTCCGTCAATACGTCGCATACGACCTTTAGCGTCACCACGACTTATAACACAAGAATCAGGGTCATTTAAGGTGTCTTCACTTCCAAGCCAGCATTTAAGAAACCAAAATACTGAGTCACTAGGCAACTCTTTATACAACTTCTTTAGTAAATTTGATATAGCATCAGTTTCATTCCCAGAATTCATTTCCTAAGGCAAATATATAACGTTAATGAAAGTTGGGGGTTTATGCACCAAATATTCTGCTAGTAATCTACGTCAAAAATCGTTAAACTTGTAATTATGTCTTTTTAGGTAGCTATTACCTTAACATAGTGATCCGGTTTTATCATCATGATGATTTATTCGACTTATTTAGTAAAACATCTACTTCTTGTGACCTCGAACTCCAGTCGGTCGAACAGTGAAAAGACTAAAAATTATACGCCACATTCAATACGGTCACAAGCTATTAAATCATCATCGCTCAGTAGACGTGTGAAAAGAAGACAACCAACTGGAATCATTCTTTGTTTCATAGCATCACTAACTACATTGGTTTATAAGGACGATCCTAACGTCAGAAACAAATGGGTTAACCGAAAATCTAGAACACATTTCTTCAATGGTGCCTAAATCATCGAGTTGTTTCAATATTACATACATTCAACATTACATACATGGTACCGTCCACCCCCCACACGAATAGGGCAAAAACAACTTGCTTGAGATAGTTACATTTTATGTGCTTTTTATCTTATTGATATTCTCTTGCTACGATAAGTGCTTGAATCTAACTCTATGATTACTTGTTTAAGACCAATTCGTTATTAATTATTTATGTAGTGAACGACTGGTAGGACTAACCTAGCAAACACTCGTTGAATACTGGTATCTGAATCCTTCTAAGCTCTTATTCAGTCCAAGTATAACACTTTATTTGCATATTATCAATCAGTCAGTCAGTTACATAAGATAACATAACATGCGAAGCAAACCATTTGCATGTTATGGTTTGCTTCCGAACACTTTCTGTCAAATAAACCACTAACTTTCTTGTGTTACAAAGCCAAACTGTCAGTTTATCATTTATACTCCAGACAGAAAAACAACGATGTCAGTACTTTACAGATTCAGGTTGACAAAAAACCTCGAACTCAGTGAGATAATATACTCAATTTACTATATAAATCAGAATAGCAGTGTCTAGATACGTTTTCCAGACACTTATAGCAAATCAATTGACGTGGTGAGTCAAGATGGTGCAGCATAAGCTTCAAAAATATATCACATGAACAGAAAAATTCAGCAAGTTGATTCCTATGAAATTGTTGTCCATAAAACAAGGCGTTTCTGCATTGCCATCAATAAACATGGGCAACACTGAACGAAATAAAAACGAAAGAGAAGATGATCATGTCAAAACGACAGTCAAAGACCAATTTTGAGAATAATAAGTGAATATGAAGTGACAATACGTTATTTGAAACAAAAATACAACACTATTGACATAAATATGATATAATTATCTGTCAAAGACGTTCCCTCAGTTAAACATTAGCGGAACGTCATAAAATCTAAAGACATCCCACTTGAAATCACTTGTACTTAATACGTTATTTTCAAAGCGATATTTTGGCATATCTTAGCAATATTATTGAAGTGATATACAAGTGCTGGTCAAAAGCAAAGAAAAACTAATGCCTGGAATCATGAGCTATTTAAAGTATAAATTAGGATACTTAATAATAGCATCAGAAAGACGATATGCAACATGGAACCCATAAGGGTGAATATCATATGAAAAACATTGTAACTGGCTTCTGAAACCAAGTTTTAATACGAAGTTCAGAAGCCGAAATCGACGGCAACAATACACATCAGAAAAGATTATAACATTAGGCAAGTGTTGAATAAGCAAATAGGAAAGTAGAGTGTAGGCAGCTACATCAAGAAAATATTTTTAAATAATTAACTAAATGTATAAATGTTTAGTGGCAAAGGTAAACTTTTATAAATACGTAAAAACCGCCTACCCCAATTTTTAAAGCAATAAGACTCCAATCACTCTGGCTCTGACCACTGTTACACGCCATACGACGGTTTTCCTCTCGATTACGTTCACGCATTGACGAAACACCCCGAAACCATAAAGGAGCAATACGTTTACAGCGTCCAATTAAAGCTCTAACAAATAACGCTTCACTAGGCTTAGGAGTTGTATGTACAGGGAGTTTGTGTAAGCTTTCAACAGGCAGATTTGGAACTTGAAAATCAGAACAATGAGAAGGAAGTGATGACTGCACAGACAAAATAGTTGATGACTCCTCAATGCAATGAGTAGGCAAAGACTTTGTGCCTGAATCTGTAGAGCTAGGAAAAGAATTGTGACTGCTTATGTCTGGTTCTGATGAATAAAATTCGACCTTTGTTTGAGATGGTAAACACATTGCTATAGAGGTATCTAATTTATTAGAATCACTTTGTGAAAGTTCAACTGGAGGCATACAAATTGAAGATGAGTTTAGAAATGAATCATCTTGAATGACGGTGCATAAAGGACTCAAATGGTCTTTATTAGGATTAGGAATAGACAAAGTATAAGTTAATCCTGCAGATAGATTACTAAACGACGGTTCGGCTTTCACATTTATATTATTAGGCTCCATGCAGTTTATAGACAATAAATCCCATCCATGTCAGCGGTATGACCATTAAAGGAGCAACGTAACATCAGACTTACGCAAGTCCGTTTAAAAGTGCACACAATCAAAAACTCCACACACGCTCTTTACTACTAAAAGCATGATTGTTTAAAAATACTATTAATTGTACTGATGGCATGCAGTTACACAGTAATTTTGTAAGTAAACTTTTATTGGAATAAATTATATAGGTACGTATACATGTATGCGCTTTTTGCGGTACATCCAAAGTTAGGCGGAACGTTTCTGAGTGTATGGATTCGCTACAAGTTGAACACCCTAGGGATTTCGCAAATGTATGTGGCGATCAGAAGCATCATACTATGACTCCAATATGTACAGGAACGTCTGTTATTGGCATTAAATATAAAGATGGAGTTGTTCTAGCCGCTGATTTGTTAGTTTCCTATGGCTCCCTGGCTAAGTACATGGATTTCAAACGCATGTTTAAAGTAAACATGATAATTTGTGCTTAAATGCATTTCAACAGGTAAATGAAAGTACAGTTATGTGTTGCAGTGGTGATGTTGCAGATTTTCAGTTTCTGAAACATCACGTTAAGGAACTAACTCATGTGGACAACCTTCTTTCTGATGGTTTCAAACTTAGGTAAATCTCCTAGATTCTAAAGTGATTTTGTCGTCAGTCCTCATGCGCTCCACAGCTGGATTACGCGTATTCTTTATAATCGGCGAAGTCGTTTGGAACCGCTTTGGAACACCTACTTGGTAGGAGGTATAGAGGCAAATGGCGAACCTTTCATTGGGTATTGTAATATGCTTGGTGTTTGTAAGTCACATTCTGCATAAACCTGAGTTTAATTTTTATTAATCCGAAGAATGGGTAGGTTCTGTTTACCTGAGTGTTACCCAACTGCACAATCTCCAGTCGTAGTAGTAATTATGTGATCTGATATGACTTGAGAGTGCGTGTCTCATATCGGTGAGTTTGGAATAATGGTAAGCTGCTGTATTACTGGACAGTGGGTCAGTTGGTTGTGAAGTAAGGATTGCAGATTTATAATACGAACGTACAGAGATATGAAAGCAATGACCCTAACCGTACTGTGATTCAGACTGATAAAACACTGATTAAGTACTACTTTGAGGCTCTCAACAATGCGCCTAATTTCCATTCATCTGATAAAAAAAATCGGGAATAGCGTTAACGTAAGGATATTCCGATTCTTAGTCTTCTCATCCCCCTAAAACAAGCAGGCTTCTACTATCTTCAAAAATACTGTACATTGCTTATGTCACTCAAATATTCTTTGAATCCTTCATCTGAATAACGTCTCAGGTGTTCTACTTCGTTTCCAGTTCACAAGCTCTTCACTGCTGTTCTTCATTATGTGGTAATTTATTTGAATACCTATAATCTACGCATACCTCCCGCTACCAATTTCTATCGAATTTATTACAACCGAAATTATGGCGTCGTTGGCATTATTGACCTACCGACTTTTAATGTATTGAAGGGTCGTGTTATGCTTGCAGTAGTTGACTTATACCTGCAGTTGCATCCTAAGTTTTAAGTGACATTGTGATTACTCTGGATTTCATTGTCACTTATTTATTAGTCAACTTTTATTATACTTTCAGCATTCTCCGAAAATTATGTTGCAACCGGTTTTGGTGCGTACCTTGCCACTCCTATTTTGAGAGAATGTTTGGAAATAAAAGCTAAGAATGATCCGAAGAATATAACAGAAGAATATGCTATCTCCACAATAACGTGTGCAATGAAACAGTTGTACTTCCGAGATTGTCGGTAAGTACCTCAAATTTCAGATATGATTTATTTCGTCTAAGGTAAATTAATGTAGGAAATAGCTACTATTACCTAGTGACAGTCGATGCTGATATCATGTTTCTTCTGTTCTTAGTATTCACAAGATTCCAATTTAATCGTTAATCTGAGCTACTCCGCATCGTGTGCATTATGTTTCGATGCTAAATTGTTCGAGGTAGGGCTGCATCCCGAAATCTCTGAACTTCATGATGTTTGATTAGTTTTAACCGATGGGTCGTAGGCATACAAAGTATTCATGTCCTGTAGCTAGCGCAATACCTTTGATACCTATATTTATTGACATATTGTGTTATTTGTCTAAAATATTGATGTTGTATTTCTGTGTATAATTTCCTTCTTTTTTTCCTTCCCATAAATTCAGTGCATTCGATACTTATCAAATGGCTGTCATTAATAAAGAAGGCGTACAAATACACGGTCCGTTACACCTGAAATGTGACTGGTCTATCGCTGAATATGTTAAAGGTTATGATTAAGAGATAATTCGTGCGAATATATAAATTTTTGATTTACTGATAGTTTTCTGGTCGTTCACACTTTGTAAACCCATATCAGCCAGTATTTAGTTTTATCATTCCTGTTAAATTTTTAATTATTCAATTTATAACAAATGCTACTAACAATTGGAAACAGGGATCAAATCGATTATTACAATTGTCTAAATTTATATGGGGCGTTGACATAGTAGTTAGGATGTCTGATTTCTAGCCAGTAAGTCGTGTAAAATCGGCCCCCGGCTTTGACAACCTGTTAATATCACTAACCCTCGAGTCCTAATTGAAGCTACTACCTTAACATGGTGGTTTGTCTTGCCTTTCGCGGTGAACCAGTCGAATTATGCTGGCCGGAAGATTTGTCCATCTATGTCTTGCAGTGCCAAATAGGTTGACCAAAGACTGGTAAAGCGGAAAGCTGCAAACCCAATGTCCTTGGTCAACATCATACTACCGACTGCAATAGGATATGACTGCAGTTAAGTATTTTAGCGATACAACCTTACAACGGATAAATAGGGTTAGTAAGGGTAGGCTCTAAAATTATCAACTTCATGTCCTGTCAATAAAACCTCCACGATTGCAGAACCACAGCATCTAAAACTTAAATAGCCTGTATGCTGAACCTCAAAGATAGTGTGAGCAACCGAGAGACGATAACCACCCTTATACCTATAACGACACAAGATTATCGTGACCAACGCTTAGTGTCAGATGCATGAATCTCTGCTTAGTATATGTGCTAGGACAGATTGTCCATTTTGCCAATATAAAATGGGTTTAAGTCAACTTGTTTTGTTGATCGGTTGCGAAATGCATCGTCCTTTAGCTTAGATTAGCCGTACGACAGCTGACCATAGCACAAATGGTAACACACTTCAGGTGTCTTTTTAAGTTCTGATATTAATACTCTCAAGTAATTTTGTATTTGCTTATGGAATTACTGAACACTGCGAGATAAGTAACAGACTAGTAGTAGTGTATAAGAGACAAAAAATTAGATATGTTGCGAGGATTGGACGATATTGCAGGATAATAGGTGCTTTGAAACTGTAATGCAAAGTGTGCATATGCATCATCGATAGATTTTTGCACCGTCACCAAATATCTATTAGGTAGTCTGCAAATATCAACATAACCTACAGACAGTGTTCATTGCCTCAGTCAGTCAGTTACAACGTAGAACTTGGTACATGCGTACATCAGTTCAAGTTGCCATGCCTCAATTAGCAGATAAAGATTAAATTGTCGGACCAAATCCCAGAGTAGCGAAGGTAGTGACAGAGCAATTACTAATGGAAAGGCATACACATCAGAGATGAGATTTGAGATAAAAAGTGATTCAGTAAAGAGAAAATTATAATAAGCTCAAAAACTAGAATTTGGAGGAAGACAAGGAGTGGATGCACCTGCGCCATTGCAATCGATTTTGAGCCATATCACCTAAATTCTCGAACCTTTTGTTACGATCATCGCAACAGCCCCAACCAGGTAGTCTGCATCTATTAACATGGCTCAGCCCAATTGTCAATGACTTCATGGATTGGTGCCATGTTTTCGTTTGGCCACCCCTAGCTTTCTTCCAGCCTACTCCCACACCAGACAACATTGCTCGTCGAGGTAGACGGTGGTCAGGCATACGCAACACATGTCCTAACCACCTCAGCCGGTGAAGATTCACTACTTCATCAATAGGCTTACCTTATTTACCTAGTACTCTATTCCTAACCCATGCATTGCTTACTCGATGGTCCCAGCAAACACGAGCAATGTTTCGGAGACATCTATGATCGAATACTAGGAGCCTACGGATATCCTCTATCCTTAAAGGCCATGTTTCACATCCATAAATTAAGACGGATCTGACTGCTGCACAGTAAACGCGTCCTTTCGTCATTAAACGAATGTCTCGCCTACGCCACAAGTGACGCAGGTTGGCAAAAGCCGATCGGGCCTTATGTATACGGGCCGAGATTTCATCGGACACCAGACCGTTAGGACTGATGAGGCTCCCGAGATAAGTAAAACGGTTAACGCATTCAATAGTTTCACTACCTATCACTAACTTTGGTGCCGAATTAAGCCAGTCCTGAAGTAACATTTTACATTTGGATGGGGAGAATCGCATCCCAAACATGCTTACGTTCAAGTTTAACGTAGTCAAAAAATTTTGCATTTTATCAGCATCACTCAGTAGAACTATATCATCGGCATATTCTAAGTCAGTAGCTGCTACCTTGACATGGTGGTCGGGCTTGCCTATCGTGATGACCCAACCGAGCTATACTGGCTGGAACATATGTTCCTGTAGGTTCTACCATGCCAGGCAGGTCGATTGGAGAACGATGAGACTAAAAGCATCTACTCAAGGTCTGAGGGCGAAGTCGTACTGCTGACTGCAGAGGGGTGTGACAGCAGTAAGGTGTTTCCCTCGGACAACCAGCATCTGCAGCGATGCTGCCTTCTCACAAGGAAGGAAGGGTTAGGAGAGGTTGGCGCTAAAAATGTCACACCTCACCCTACCTCATGGATTTCCGTCTCCGGCGGTAAGGGTGCCCACTAAGGGCTTTTAAGTGCGGAGCTAATACTCAAAAGCTTTTCATAAAAAGGCCGTGCGTGACAGGCCTCAAGCAGTTGTCCCTTGGGCTCTGCGGTCACGCTCTCAGGTCTCTAAGACCGACACTAATCTACCTTCTTTTTCAGGTTCTTCAAGAAACACTCTTCCATGGTGTGGGCAGCCAGGAAGTGAAGACCGCCCTCATACCTCTAACAGCACACAAGATCATCTTGTTCATTGCCTAGGACTTAAAACATTTCATTTGTTACGATCTCATCACCAGTTCATGTAAATTATGGTTCACGCTTTTTATTTTTGTCTGCTATCTAACTACATAGATCTCTTTTAAGCACGAAATTTAACTACTCTTATTACATTCGATGCGCATATAAATAACCTTCCTATTGACAATCTTATTCTGATGTAAAACATTAAAATTATGTAATTTGGAATCATTCATTAGACTTTAGACAATTCAATACTCAAATGTAGTTGTAACTGATATAAATCAGCCACCAAAAACAAAGTATATCTATGTCCTTACCTGTCGATAAAATCCGAAACTTTTACAAGAGGTGATCTACTGGTTGAAGCACTAATTTTCACAGATCTCAACCCTGTTTCGCCCACTTTGGTTTGAGAAACCAAATATTACCGCTAGCCTTACACAACTGAAGTATTTATCAAGTTGACTACATAAATCTGTACTTGCTGTAGGAGCGAGTCGATCTTAAGCATCCGACAATTTCGAGAAAGAAGGTTATGGTAACCGCCAAAACAATTTCTATAAAAGTTTAGGACCAAATTCTGGTTTCCTGGACTTAAACAATTGTATAGTAACGTACAATTTACTAGGAAAGTGGAATTTCCTGAAAAATATTTCTACAAATCAATCTAATATTTTACGATGATAAAATGAATGCGAAGAAACTTAATTGGTTAACAAATATGGGACATCTAGAAGTTCCCAACTTCCACATAGAACAACATCGAAAGTTCATTAACGTAAAAGGTGAATAGTACTGAAATAAGATAAAAGCAATAACGACCGGAATTTTCCAATAGTATGATAAGTGATTTTAACAAACAAAACATGGAAAGGAATAAGAAAAATAATATATGTATGTATATATTTATACAGGGGATTATTTGTACAACAAAATATGCAGAATTCATAAATATATGAGAGAACAATTCATGGTGTATCAGCCCCACTGCCACCATTATTCTCATCATCTGTATCCACGCCACTCGACTGACTCTCTTCACTTAATCTTTCCCAATAATCTGACGGTACATCAAAAGCCAATTCCGATTTTCTTGCAGCAGCATTCGCTACGTTGGGTTCAGTGCATTCATCAGTATTATTGTCAGTACTACCAGCTTGGGTCTCTTCATTATCAGACGAAGAACTATCACCACCTCCAAGATATTCATCCCAATTTTGTAACCGACTAGCTTCTTTATCTTTTGATTCACCTACTGAATAATCTGTTTTACCATCCCAACGTTCCGCTTCTAATTGTCTAGCTCCACCTGTACCAGGATAATCAACAAATAACGCTTTCGACAGAAATCTAATTCCTGTATCTGCTTCTTCCGGTGTGGAAAATGTAACACTAACAACACCTTCTGGATGAGCCTAATGTTGAAGTATAGAAAAGGTATTGTCATATATGAAATCTTCTAGGTACAAAGTGCATAACTTGAGGCAAATAATTAGTTATTTCATATATATCTAGATAATAAATATTTACAATCATCTTAAACGGTATGATTATTAAAGATAAGTTAGTTTTTCAAATTATACTAAGCACATTAAAGCGTATCATAATAATACTCGCTTTACTAAATACTATATGCTTGACTACAGTAAAGAATTATCAATAGTAATTGTAAAGAGATGGCTAAATAATCAAAATGTTCAATGACTACTAACGAAGTCGCTGATTCAAAATCCTCCCCACTTTATTTTTATTTATTAGAGCTCATAAAACTTGGAATAAATGAGCACTAAAAATATATGCACAACATAATCGGGAACGTAACATTGTGACGAAATCATGATGGAAGGTTATCACAGAAAAAAGGTAAACATGAATAAGAAAACTAGAAAATTATAAAGTAGGGGGCACAGTTAACATGAAAATACAAACAAAAGAACTTCATTCTATCCGGATGATTTACGACACATTTCTGAAGATTTTAATAAAACTGAAGCAGAATCACCACTGCCTTCCATTCTGTGTGTGTTCAAGTAGACAGTGGTCTGACATATATAGCATACGTTTCAACCACCTCAGTCGATAACAGTTGACAATTTTACTAACTTCCCATCTATCCCATGGCGTGCGAGAGATGCTTAGAAGATACATGATTGAAAAGCTGCAACCTACACATGTCTTCTATTCTCATAGTCAATGTTTTACATCCGTTAGTTAATGTAAAGCGGATTGCTGCACAATAAATTCATCCTATACTTGGCAGACGGATATCACGCTTACCACCAAAAGTGAAGCAATTTGGCAAGAACCAAAAGAGCTATATCTGTGCCGAGATTCTATCAGACATCGATTCACCGGCTTTGATGAAACTTTCGAGAAAGTGAAGTAGTCAACGCACACAACTACTTTCCTCGCTACGATAATACATACCAGTCCCGAAGCAGCGATTCGCATTAAGAAAGGCAACCTAAACATATTTGCACTGGTATTCAAGCTCATGGAACTTCCAATACTGTCAGCATCTTCAACTGAATATTATAAGTGAGCCTCTTAGTAGGTCAATCCCCCAAAAAAGTTAGATGGTTTTACTCCTAGGGGAGCATCCACAACGGAATTAAATAGTATCACTTAAAGTAGACAATTTGTCATAAACTTTGACTTCACCAAGTGTTCAGGTAGACAGCCTTTATGAGATCAATGTAAAACATTCTACGAAGGCTCTTGCGTACATACAGTGATCCTACATAATTTGTCAAATAAAACAATTCTAAATAGAATAGTTTATGGTAATAAATGCATTTTCTGAAGATTATTGCTCACAAGTTTGACCAGACCGCTAAGAGGTAATCCATATAAAGACTAAGCTCCTAAAGACTCGCGTTTAAACACATAATTATGTGTGTAGATTACATTCAAACACTGGACAAGCCTCAAATTTCATTTAACTAACAAGTACTGCAGTCCGATTTACGAATATAGATAGAAATTCTCACTCGTGGGGATTTCATTTTACTAGCTACCAATCAATAATCTTTTTCCCACAGAGATTTCGTTACTGATGTAACATACTCAATAGATTTTGCAGTAGGAACATCTTTATGCGGCAAAGATTAAGTTTTATACTAAAGATTATGACAAATGTAGAAGAAAAACAAAAAGGTAAAAGAAAATTTTTCAGTAACTTACATCATGAACAACGATCTTTTTTATAACACCACATTTAGCACATTGTGCACGTAAGCGTTCTCTTACAATTGGGATTAAAGTGACATCGCGCTAAAAAAGAAATAAAATATTATTTGGGAAATTTCAGTCAAATTTACTATTATTGATACAAACTGTCTGGTTGGAAACAGTGCGATAACCGTGGTCATTGGTTGGAGACGCTGGGTTATACGGCTCAGAATAGATCACAGTGAAGCAGATATATTTCACTTCATATCGTCTTTTCTGAACTTTTAATCCTAGTATTCCTTCACACATGCTTTTTTTTCTTTCTAAACTATAGTCTCAATGTTTAGTCTTTTACATTACTACTGTTATTATATTACTTCGATTCCTTTAATATTCATCTGGCGATAAAATGATATGGTAACCTGAACTAACACATATTTGTGCCACTGTACGTTGACTGCGAGTGATTACCTCCCATCAAATGCGATGATTACAATCTGAATTCATATAATGTGATATTAAAAATCGTCTGTAAAACTAGAACGGTTGTGTTTATTTACCGAACACTGTAGACTATATATCACGTTCTCAGGCCTTTGTGAATCTTATGCCAACGATCAGATCGCTGTGTTCAATTAGGTGGTAGCCAAACCGATATTCAAAGCACCCCAGTTGATGAGAATTCATAAATGTTTGACAACCGATTTACTTTTTTTATCTATTACCTAAAATCAGTGTTGCTTACTGTGATCTCAGCATTACCCATGCTATACTTCAAAGATATCTATCTTGCAAGGTACTGAATTAACAACATAGTATGGATTCTGGGTTTCTCAATCACAAAAGTTCTTTTTACTTAGCTATGAACTTTTTTATTTTAAAATCACCTATTAATATTCTAGTCACATAAGAGATCACTCCCCACTTGCATAACTTAGTGACAACGATTGACTACCGTAAAACTAGATGATTCAAGTTCTATTCCCACAGGGAGCAACAATTCTCTGGTAGGGAATGGTTTATCATCAGCAACAATGGGTTCGCATCCAATGGCGAAATTCCCGCCTTGATACACGGCAATCAACTGATGTCATCCGCAATAATTATCTCACTCCCGATCTACTTAAACCGCTTCAGTCACGATTTATAATTAATATTAGTCATTAGTAAAAATAACTTGCTGCTAACAATTATTATCATACTTTTTAAGATATCTAAAAATATTCCTAGCAGTGGAATGTAGGAATCTAGACTCCGTAGCTCAATGAATGCTGTAATTAAAATTTCAAGAGAAAAGTAATGGGTTCGAGTCAAAATGTCAACATCGTTAGTGGGACGCAGGTACATATAGCTGATACATCCCAGATAGGATGAAATTTGTTTTCTAGATTCCATTACTAACTATATACTGAATATTCTAAACTTTTATGTTGTATTAAGATGATCCATACAGGGTGCACATATAACAAGAGATAGCACTTGTATTTTTGAATATAAACAGCAAGAAGTTACTAAACGTTTATAATTATTATTACAATTTAGACCGAAACAAAAATACAATTTAATAATTACCTGAAAATCAGATTCTATAAATGCATTTTTTAGAATCACTACTCGTTCTTTTTTGCCTCGAACATATTTGCTTGTATCAATACTCCATCGAAATAAACTGAAATTGAATAGAACACAGACAACTTACAAAATGAGCTAAACGTTTTCCATGTGTTACCAAAACGATACGGTTATAAAAGCCCATAAGGGTAGGATGGAGTTGAGGGAGGAATTTACAAAAAGTAGGATACTAGAAAACTATTTTTTCACGAAACGTACATGAAGCAAAATTTAGGCATATAGCAAACACTTTTCTTTGAGTTTCGCCCAAGACCATAGAGATACACATAAGAACCCGCTATCACTGAGATACTTGGCGATTCGCCAGAGCATCTGAAATGCCACTAACCCTTAGTTTGATAAGATTATCCGAATATAATTATTTTACGAAAATACGGTTACATGTATTAACTATTTAACTGAATCATAATAACTTCACGGGATATCGATGGCGTCGTCGATTTCGTCACTATTCTTACAACTTTATGCCAAAAAATTTGATGCATACGTGCGGTTCGCGTACTGAAATCTGAGTTATACTAATGTGTGAGGGTTTGTGATATAACCAACTAAAGTGGATGGAACATATTCCGATAAACCAACAACCAGAATGTTGACACTCAAATAATATAGCCGTTCAGCCAAGCCTCTACTCACACATAAACTAATAAAAGTGGTAATGTATGACTTTGTCATGTGTATATAAGAGTTCAACGTAAAAAGTAAAATCCAGCTAACTGACCATCATGACAGTTAGTCAACCATAAACACAAGTAACTTAGCGACCACAGAAACCAGCATTCAACTGACCAATAGGTTTCAGGCTTGAAGTCCATTCTACCTTAGTCTGAACAACTTGGCAGCATCAATAGCTTATATATAAACAGCACTGTTCAAATAAAATATACATGCCTGTGCTTGGCAAACGGATATCCCTAGCCCCTGATGAAGTTCCGTGATTTTCGAGCTTCCACGGGAGACGGGTGAAGTGCGTAACGATTTTATTGAGCGGTAATTAAAAATAGGGCTGTATGATATATGTATGTACTTCATTGTCTTATTGTTTCTAAAAGTAATAATTCATTGGCTGCTGCTTCGACTTCTGCTACTAAATCGTAGGTTTGATCTTAATCCTTTTTACTTTGGTATACACAGTCAAGTAGTATCACTAGCCAAGTAACTAATTCACATCTAGTATATATATATATATACATAGCGGAAAGTGGGAATATATATTCAATAGCTCAGGTTGAAACACTTCAAAAAAGCACAATGACCAGATATTAATGAGATGAAAATAAAAAACATCGATGGTAGTCCAAAAGTAACAGAACACGGTGAATAAAATTGTAGAATAGGTGTATGATAAACCTGACAGATAACATCGAATTATATCTTACTTTTCTTGTTGTTCTTTTAATTTTTTCTTTTCTTTTACTGTTAATCGTCGACGCTTTTTGGGATCGAACTCGCCTTTAGGTTGAAATTTGGCACGTTCCACATGAATAGTATAACCGGGTGTATACAACATACCATCCAGAATTTTCAAAGCGAGTTCCACGGATTCAACCTGATTCATTAATTAAATGGAATTCAACATTCCATGGATTGTTGTCGTTTGAAGAGATTTATATTATACTCAGTCATTTATGTGCTTAATAGCAGATAGGTTCGGAAAAAGGAATTCTTACTTTAAATATGTAACTGGTCATCACATAGATACTTTAATATACACGAATACATAGTAAGCAAGTGTGAAAGGTCATTTTCGTTACCAACTTATATTACTGAAAACGACCTTACCTTAGAGTTAGACATTATTAGCAGTCAACAATAGTGTCATAGAATCAAACAATAAGAACTACTGGATTAAAGAATTAGAAATCAAACGAAGTTCAAGGTCTGTAATGATTCTACTACAAATAAACTACCTAAATTTTACTAAACACATGTATATGGACTATTATCGAAAAGACAAAATGTAACAAATAAGAATGGAACTGTCTGTCAAATCTAACAAAATGATGATAGAATATGCGACTTCTGTTACAGGAGCACATGTTAAAAGATACTTCAGATAATGATTGCGTAGACAGAGGAGTCTATTGATATTACCAGCACATTACTCGACCCAACTAGTTAGAGTAACAGATAAAGAGGTTAGTTTTAAACGATATTTATTAAACGCAACCGCCTAGATGCTTAAGTTAAAGCGGTGAAAAGTTTAAAACTAAAGTGAGATGATTTAGGGCTAAGTAATTTTCCAGCTAAGCCACTGAAACACCCAATCAGTCATTATTCGGAAATGTTGTTCACGTAATATCATCACAGACACGATGGGTGAATGATGTTACTCCTTAAATATTAGAAAGCAGTTCCTCAACAGTATTTAATGAGTTTACCAAATAGGGAACAGAATGAAATAAATTGATGCTTCATCACAAATGGTTCTAATTAATTAAATAAAAACCCCACTAACCATGAAAACCACGATAGAATTATCTATACGATTTGTCCCAGTTAGCCTTTCTAATTTACTATTACATTTAATATCATAATCAGATGTGACCCATTTTGAACAACCATAATTTAATCATGTTGGAACGAATCCTATTATTAAGACGAGAAGTTCAAACTAAAGTAGATTCAGTGAATTTTCGACCTATGACCTACAAGTGATTGACAGTCCATGGCTTCAAATAGTAAGCCATTGCTCTCATCCACAGGAAGTACATATAAACTTTTAAACTGTGAAAATTAATAATAAGCATTTATCTCCCTCAACATGAATGACTGAAACAGGACTACGATTTGTAAACCACTTTATGGTTGAAAGTTAGGTGCATTAGTTGAAAGTATTGCATTTTCTGAATAGTAACTAGCAATAAGTATATACAAATATTTGTACTAATATTAGTGGGGAAAAAAAATCAAGTAATCCTTATACACAAGATAAGGCCTGTAATCAAAAGCCTTATTAATTAAAAGTACAACTTACTTTGACATAACAACAACGTCCATCACCTTTAGGTATCCCAGCTTGATCTTTGTACAATTTTAAACGTGGTATATTAGTAAATGGTTCATTCATGATAACACCACATTTTGACATAAGCGTAGAGAATTCGTCATCTGTTATTGTTGGAGGCAGGCCACTGACATAGACATGTGTATTTTTACTCTCATCTATCTGAAATAAATGAAATGAACATTGTGTACGTATTAAAAAATTACAGAATTGTTGTAGCTTGATTCAATGGGAGCTGCACATAGAGTCATTCTAAAGTGTGGAGTTGGATATTAGTTTGGTCCAAATATCACAAGAAGTTTGTGTAAGTAAAATGGTTTAGATGGAAGCCATGAAGTGAAAGATGAAGGTTACGAAGTTACTCATTATAGCCGCCGTGTAGTGAAGATTACAACGATTTTAGCGCAGCAAATTATTTAGTCTAGACTGACTAATAGTTTCACCCATTTATACAGACCAAACTTTCAGTCCGGTATCTTGAACTTATTTAATTTAAACTAGTTAATAATCTTAGTTATTCACACATAAAATTTTCAATGAGACATATTGACTTCTAGTGATAAATTAACAATTATTTCAATATTTGTAGCTAGCAGAAAAAATAACTATGAATATTACACAAAACCAATTAACATGTTGAGATGGGTTAACTTTATAAGAATTTACTTTATAAGCTGACTTTTGTTTTTCAAAAATGCTCTAACTGTCTATAAGATTTCAACACAAACATATAATTGATTTATTCACAATACACTATTTGTAGCTCGGTTAAGTCTTATTTATTTTTCTCGCCAATATTTCCTAATGATCACCAAATTTATACGTCACTAAAAAGGATCATATACAATTGGAGGCATGAATATATTCCATAAAGGAATCACTGAAGAAGTTTCAAATAAATCAGTCTTGGATCGAGAGATTATTTATAGTAAGCCGAAAACGCACCGAATTGTTAACAACTGAATAAGTGACTACCGCTAATATAAAGCCAACGATAAGCAACAGAGTAACCTATTTAAACTTTGAAGCACCTATTTTCTAACAAATCTTCTTGTTTTAACCAAGTAACATTAATTACTGACCGTTAGCTATAGGCTACTTCAATAAAATGCTTACGACACTGCGACGGTAGGTACTGGAAGCTTCAAAGAGAAGCAACAGATCTTGGGACATTTTTCACTCTTCGAAGAAATAATACTTATATCCCCGTTTTATTTATAAATCCAATTGTTAATACGTTCTGTTTACAGGATATCTAACAGTAAAGATATAAATAATTTGGTTAATATTTAACGCTGATAGTTAACTTTCTAAATACACCGTACGTCCACCAAATAAAATATATTTCGTAACTTCATGCACAACTACTTAGAAAAAGAACACGCTTACTTAGCACGATTGAAATAAGAATTTGATAATCATAATTTAGAAATAAAAAACACTTCCTCTTCAACTAAACACTTCAGAAAAGTAAAAATTATATATTAGTAAACTCCATTGGATAAATATGGAGCTTAATGGAATGTTACATCACAGTAATGCACTATGATCAAAAGTTGACAGTGGGACATAAAAACGATAACTTACTTCATACCAAGCAGGAAGAGGTGTTGTCTGCTTTCTTTTCCGTAGATTAGGATCATTTGTTGTGTCGTCGGTAGCTTGTGTGTTGTCAGCTTGCGGCTCTCCTATGCCAACATCTGTTGATACGTCATTTGCATTCGTAGGTTGAATACCAGATAATAATTCTGCTTCTGCTCTTGCTAAAGCAACATCTGGATCGTCGCCTTCCAAAAAACTACTGAGCATACGTTCCGAAGGTTTTAGTTCATATTTTGCTTTATTACTAGATAATTTCTTTTGTTCAATCTTATGTTCCATAGGTTGAGTACTTTGAATTCCATTTTGTTTGCAATAATTCTCGTACCATTCTCTATAGGCTGGAGAGCTATAATAAGCCATCAATGATTCATTAGCAGCTTTCATAAGCTGTTGTACTTCTTCACAATCGTCACCCTTAGCAGCTCTAAGTTGGGCTAGCTCTGTGTTAAAACGTGTCCAATCTACAGTATTGCATACACCTTCCGAAGTAACGGAAGTTTCATGCGGGTTACTTGTATTAACACCGTAACTCATTTGGTATTGAGCAATAAAGTCGTCATCTATCTAAGAATACATAAATGACCATAGAATCAAAATATAAGTTATTAGAAATTATATATATATATATATATATATATATATATTTGCAGTGCAATATTCACAAATGAATAGTCCCCTAAACGATGGAAAAATAATCCCTGTATATAAGATTGTTGGTAAATATACTTGCATTAAGTTACCTTAAATCTACGATGTAAGTCAAAATCTATCGAATTATAGCAAAATATAGGAGTACTAAGCTAACTTTAGGCATGGTAGGGTGTGAATATCAGACTAAGAAATATCAGTTAACTTACAGTAGATAAATTGTATCTGAAACTACTGATCGGAAAACACCTGAGAATAGCAACAGGAATATATCTCACTTAAATATCATCAATAAGCATATCACATACGTTTAAGTTATCCACTTAACTGCCAGAATTAAGACACGCAGAGTTATCAACTTAGGCAGTGACAGTTAGGAATATTAAACTTTACCCTGTCAATAACATGGCTTACAATAAGTCAAGGTGACACTACTAGATTGAATTGTTCGCATTTTACATGATTTTAGATTAAGAATTGCCTTGTGCTCTTCACCAAAACTTTACTTATTTCTTTACAAACACATTCTTTGCAATCAATATTTCACCGTCTCAACATTTTACTAAATTTATCAGACTAATATCTTTCACATCACTTGTAATGTTAAGGGATTATTTAAACATCTATTAAAGTACGTTGAGCAGCAGATAACTTTGTTAAGCAAAGCTGAACAATGAAAATAAATCATGCAGAATCAAAGTTTTTGTTGTGTTTTAAGAACATTTATCCTGTGACAAAATAGTGACGTTGTTATGTAGGATCACTAACGAAGAATGAAAAACTTCTAGAACTGTTTCAGAGAACTAATTCATTCATTTTGGTCGTAAGTAATGTAAACATGACGTTTTTATTATTGTTACATTCCCACCTTACCTTATCCTTCCGTTTATTATACTATTATATTGTCTCTTATTATGGACTACAGTTAATTAGTTGTGCACAAGTTGTTCCTATTCACTACCACTATTTCCTTAGTTATGTATTAATGTTAGTTTTCTAATTGGTTTGCTATGTGGTCTGACTTTGTGTATATATAAAGGAATGATTAAAATACAATTCGATTCTGTCTGGTTGGTCTATTGGCTCGTGTTCTTATTTCGGCCTGGGACTCAGTGGGCACAAGACAGACAAGCAATTATCGACTAGGCACACCTAATTGGCATTCGATCAACCAACAGACATGCAAACCCATCCCTCAATACTTCGGTTATGCAGGCAGAATCAGAAACTCTAGTAAAGGTAAAATAACCAGTCAAATAAATGGAACTTATCAACGTCATTGAGTACTGCTGTGATACAGGTAAGGAAGACTACATCTTTAAAGTAAAAGCAGTGGACTAAATGAGTTGAGTAGTTGCACTTATGTGACAGAGCTCTAAATAATGGACACTTGTACCTTACCTTTGTCAACTGTTTCTTAAAACGCCATGGTTTTTTACCACTAATAGAACATCAAATTTTTAGTCGCTGAGTGACAGGTTAGAATAGTACACAGGTATGGTAGGAAAAAGTGATTCCGTTCCGATTATATAGTTCATATGGTAAAATGAGGCCAACTGGTAGTGAACCTCAGCAACAACAGCATACCAAGCTATTGTCCAGATAAATGTATGCGGCGACCCAGACGTTGTTGTTACCTTGATGTGATGGTCAGGACTCCATACAGCAATGAAACAATCGGTCTATAATGGCTCGAACGTTCGTTCCTTAAAATCAAACCACGCCAGCTAGGTAGGTTGAAGATAAGTGAGGCCAAAAGTAGCAAGCCCAAGGTTCGAGGGCAAAGTTATACTGCCACTATACAGAGCTGTGGCTGCAATACGGTGTTTTTTCCAGGCAGCCAGCATAGCGGTAATGTTACCTATCCACAAAAGAAGGGTTGGGTTCGAAGTTGGCATAAAAAATGCACAACTCACCTTACTTCACAGATTTCTACCTCTGGTCGTAAAACCTTAACAAGTAAGGAGGCAGCATATCAAAAACCACTTGTAGGAAGGTTGTTAGTGACTGGTTTCAAGCAGTTTACCCTTGGAAACTCCAGTCAAACTATCGGGTTGTCAAGATCCATATTTAGCCCAGCTTCTCTTTCAGGTGACTTAAGAACCATTCCGAGATGTGAGCAGCCATAAAGTGGTAACTCTTTTCGCACTTTTAACAGCATTCAAATGGTTTTAAATGGTTGTGAAAGAAATAGAAAGTCTTAGCTTAACGAGCTCCCAAGTCTAGTGGTGACAGATCAATTCCTCAAGCTAAAAACCTAGGTACACAAAACACCCATAGATAAGGTATTAGTGGGTTAGCAAGAGATTCTGCTCTGAACTTTTAAGAATAGCAAACGAAGAATCACTGGTTCCAATTTCCTTGAAATGAATATTTAGAAGTGTAGGTCATTCACTAATAAACTGCCGTTTCTAGGCAAAATACCCTAGATATTAATATCAAGTGATAGTAACTCATAATATCCTAGACTTATAAAACGACATGTCTAGATTGAGACATTGATGTGCAACATTCCTCATGAAAGAACGTAAAACTAGATAATACAAATCTATATTGGGCACTAATTGGCTCTAGACAAATTTGAGACTAAATACTTATTCCTAGACAACCAAATTTGGGAATATTCCCCAAAACTAATCTTACGAAAGCCTCCGGAGTTCACCTCAAATCATAGTTTCATACATGTAAAGAACTAGCTTACTTTAGGGAACCACGCTTTGCGCTGTTCGATCCATTCCATGACGGTTCCATCTGGATCAATTCTTGTCTTAACCTCAACATTAACATTCTGAGAATTCTGAAGTCTTATCTGCTCTTCGAAATCATGCAAACTATCAGAAGACATTAAAAGGATTTAGATGGGCAAATGACCTTCAAACCAAGATAATATGAACCTGGCGGTTTCTTATGCCCACATCTTGCTGTTTCCCTGTATCTAATATTCAATACCTACATGACGAACTATTTTAAACCGACTGATTTCTTTGGGTTCGTATCTTGGGTGTCGTAGTGTTGATTTCGGATCTTTGGCTTCTTCTTGTAGTTGAATGACCACACGGTTAATCTTGCCCTGGATATTTCGGCTGGTTTGAGTTGCGCGACGCACTCAAGAACTAATTTAAACCTATTACGTGAATGTTTCTGGATTATATTGCTCTGTGACATTTATGACTAGATTTTTGTTTATTAGATCTAACGAGGTTACAAATCCAGCAGTATAAATTGGTCACAACAAGACATACGATGGTTTATAAATAATTTGGAATTATATTACTACAGAACATAGTACTTTCGTAATCCAGTATTAACAAGCATTAACGATTTCGATTTTTAACGATCAGTCGAATACGCAGAATAAGATAAATCGTATATTGTAAATTTATTAATAACGGCAGTCATTGGACTTTGCAAAAAACCCAAGCCCACTATTTTAGGTCCATTCATCAAGGATTTGGATATCTGCATTACATTTGATAAGTCACTCCACACTTTAACACTATCGGCGTAGATGAGTGCTAGTGAGCTTGGGTTTAATACTAGAGAGCTAAGTATTACCCTTCCAGGATCGGCGTTACATGTCGCGTAAAAGGTTGTGCTTGTCAGTGCGCCCTCTCATGTGGTTACTCAGTAAGCTTTCTAAAACTCTTGACAGTATCGTAATTAGGGTAATAGGCATGTGAGAACCCTCCCCCTTACTACGGACACTTTTAAAGGTGAGGGGAGTAGACGACTTTCTTTTATTCTTATAGGAGATGTGTGTTTCGCAATTGGCACTTAAAGAGGTCGTCGACTGAATGTCATATTGTTGGGGTGCACTCCTTCAGGACTCCCGACCTTATACTGTCACAGTATAAAAAACCTACTAGTTTAAGGAGCCGATAGTTTGCGAAGCACCGATTCGGGTATACCTCATTGTCGGAGACTTAGGATGAGGTCCCCCATTAGTACTAGGGTCCCCTTTCGGGCTCTAGCAGGTGCACCATACCTATTCTCACACATGTTTTTCCGTTGGGTGATTGTTTACTAATCTGAAGAGTGCTCTTGTGGATGGCATCGTAATGAACTCCCTTTGCGGTGGTCCATAGATAAGTTGCTTCAATTCTCAGGACCACTAGGCTTTCTCATTATATATTAAGTAGTCCTGGCACAATCGAAACGTGATATGTGGCCATTTTTGGGCAGAGTTTTCCTGATTTTTATCAAAATCGAGTAGTTGAACACTGCAACCGATAAGAGTGTGGATTCCGTTGTCCGCCACTAAAAGCTTGTCCTTATCTCTTGTCTCATCGGAACATTGTTGACACCCAAAGTCACAGGTGATAAAGTGTACACGTCTCAGCATGGATTATTATTTTTTAGGCTTAGACTGGAGTATACGCTACGCAGGTCAGAGAAATTGCTTCTCACTTTATTCACGTTACAGTAGTGGCATATAAATGACCTCCACAGTACCGTTATTTTTGAACCACAGTTTCCCAAAGGTGCAGTATATGTAGATGGGACTATGTTCGGATGGAGCTCAGCTCCCCACAGCACTAGCATAAGGATATTTTCGAGACACCGGTGAATGTGCTCTTCTCTTCATCGGCTTGACCACTGTTTCTGATCATGCTCTGTACATCTAATACCACGAATACGGTCGCTTTGATGAAACTGTTAGTGGATTTTTGACATACGAGTCTCGTTCCCTAGGTGTGCAGAACGGGGAGTCGTCGAATGCTGGTCACAGTGATTTTTTCTAGGCCTAGTTGAACTGAAACCAATCGACTTTTCAATACTTTGGTTTCGGCTCCCATTTAAAAATTCCTTCCAACATTGTGTATCTGGATACATGATTTCTTCAGACTTGGCAGTTTCGGCTGCTTATTGTTATGTTTTTTTGAATAGTTTTCTTTAGAACTCTTGTGTTTCACGGATTTATTATTTTTCTTTTATTATCCTCATTTAATTCTTGTATAAGTCGGAATTCATCTATTAACGGTTCTAGATAGTCAGGTCAACTGACATATTTCAAAAGGTTGCCTTTAAATGAAGAAGGAGAAAAGAGCTAGAATTCATGGACGATAAGAATAGGAATTAAATGTAGAATTTATAGAGCTACAAAATGAGATGCCTGAATCAATAGAACTAGTAGCATATGTTTGGTATCTGTTCCAAGAGGCTTTTAGCATGTTGTACTGAAATGAATAATTAGAAAGTTCTCTAACTCAACTTTTCGATGAGAGGAGTGGGCTGCAATTACTATATCAGGCAATGTGTTTCAGGTAGAGCGAGCCCTTGATGTCTAGAAGCTAACCCACACCAGCATTTGATGGACGATGGGCCAAGGGTTTCCTCATGGTATAAGAGTACTTGATGCATCGAGTATGTTTCCATGAGAATTTCCGTGTGTGCTCGAAATATTTTAGACATTAACTAAGTCACCTCATAGCTGTCTACAACTCAAGGAAGACACCCACCAACTAGAGTGCTCGGTCAGTGTGTTGTTTGTCCCTTAGCTCAGTAGTCTACTTCGTGGGCTGCCTGTGCACCCACTTCAGAAGGCTGGCATCCTTTCTAAGAGGAAAGCAAGAAGCGACGTTGTAAGTTTGTTAGTTCTCGATGTCAGTCTGTCTGTAAAGAGTAAACCTAGGTTCCGTTCTTTTAAAATACTAGCTATCCATTGTCCACCTAGGTGTAAGTTCATGTAGGTACTGCCTAAAGTGTCGTAATACATCAAATGGCTTCGCTGTATATTGAGGTTCAGAACATTATCACATTTCAACTTCGCTTTTCAAACCAGGTTTTATTAAAGGATTTCTGCGTCGCTGTCATCCCTAAAAACCTTCAGCAATTTACGTCGATTGCGTAGAAAATATTGAAGAGTAAATGTTTAATGAAAGATTATTAATGAAAATGAAAAACAGCGATGACCCGAGGATCAAGCCCCACGACACTCAAGAAACAGATATCCTCTTAGGCTGTTTACCTTGTAACAGAACTGCTGGTCCTAAATGGTAGTTTCGTAGCCAGTATAACAGAGGTTCGGTGAAGCTCATTCGGGCTACCTTGTCAATTTGAAAGCTGTGGAACAGTGCATCGAACTCTTTGGAGAAGTATAGAAATACTACATCCACCGGAGAGTTTGCATCTCAACAAGCCGACTAGTCGTCCCATGAAAGTGATAAGTTTGTGTTACAGGACCTGCCTTGGAAAACTCGTGTTGTGGCTGGAGTGGAAGGTTTAGTTTGTCGACAAAATCCACTATCAACGTATTCATAACACGTCTCCAAACCTTAGATAATATTGGGATTATTCCCACAGGCATATGTCAGCCAGGATCTTTACTATCACCCCCTCCAAAAATTAGGAGAAATGATTGATCACCTTCATTCCTCCAGTATCTGACACGCATGTTACATCTGTTTTCTAGGTGCGATAATGATTCATAATCAGGTGTTTCTCGTATTGTCCTCCAGCTGTGACATTATTCTCTTCTGACACTTAGCAAACTTTCGAAATCCTGCCTAAACCACAAGATCATTTTCGATGGCTTGATCTTCAAGACAGGACTACGATTTATTGTTGCCTCGGTGACATTACTCTTGGGGGTTTGACAATGTTCAATCATAGACAAAATCTCACAGTCATTGATCCACGCTGCCTAAATATAATGTTCGTTTAGAGCTCTATACTCTGTTCGGGCGTGATAAAAACATGACATACTCTTATTCTGTGGGGATTTTTAACAGATGGTTATGTAAAGCGCAATCATGATATGATCAATGCTCTCTATAGAATCCTAATTTTAAATATTTGTAAACAGAAGTCGGTCGTTACATAACAGGAAGTCAATTATCTTGAAGTGCTGTGCCCGATAGAAGCTTGTTTGTTTTCCATAGTTAACTGATTGTTCCAGTTATCAGGCCTGGACATTTCGAAAGTGTAATTTTTTGACGGTTATTTCAGTTGTTTGGTTTCGCTTCAGTATTGCTACATATAGTACAGTCCAATCACATTTAGATGGGTGATTATTATGTATGAAAGTGACTTGTTTTGAATTCAAACCTGGTTGTTCACTCCATCCAATATCCACCGATGTGCAGTAGTTATGGTCCTTTCTATCACTACCTTTAAATAATGGAAAGAGAATGAACTCTTATCCCATGAAGTTGTTGGTGGCTTTCGATTGAGTAGTCAAGGGGGGTTAGGTGCTGGTTCACAAACGGCTACTGTGCAATGTTTTAAAACTACTACGCGAATGCCATCGCAGCTTCGTTACTTTCTTGGATTTAGGGACTTTAGCTTCTGATATGCCATCCCTGGTATCAATATTATTTCCCTTTTCTCTAAATATTGTATCGCTATAGTGAAATTCTGTTTGTGTTCCGATCAATCGGGAGAACTGTCATTTTCAGTGATCTACTTATTAGTGCGGTTATAACACCAAGTTATACGACCTACAGTAAGGGAGGAGAATACCTAGGAGAGTGATTCAGAGTTCTTTCCCTCATTATCTATTTAATGAAATTAAATAATGAAAAATGGTCTGTTTATTTAAAATAGAATGGATTAAGCTCTACAGCTGCACAAGACGTAGGTTAAAAAATTCAAAGAGTGAAATCTTATGTTAGTAATTCATTCGTCGTCAATAACATCTGTTAGGTGAAGGAACAAATGAAAAGAATTAAACCTCGCAAGGCGCTGTTTCGGATATGTAGATCATGCATCTGAAACATCTTCCTGGTATGAACATTCAGACCATTTAGTGGCGACAGAAGAGGCCAGCCAACACTATGTTACTGGCCTTCGCGAAGGCGTATGGCATAAACAACCCCCGAAATTAGAGCGGGAAGCATGTGATTTAATGACTTGTTAGTCTCTTGATCCTAAGAGAGTGGTGTGAAATTCAAGCTGAAGGAATCTCATGTAAGGAAAATCCATCTTTTCCACAAAACAAGCCGCTGCTCAAGCACGCCCTGTGTGGTCACATCCCTAGCAAAGACTATATCCTGTTTAGATCTCACCACCTTCAACCGTAAAAACCTAGAATTGATATTAAAACACCTTGAAGCGGCATTAAAATATCAATAGGTTTAAATTAGCTTACCACTAAGATATTAGCTACCTAGTGGTCATCATCGTGATTTATTCTGGCACAGTCAGTCACTTTTATAAAATAGTTCTTTCCTTTCTTTCATTTAGATGTTTCATTCATGCCATTCACCCTCTCGTTAGGTTCACAATCTGCCATCTCTTATTATATAAAAAGAGGAGTACAACCTATCATCATGACAAGTAGCATTTACAGCGCTTCTCAGGTAGAAGAGAATAAAATTAGTAGGTCTGGTCGATAATTTTAGCACCAACCATGTTAGGATGTGGGTTCTTATTCATCTCAAAAGATACACCTCAAGCTCACCTACAGAGGTTGTGGGCGGGCTATGTACTGATGAACTAGGGAAATCGCTTCCACCCAGTCCATAATAACCTTAACCAGCCAAGAAGAACAGGAGGATGAAAGACCCTACACAAAACTTAGAGAGCATGGCGACGAAACGGCTTCACACCACGCCAGAAACTTAACATAATAGTAAGCGTCACAAGCACAACTCAACAAAAAAACCCAACTGAAAGAAATTGTAGTCGACCGGAAGCAGTTGCAATGTTTGCACAAAACTCATCAGTAAAAGTGACACGGCTGTAGAGCGGTTTTTATTAAAAATCAACACATCCCGTTTGTGATACGACGATACCTAGTGTATACTACAATTTCATGATGATTAACCACAGCCATAGGTTTTGATGTGTACGTTCTGTGTAGGGGCATAGTGCAGTTGATCTTCGGAATAAGCTGGACACTAGCTTGATAACAAATGCCCCATCAGCACAGGTAATACCTACAGCTGTCACAAACACTACGGAATTTGCGAACAACGTTACGTAGAAGAGGGGACGATTTGTAAATATCGGGAAATTTTGCTGGGTGAGAAATCCACTGAATGTTCACAACTAAAGCCTTGCACGTTAACGCGCGACAAGTGGGCCTAATGTGGGGGCTACCTAGTCACCCTCGAAGAAAATCAAAGGAACACTACGACTGACACCGAAGAATTAACAACACATACAAATAACAGCTGAGTTCGTTTGTTAACCAAAAACCAGAAAAAGTAGTACTTTGCGGTAGAGCTCCAACTGTAATTGGTGGTAAAGATTCTTTTTATGCATTTTCCTGCTTCACATAAGCTTTATGTAGCTGAGAAATATAGTTTCACATTCAAACATAGATATAGCTAATTTTAACCTACTTTGGATCTGGCAATTACTACAGATATAGCCATGGCGAAAATACTCCACCAAAAATAGACACCACCATCCAGTAAAAGATCTAAATCCATTACGACCAAACATACTGAGTGTGCATGATTAAAACTGATACTCCATCATCTACGACTTTACCACTACAAATATCAACAGTCATCTTCACTCCTTCCATCTCTAATATCGCACTCACTGTCAGACTCAATAATATGAAAATAGTAACCCTTATTTCTACCGTCTCGTCGGTATTCGATACCCACAATATAAAGTCCGCTAAGCCAACAAGCTTCCATCAGGTTACTGTGCCCAACATCCTTGATGATATTCAACGCCACACAGAAAAAAAACTGTGATGGTATGAAGCTTATTCGAAATTCAGTCACCAATATTCACAACAGGCTGAATCAACTGTCCCTCCTTAGGTGTCTATGGAATAGAAAGATTGATAAAAAATCTCGATAAAATTATGAAAACCGACTGCCTAATAGAATTTGTAGCTGAAGAGGTGATGAAAAGAGTGGTGTCTTCTTACAGTGTTATGGTATAAAATGTACCTGACCACACACACTTACCAGGTAAATGATATGTGCCTTCAATCGTAATTCATGAGTGGTGCTAACTAAGTAGTAATGCTTCTTAGAAAAAAGTCGGATAAAGTTAGCTGCCGCTACTATTTAAGTTTAATAGTTACCAAGATAAAAAGAGATTCTTCATGTCAAGCAAAACATAAGCTCACTAATTTCTTATATATTAATAAAATCACTTCTCACCAAACACCTTTTCAACGTCGTTTCAAGAGATTTGTGGCAACTGCAGTACAAAGTCACATCTATCCTGAAATTACCCCTATCAATGTGATCTGTCAGGATGATAAACAGTCTTCGCTTGTTAGCCCAACAATTACGAAAATCACTACACGGAAGGAGGCAGAATGTATTGATCCGGATATATCAACAGTGCAATTGACAACTAATATCCTTCAAAGTTCTGCAAATATAACTATACGTTAGGATAGTGACTTCATTAGCTCAGGATGTCAACATTACTTCGAAACTATTTTCGACACAACAAATATAAAAAATCTAACGAAACATAACCATATTAATGTTAGCCCTCATCAAATAACTACACAACACGACGCAGAACATTTAGATCTTATTTCAAAACATCCCGAGGAAACACGATAGCCTTGAATTCTTTCCAATAAGCTCATGGAGACTAAAACTATGCCACCGAAGTAAATGAAGGCAAAACTCTATCCACATTCTCTGATATCTTATCATTCGCAGTAAATAAATCACCCTTACTTGAGGCTTGTAACAAACCCGTAGGTAACCTAACCTCTCATAAGCAGCATCATACCAAACCCATGAATACTTATACTAATGAAAAGAAACTTAATAATCATAAGTCTACCTCATGCAAACCTAGTTACCCACTAGGAAATACTAGCAGCTTTGTCTTCTCTTACAATCCAGAGAAATCATCAAATCACTGCCTATCAGGAGGTATGCACACGAGTGAAAGTTAACTTTCTTGACATTACGGATTCGCTTCACCTGAACTTTTTGCTGGAGGTGATAACTGTAGCCCAACCATTCTAGGAAGTTTCAAAATGAGACTTGAAGACTACACTTTCGACATACCACAAGAGTTTTGTAAAACAAGCCGAACTCATGTTAAGAGTTCTTCTGACTCTCTCTACATTTCAGTCACACATTGCCGATTTTTACACCCATTGCTCTCAATACTTATCTACTTATAGAAAATTTTAAAGCCTTATTTATGAGCCAAGCTGTTTAGGATTGCATGCGAAGGGACAATGCCAGCCTACCCTAATTTAAAAAAGTGAAGAATGAAATAAAATAAAAATAGATAAACATAAGCAGTAATGACAAAATACCAGGCTGAAACTACTAAAACCAGAGCATTCGTACAGTTGCCTCATTGCTGGAGAAAAACAAATCCTTTAAGCGAAACCAAGATACTCAAGAAGCAAGAGCGTAGAAATCGATCGGCTTAAAATCTTCTCGTCAAACAGATATAGGATATTGGATAGGTTCAGTCGTTTATTCCCAACTTAAACGAAACACAAACCTGTCTGAAAGCGTACAGAGACCAGTCACAAAATTGATCACCTGACTCATACTGGTGTCAAAGACTGGCTATTTCCCATTCATATATTCGTGCTTAGCTACAGAAGAGGAGACTTCATTTCTGTTAAAAAATCCTGAAAAACAAAACCCTAGCGTCTAAGACGATAGTGCCTCACAACCGTAGTAATCAACAGTTGGACAATCTTCATAGGGTAGCATATAGAATGGGCAAACACTGAATTTGGCCACACTTACTCTCTCTAAAGATCTCAGTCTAGGATGCTCTCCTAACTGCTATAATCTCAGACGACTAACTAAACACCTTTAAGATGTGGTTGGATTAATATGTATAAATACACGGGTTTCCGTCTATTTTAATGGAGAAATGGTTAACTACGACTTTGCCAGCCCCACAAACTAAACATTTATTATTCATTAGTCACATATAATAAAACCATCAGTTTGCAATCCCCACCTACCCGCCGTTCAATAACCACTTATATCTCTGTTTCTAATCTTTCTTTTCCATATTTTTCTTTCTCTCGTCTTCCTTTTCTATTCACATTTATTTTTCTTTTCTATTGCCTAATTACCTAATCAACTATCCTACAACGTGATAACTGACGGCTTTCACAAAATTGCCGTTTCGAGATACACTTATCCATTTTCAAGCGACGTCAACCATCAAACCAACTGCCACAACTGGTGGGTACTATGCAGCCAAGTAGCCACAACAACCATACTGAATGCCCGGGGAACCGGAACCCTGACTCAAAATAAAGACTCGAGCACAAAAAAATAATTGGTTGTAACTAGCATGTCAAAAATATTGAATACAGTGTATTTAGAGCTTTCTGTAACAGAGGCTGAAGACTTGATATTAATTCCTAATTTCGTATCTTAGCACGCTCTATCTTTTTCGATCCTACGGCATTCTTTTAAGCCTTACTCATGAAATAGACTACACAGGATGAAACCAGAAGATACAGACTACTGCAAGGGTTTTTAAGAAAATAAAAAAAGACAATTTAAAAAAATAATAATATCTAGAAAGAAAATCAAACGAAAAGAAATCAAGACATTACCAAAAATAGAAAAATGCCACCTCAAACTGCTAAGTCAGAATCGACCGTGAAATCATTTAACTGCAGTAAGAAGTCGAAGACCAGAAACCCAAACTACGATACTCAAGATGCAAACACAATGACATACATAGTTTAAAATTATTTGTCAAATAGATATTTGATATTGGATATAGAAATAACCAGATTTAAATTCAACGGTTGTATGTCAGCTGAATTCGCGTTCGGATTGTGTTTAATTTTACCATGTTGACATAAGCTCAAATAACTGAAATAATCCTCAATAAGATATCTTTCTAAAATGTATACTTCTGACGGCTGAAACGAATAGTCATTGATGAATAACCAACGAGGTTTCATTGGTCACCTAATTTCAAAATACGTAATAAATTGCTTGAATTTCCTCGTAATTCTCTCTTTAACTTTGATGTGTATTTTGCATTGCAAGCGGTCTACGTAATTATTATTCATCCTTTAGCTTTCCTACAATTTTTTACATGTCTACAGTACACTGTTACTGTGCAGTTGCATTTCTATCACAAACCAAGGTTTGTCAGGCCTTGTCCTTATAGCCGAAGGCAGTATTACTAATAATCGCTGTAAAGTATGCAGCACTCTACTACATGTGTAAAGTCGTTTGCAGGAGGGGTATGTCCTACGTATAGTTTCTTCCCCTGTGCATTCGACGTAACTACTTGTACTATACCAACTCTAATTGCGGTGCAAAGGGTATCCTACTGTTTATCAAATTGTTCTCTGCTTTCTAAAAGGCTTTCATTAGAGGTTAAGATGTTGAATGAAGAGTTTCTTTAACTTCATAATTAGCTCACTCCATGATTTTCTACGGTAGTTTTTACAGCTCCCTACTTAAGGTTTGATGTGTAATTGAATTTGCTAGTATTCGTTGTCGCAATAGTAAAGTCTCTATTACATGTAGCCACCCAATATGCCGCCCCCTCACTAAATTTTATTGATTGGCAAGTAAACGACTGTCAATCGATTATATAGGACGCTGGTGAAATTGTGATGTTACCTATACGCGACCGACGTTTCTAAAATTGCAGTGTGTAACTAAAATCCATCAAAAAAGTTACCGCTTTTGTTTGCGGACTTAGTACTGTGTTAATATGAGTTGTGTAATTACTTTAAAACCATCTTTTTATTGACAAAATTTCCGTGTATACCAGAAGTCTTATAATACATTAGTGCTTACTGTGACAGTTAATCCACCAATATATAACGCTCCGCTTGCCACCAACTTTTATTCTTCCTCGTACAGTTTTTATAATACCCAAACTTCATGAACTTAGTGCCTTTTTTAAAATGAACTTGATGTATTCACTAAGTATTTCAAACAAGATTGTTACTTAGAGAAACATTTTGTTGTTGCAGTTTCATTTGAATTCATTTATTTTTTTAATTTAAAATATTTTCTAACACCTATCCCGTATTTTATTTGACGTTTTACGACATTTCAGCAAATGTATGTTTGAAAAAACAAAGAGCAAAACCTTTTTATTCATCCCATCTGAACTAACCGATTGCTATCTGTCAAAAAATCAAATAATCAAATGCTCAGATACTTTTAATATCTGCCTAGTTGGTTATACAATACCTTCTGAATCAATCGACCCTAGCAACAAACAATCAAATAATGAAGTTGTACTGATTTTAGGTTTTTATAGTCCATTTACTGAAAGAAGAGATGTATGTCCTTATTGTTGTGAGTTAATTTGTTTGTTGACTGTTTGTCTTTAGCTTTCCGATATGGTTAGTCGATTTGATACCAATTTTTCATTATAAATTGATTAGATAATTATTAATAGCGTCAATATAGTAGAGGACTACTTTTCATCAGTCTTAAAACTTATCAGCACCGTGTATTCTCAAGCCATCTGCTAATCATGCCCAACAGCCACCCTTTCCAGCTCGCAATTGTATCGATCATAAATGCTAGTTGGTTACAGATCAAATATAAAAAGACCACTTCACGGAAGCAGTCTATAAGGCGTTTGCTCGTTGGACTGAAGTATTTAGAGGGTATTCACTTTGTCAGGGTGCACACAATAGTCATTATTTTGTGGTTGGACATATTGTTTTGGCGATGCAAAGTCGACTGCTATCATACAAATGTATTCATCCTTTCCCGTTCTCTAGATCTTGGGTTTGAACATGCGTGCTTTTAACTCACCTATTTCGTTATGTTCAATTTCTTCTTACGTTTGATAGAAATACTATTTCGTCTTCTTTGTTTTCCATCTTATTAGACTTTGTCTCATTATGATGATGCAAACTACTCAACACTGAACTATTAGGTTCTCTGAAAATAAGACTTTCTTAATACTCTCTGTTGTTTTCTCTCATATCATTTTGCTGTTCTTTTTAGTGATTAAAGTAGTCATTATTGGCGAAATTTTAGATATCACTGTTTGATTTAGAATTTTATTAAAAATCTCACTTACTAGTTTCACATTTCTTACGTGATTGAACTCGTATCAATGTAAACATTCTAATAAATTATCAAGAGTTATTTTGAATTTCTTTCGGTGACTAATTGGATTACTATGCTATTGGTAAAGCGCCTTTAGGAGTTTTCTTATTCTTTCAGCGTCATTTCTGGGAAATTAGACATCCCGAATGACGCTATCTTGATAGGGATTGACTAGAGTTCGTCCAATTAGCATTACTTTTTATATATGAACCGCGACTGGATGTTTAACACCATAGAGCCTGTTACATCTTGGTTAGCTCAAATTACTACACCACAATTAACATGGAAAGGTCAAATTGTTATACTGGACCACTAAAGAAGAGTAACAAACTCTCAGTACTGTGTTTTAGAACACTTTCAATTACTACAACTGTGGGTAATGTAAACACTTCGTTTTTATGATTGTTACGTTCCTTCTACCCTATCCTCCCGATTAATATGTTTACTCTTAGTATATTGCCTCTTACTATGAACTTCAGTTAATCGGTTGTGTACAAGTTATCCCTATTCACTGCCACTATTTCTTTAGTTCTATATTAATGTTTGTTTCCTAATTGGTTCGCTATGTGGTCTGGTTTTATGTAAATATAAAGGAATGTATGAAATATAATTCGATTCTGTCTGGTTGGTCTATCGACTCGTGTTCTTCTTATTCCGGCTTGGGACTCAGTGGGCACAAGACAGACGTGTACTTATCGACTAGGCGCATCTAATTGGCATTTGGCCACCCCACCAAAAATTTCTCGCGTCGTAACACGGATTAACAAGGCTGATTGTAGAATATGGTCATTATGATGACATTCGAAGGTAAAGAAATAGTGGAGCTAATGATCTAGCAGAAGGTAATGGGTGAATGCATTTGCATGTTGCACACCCCATGCAAGTAGTCTACACCTAACAATATGGCTCAAACCATCAGTCAAAGGCTTCATAGGCGGATGTTACGTTTTGTTCTGATCGCCCCTTCGTTCCTTCTATACAAGTTAATATCGCGCTTTAAAGAAGGCGGCGACTGGGAATACGTAAAACATGTCGCAACCCCCTAGGTCGATAAAGATTCACAACATCACCCACAACCATCTTTTCCTGGTACTGTGTGCTTGACCTCAGTATTATTTACTTGATTATCTCAGAATATATAATGGACATTCCTTGAACATTTATAGTCAGACTCAAGCTTACGTACATCCTTTATATTCACAGCTTATGTTTCTCTATCATTGGTTAATACAAAGCGATCTGTTATGCCATATACTTATCCTTTGTTTATCATCCAGACATTTTTTCTACATCTGGCTGAATAAAGTTTTACTACAAATGTTGATATTCCTTATCAAAAGTTTCTTTTTAAATATATTCTCTTTGTTTTTGTTTAGATGTGAAAATTAAATCTAATGATAGTTTACATGTTTGTGCTCAGAGTCTCAGAAAATACAAATTTCATCGGTAAGCTAACATATTTTGTTAATTTTAAACGGTGTTTTAGGTAACATTCGCTATATTCAGCCTCACCAACAAGCTACTCTTAGTATACAGTGCGATATATTACTATAAATTCTCTTAAATCTAAATTAATTGCATAGATTCAATAAAAATCCAGTTGTCTTCACAACAGTAAATAATTGTCACACAACTTCAATCTATATTGGGGTTTGCATCTCACTGTACTACTAAGTTGTGTCACATCGTACGTTACTTAGGACTGACTCCTTGCTTCTTATAATGAGTTCATAATTTAAATGGATGGTTGTACGAAGTGTTGTATTGTTTAAAGATGACTATAGAAAATGGGGGAACACTAGTGAACTCATTTTTCCTAGTTTCCAGTTTCTTACCCACCTAAACTAACGAGCACTGCACAGGAGACTAAGTTCTCACAGGACCATCATGTGTTAGCAATCACTATATTTTGATAGTAGAGTTATTTATGTTTGTAATACAAGTTTATCCACCCTACAGTATGACCTATTTAATGTCATAGCTGACGAATTTTCTACTAACACTCCAACAATCCCATCTTCAATTTAATCAATAGTAATATTACCTATTATTTATTCTTGTTTCCTCTAGGTTTCCACTGATTTCTTTTTAGCTCATATGTAAAATTTGTGTAGTAATCACTTCTCGTTTCTCTGTTAAACAGTGGAAAAAGAGAAAAAGTTATCAACCACTGTTGTTGTACTTCCTGAGTTTCTTATTAACTTAATTCACTATAGACTTTAATCATTTTATGAAAACTCTTGAGTAAGTATACTGGGTTGTTAGGTATAACTAATTAGTAACAATAAATGTTAAACAGAAATCACCATTTCTAACAATAGATAGGCATTTGAAACAAGTAAAGCGGACGATTCAGCGGGCCTCTGTGTTCACTGTAATTTCTACAAAATCAACAAACAATGATTACTATAATGACTAATAACTTATATACTATTCAATTTTTTTCTACTTTACAATAGTTCACGCATTAAAACTTATTCTCTTGTAATAACTGACGAATCACAGGTATGGATTAGTATTGATATGAATAAATTACCAGTATTATTAACCCATGGTGTTCTTATGAGATATCGTAGAATGTTGTACTCCCAAATGAATTGTAATAATAAAGATGATCACAAAGATAGTCATATAATATTTGATAATTCAACTAACTGGTTATATTCAATGATGCAGCAAGATATTGGTCAGTCATTATGTAGACTTATTCTATGGTTGAATCGGTTTACACTGAATTCTACTACTATACCTTATAATCCGTGCAAGAATAAAACGAAGTAAGTTATGTTTTCTAAATTGTTTGAGTTGAGATTAGCGATAAGATTTAGAATTCCTGTTTCATCCTCTAAAGGACTCCTCAGCTGGATTTACACTTCATTTATATCAGTTTTATCAGCCTTGATGGTTTGATATCTGAAGTAATCTCAACACGGATTCAGACACTTTATTTGACTTTTTCATCTATAGTGTATATGAATGTCTATCTGTCAACCAATGGAGGAGTACACTTTACGTCAGTCCACTTTATTTTTCTATATGAATGTAAAACGTGAACTTTAAGAGCAAATGACATTTATAAGTTATTAGCATATATTCACACATATTGGGCGTATCTATAAGCAGTACTGGGGTTAGTCGCTGTGTACTAGGGAAATATGGTAAATCAGTTGACCAGGCCGTGGTTGGTCACTGACTGAAGTAGTTGAGACATGTATTACCTATGCCCAACCACTGCCACCTATCTTTATATGGTATACTGATTGATTTAAGATGAAAGAAAAGTAAGGACCGTCAAATCAGAACGTGGCATCCGTCCATGAAGTTATCAACTGTCGATTAATCTGATCTATGTTGGTAGATGCAGATTATCTGGTTGGAATTTGTTCTATTATTATAGCCAATGAGTGGAGATATTTGGTGACATAAATAAAAACTCATAGCATTATCGCAAGTGCAATAATTTTATTTCTTCCGTTAGACTTTGAGCTTTGAATTTTTTATATACCCTTCCTTCCACAAATTAAGCCTCGTATCTGTTATTTTCTAAATTTAATCATTTTTTATAATCAACTATGGTGCTACTACTCAGTACTTTAGTATTGATTTTGCTATGCCAATGGTGTTTGGCAACTTTGACTGATTCAAATATATGCCAAACTATACGTTGTACATAACTGACTAGATGTATCGGCATCCTAATTTCGATGTATATATTACTATTCGTTAGTGTCTGAATCATTATATCGATGATACTCATAACTAAATTTTGATTAGTATTTGTTGTCATGCGTGCATTCTAAACTGATTATCATTTTGTGACAAGTTCTAGATTATTACTAACAGAAAAATCCATGACATTAATCTGGTCCTGTTTGTAATTTTTAAGTTAGATATATCTAGATTCTAATTCAGTGGATAATCTGTTGGCTTATGGAGTAAAAAATACTGATTTCTAGCCTCAGTTTGAAGCTCATCACATTTGATTAACTAGTTACAGATAGCGTGAAACATACGTCCTAGATTTTACCGCCAGTCATTGTCTATATACTCTAGAACGTATTTTAAAATGGTTATATCAAATCTTTCCCCTCAGAATGTGCATATATTAGCAAAGGCTGATAAAATATTCAATCTTGGACATCAGTAAAAATGTAAATGTAGACTTTGTTAGGAAATGGAATCTTTAATAGTTAATAGTTGAGTTCTTAAGACAGCCATTCAGTGTTGAGTAAGTTTGCACTCTGAATGGCTGATTCTAAGTGGGCACCTTAAAATGTGTAAACATCCATGTATTTCCCCATATACTATATTAGGCTAGAGTGGGAACAAACCTTTGATTTTGAAGGGAATGGGGGACGTTTCTATTAAGTTGTGTTATATATATTTCCCCGATAATATTATTTATTAATTCCGTTTAGTGTTCCACGATCCGACAACGACAGCGACTTGATCCCAAATGAGAACAAGTACAGATGTATTGAGAAAATAACCGTAAAAGGCAAAGCAAAGCAAAGCAAATAATTACACTAGAGTTTATATAAACATTGGCATAAAGTATTCCAGAAACTTCCCGATTGTTCGTTGGCCCTGATTGGCTAAGAATGAACCAATCACAACAGCTTCGTGAGCATGTTTTAATCAGGCTCGTTTGGTGCTAACAGTTTCATATTCGGGTCTTCGTTCATTGTTGTGTTGACATTTCGATTTGCGTAGCTAGAGTCTGGTCACTAAAATCCACGGTAAATACACTAACTGGTCTTCTAAGTTTGTCATTTAGTTAGAGATGACAGTCGATCTCCTGTTTTATTGAAATCATTAGATGTATACGATTGCTTGTTGGGCCTTCTTATCACACATCAGCTTCCTAGGTAACTAATTGCTTGCTGATGAACTGTTTCTACCGTAATATTTGAGGTCTATACATTTTTTAAACACCTGGTTAAAGTCTCAGTTGTCGAATATCAACAATCGAATCAGGTCATTATATCTTACTGATACATCTGAATTACGATAAATCATTTGCTATAAATATTTCACTAATAGCCACTATCTAGGATATAAAACTAAGTTTGACTGCATTTCTTTACTTGTTTGTTCAATGCTGAGGTTTTGAATGGTTTTTTATGTGGAATTTGATCTTTGATGTGCATTTCTGATAGGTCTCATACTGTAATGGAACAGTTATCTAGTATGTCCTGGTTTTCACTGGTTATTATATGTATATATATTTTAGATCTAAACAACAACATTGGCAATTCACTAAGGTCATAAAGCAAATGTTCACAAAATTCCTTGATAAAGCATTTGAATTTAGTTGTACATTCTCATTAATTAAATGTCAATTTGATATGTCAAAAATGTCAACAGTCTGTACAAATTATCCAATACATTCATGCAATACTTATAGTAATAATGACAAGGAACATGACAATGAAACTACAATTTCATCTATGCCACGTATCCATTATTCATCATCTTTATTATCTTCGTCGTTATCAACACCAACATTTGTACCAGATCCTAGTTTGAGTGTAGTCAGTGCTATACAATTGCTGATATTAATCTTATGTCTAATGACAGTTTCACATAATCACCTTCATATTGATAATGATTTCAAATGTTGTATACCCAATACTAATGATAAACTATCCATAGTCCCTACATGTACTATTGATGGTATTACTACTATTTCCACTCCCATCAATTGGTTACCTAATGATTTAAACTGTAAAATAATTCCTACATTAGGATTATTTTATTTAGATAGTAATGAAGAGAATTATTCATCGAAAGTGTTAGCAGCAACATTGTCACCGTCATCGTCTTTGATACTTTATAATTCTACAAAAGAATTAATTAGTTACCTTTCCGCATCGTCGGATTCTTGTCGATTGAATGTGTTATATCGTTGTGTTGAGGTAAGTTTGTTATTGAGCTTATTTCTTTCTGTGATGAGAAATTCAGTCAAAGAGTGGTGATATTAGTGACCATAAAAATTGTTGGACATTTATATGATATGAACTACGGCCTAGCACGGTTTATGGAAACAGTAATCTAGATACGCACCAGTACCCATAAACTCAGACATCAAGGCCGTTATTCCTTGCTCACGCCTCTACCCCATGATTCCTAGTTCCCAATCTGAACCGAAGAACATAAGATAAGTAAAACAGCAACCAGCCAATCAAATTATATTTTTTATTCATTCTTTTATACACACAAAACCTGACCACATAGGCAACCAATAAGAAGAATAAAATTTATTCAAAAGAAGGATAGTACTGATTGAGGACTTAGGGAACATATATATAGTTAATTAGATATTGTTGCTGAACGAAAAATAATATTATAACACCTCATGGATCGAATAGGAGGAGAGGGTAACATGAAATTAATATAAGTAAAATAATCAGTTTACATGTACTCAAAATATATAAAATAGTTTTCTAAAATAGAGTTCCGAAAGTTAGCTGTTTTTCCCGAATCTCCCATTATTTGCAACGTAGAGACTATTATTCAAGCAGACGAAATGTAGATGTTGCCTTAATGTGGTAGTTGTGACTGACCAATCCAACTATACACTAGCTGGAATAATTGTTTCCTCAGGTCCTCTTATCCGTAAGATTAAAAGCGACGAACTTAAAGCCTGATGATGACGTTGTAGTACCAACTGTACAGTGGCGTAATGACGGTGAGGTGTTTCCTCCAGACACGTCAGTGTTACAGAGATTCTGCTTCCTATAAGGGATAGGTATTAGGAATGATTGGGCGTACAAACGTTCGCCTCGCCTTACCTCAACGCTCTGTCTTTGTCGATAAAGTCTTAAGATAGAAACCCCTTGGATACTACGTTCACTCTGATAGTTCGTTAGAACCATCCTTCACTTGCATTCATATCCTTAGGGAAGAAAAACTCTCCCACAGTAGTTGGGTATCCACGTAATCTTAAATACTCTTACAGTATTTGCACTTAGTTTTTAGTTACTATAGAGAAATGAAGTAGCCTTCCAAAACCGGTATATGACAATTACCCTCACCCTTTTTTCTTTCTGTTTTCTCTCTTTCCAGTATTTTACATGTGAATTAACACGCCTACTATTATGGCTTGAAAATGGTAAACCAGCAGGTTTAAAAATCAATCTTCACTTGGCACATTTAATGGGACAATTTTTCTTATATCATTTATTAGCATGGCGTTCTTATGTAACATTCATTATATATTTATTAATATATTTATTAAGTAAATTACAAGAATTCACTGAAATCAATTCTTCATTACATAATGAATATATCCTTATGAATGTTATGACAGTACTATGTTTATTAATTAGTACAGTTTACTTAATGTCATCTATAGAAGATTATTATAATGTATCTATGATTAAAGTGTTTATAGTATACTTTTCAACAATTATACGCTTAATGCTGGGATTATTTATCTGCTTAATATTAGATACTATAGAGTTGATCACTTTGCATCTAACTAGCTTTTATATCTATGCAACACAGTAAGTTTTTTTATGTTTATATTTCATAGTTTTATGCTAAATCTTCTTTGATATTGTAACGAATTCAGTTTTAATATTTTTATTTTCAGAGAATTTTTTGAAAGCTAGTTTGTTTTAAGGTTTTAGTGCTCATCAGGAGTCTTTAAAAAGTGAAGGGATTTAATTTTAGAACAATGTGGTTTCAAACGTTGGTAGATGTATGTTTGTTCAGTTTACTTTTTACTCGATGTTCGAATCGTAAACGCATAACTCCTGAGGGATATGTAAAGGAGTTACTAATGAATAAGCTATTGGTGATTACTACACGAGACTAGCGACATGGCTTTTCTAAGAGTAGTAGCCTCGTACTTTTCAAGCATTGCTTCCGGCAGTAGGAATCTGTAGGTTAAGGTACCGTATATCATCCTTAGTGTTGATCTTTTCTAACTTCCTGTTTTATTTAATGAAGTCAGCATTTCTGTGGATTCTAGTTTTATACGCAAACACCTTACTGCTGTCACACACATTATTACAGTCCACAGTACTATTTTACCGTAAGATATTAAGCTTGCTGCTTATCTAATTGCTCTAACCAACCAGTCTAGCATGATAAAATCTGAAGAACATGTGTTCCAGCTCAGTATATCTCAACTAAGTTATCATGATTGACAAGCCTGATTACCACATCAGCTACACGTACATCAGAACTACTCTTCAAATTGAACTATTCTTTACAAATCACCCACCCTAACAATAACTATATAATTTAAAATGATTACGCATAGTTTTAGCACAAAGTTTAAGATTTTCGTGATTTTAGTTTGTCGGGGGCAGCGAGGGGCGAAACATCTTACAACAATGGTGTTTTATAAAATTATTGACACCAGTTTATTGATTCAAGAATGTGGACCATTGACTTCCAATTCACTGATCAATACGAGACTCAAAAGCCATAAGTGTTAAACATGATATAGAACAAGTATTCAGTACTTCCAGGTTTTAAATACTACTTTGAGCGGGAATTATTTCCAGAGTGAACTATAATCGTCACCTAGTAACCAATTGAATTTATTAAATCTCAAGTAAACCCATCGTTAGTAGGTATGGTTCGCTACTTCATACTCTGGTCAGATCAAAGCATTTAGAAGAACAAAGCTACACTCACAGTCATATCAAGTCATTTGTAAAGCCATTGTATGTATAACGTCCTTTTTCTGCTGCCCTAGTTTAAAATGTTTATAATTTGAAATATATTGATTATTGAATACTTTCGTATCGTGTCGCTAGTCGTATGGACTAAACTGTTAGCCCAAACAAAATATGGTTAAGAGTTGATTAACTGATTAAGACACTCAACCTTCAATCACTTGGCTGCAAGTTCTAGTCTCACTTTAAATACTTCGGATAATATCAATAACTAACAGAGCATACAAATAATTAAGTAAACTAAACACATCAATATTCATTACTCATGTAATTTGGCATTAAAAATCAGGTTGTATCACTAGTTGTTATGTTAGTATGATTTTTAACACATACATAAAAATTTGGAATATGATTGAATTTTATTATCGTTTTCAATGGGAGCAATTGCTTAGTATTTAAAACATTTGACTTTCTAACACTATTTTTGACCTCCACTGTTTACGTATGCTCTCTGTCTCTTAATTACTATTTTGGGTACGTATTATTGAAATAAGTTTCACGAGGTTACATTAGAAAGCTCTGTTGGCCTGTGTAATCATTATATTTTAGGATGAAAGGAATTCTGTACGATGGTGATAGCAGAGTTTGACAAGTAGCATGATAGTACAAACCGGTTATTGTTAAAATCACAAATTAGGTTTTAGTAGGTCTGAAAAGTTCACCTAAAAGAATTGTGAATCATTGACTCCAAACCAATAGAATATATTAACTTTAGGATCGTAAGATAACCAATAGTGAATGAATCTATTCTGACCACCGGGTGCCATGAGATTACTTGTTCTAATGTTATTCCACCGCCTTGTGCATTAGGTGTTTAGGTCAAATTGTATTATTATACACATATATTACAGTATGTACGTGTATAATTTGCCTTATGAATTTTCTCGTTCATTTAGTCTACTTCGCTTGCAATTGAAAACAATCTCAGCTTCATGGCGTCTTTGTCGTAATAGTTCAAAATGGAATCCCTTACGTAATCGTGTTGATAAAATACCAGATATGTATATTGATTCAGATGAATTTCTGATATCAGTTAGTTCATTACGGAAAAAAATTTCATCTTCATCACCATCGTCTCCTACAACGTTATCATCGACAACAAAACATCTTGATGACAAAAATCACCAACAACAATCGAATATACCGTATGAGTTTGTATCTCATAAAAAAGACTCTGATATTATCTTGTCAGACCAGTTGACTGGGCATACATGTGGCATATACTTGGATCGTTTATTAGTTTCAACTTTATTGGGTCTTGCTATTGGATTGTGTTTATTCAGTACAACTATAACATTTTACATTACATTTACATCTGTAAGTGAAAATTTTATGTGTAGTCTTGTGGATGCGCAAGTTAATTATTCGAAAATATGTTACGTTCTTTGAATCCACTTATATAGTGTTATATTTTGATGTTTGGTAATTGAAGGTAGTCTCCAGTGAAATATGAAACCGAGTGATGTAGTTTTGAATCCTACAGGAATTATCAGTACCCCCAAGATTGCAGATCTGACTTGAAGGCCTAGTATCCTTTTGCTTGAGCTGGGTAATTGGTTCAGTTTGTATCTGACCACGTAGTTGATTAACCGTTTTCGTGTGGGTTAATAGATTTGATATATTTCGACGTCTGTTGGTTTCTCTAAATGATATAATGACTTACTAATGGAAATTCCATGATATTCTTAGAATTTCCTCGGTCTCTAAGTTCGGTAGCAGCTACAGTCAGGCACCACTCTTCCAGTTTAATTCATATATGTAGTTGCCTACATGAATTTGCATAAGTGATAGCACACCATGCACTTCTCAATCCTAATTTGTATTCATGAATACGTTGATGAAGGGGGGGCGTTCATGTTGTTCAATATAGTTCATTATCTAATTTATACAATATATTTTGTAAATTATGTTACACTTATCTTCCAGTCTCTGTTTCATCCTTCAGTTTGCATAAAAGAAACAATGTGAATGTTATTTTGTGAGTAATATTGTTTTCGACTGTTTCGTTAAATTCTCATTGAGAAACTGTTTGGAATTCTATTACATTCCAAGTTCTCATAAAGATGAGAGTTAAGCGGTATTGGGTTTCTTTGCAAATACAATACTTTTAGCACCTTAGATTGAAAGATGCATTGGTCTACCTTTTTTAATTCCGGTCGGCTTATGCTATATTACACAAACACCATCAATACAGAACGCATATAATTTATTTCCAGGTTAATCATTTATGTAGAGATTCCTATATATTTTAACCTGTATTTTTATTGTCTTATCCTAAAAGTAAGAAAAAAGTTTAGCAAAGAATATCTCCCTTTTTCAAATAACTTCACTTTGTATTGAAAATCCATATTGATTAATTGCTATGAAGTGACCAATGTCATTTCAGCTCAGTATCTAGTACTGTTAATCGAATCCCATTTATCATATTACCATATGATTATCAGTCTAGGTAACTTGAAATCACGTACATTATGTATTTATGTTGAGAGGTTGGAGGTGGTAGGCAGGGAACCATATTAGATCTAACTTTCACGCTAGTCGATACTTATCTGTAAGACATTCCTTCAATCTGTAGAAACGAATACCCCTTACGGGATTTGAACGAATGACCATAACTTCGCAGTATAAAACATTACCACTGTGTAATTCAAGTAACGAATGACCTGTTGTATGACCAAGATATACATTATTTGATACCAACTGCTCTTCAGTAAACTGACGTGTTGAAAAATAAAATTTTTAAAAGTGTACGTAAACGAGTTGGTAAATCTATTTCATTCTTTTTTCTTAAATACACTTTGTTTTAGGTTCAGTTAGTTTTATTACTTGTGAAAAATAGACTAAAACGTTTAGTGTGGTTTATTATGGATTTTCCATTGGAGTCTTTTCTTTGCTGGTTAATTAATAGCCCAGTTTATCAAAGTAAGTCATTGATCGATTCATTTACTGACCAACTAACTACTTTTAGTAACTTTATTCGTGTATGTGTTGTAGTATTGACAGTCATTGGTTGTTTTCTTTTTCATAACATTGATGATGTTTATTGGAACCTTCAAACAAGCAGTACTGAAGTTAAGCACAGAAATATTAAGCAAATATAGTTATGAATATTCAGTGGCTGATTCGGTTTTAATATGTGTTGTGTATGCCCATGCACTGTCTCTTTCGATGCGCTATGATGAGTTGCTTGATAATAGAATGGAAGGAAGCTAGAAGCGACCAAACTTAAATGTGGTGTCAGTAAATGAATTCATTGACTACTAGTCTGAGCTTTGTTGGCAGGTTCAGACTACCTGGTATTAGTAGCTTAGTTTTAAACTGATGACAGTAACACAGTTGTACTCATATTCTATTTCGAAATTTTGGATTGGATAGCATTGCTAAGTTTTTAATCATCGATCACATCTATTCATTTTGAATCGTGCCTCTTTTCTATCACATTTCTCGTCTTATTGATTTCTTCTTACTGTGTTGACAAGAGATATATCAATTCGGTCTAGTAGATATTAATGCTAGATACTGTATTAAAAGTCACTGACTAACATAAACATTTTTTTGTATAATCAGTTTCGTTTCATCACCTATCACACAAGTACATGACATTGTAAAGGCTTTTAATCGGACACTACAATCGATCAAGTTAAGGCTTATAACGAAGTGTCGTCTGAACCTACAACTTCAATTGACGTCTGTCAAGATTGTTTACTATTTCTATTTTCGTTTAATTCCATCAAAAGCTTACTACTAAAGATAAAACTTTCGTCGTTTGGATTTTCTGAGACTAATCGTCTATAAGGTGGAGACTCACTTAACGAATTATATTACATAAATAACGCCTTTATTCTGTAAAAACGTTAATGATATCCAAAGTCCCCTGATTACAGTGAGAAACAAAGTTTGCATATTTGGAATCTGTTTGCTCCCTCTAAATTCAAAATGTTGCTCTAAGATTCTTCTGCCTCAACACCTGATCTATGAGTAATGAAGTAGTTAGTCTCGTCGACTGCTTTACTTATATTCTCAGTCTGTTCGGTTGTAATTGGTTAGTGTTAATGAAATCTCGGGTCCACAAAGATCGTTTAGATTTTGCTAAAGTACGTCATCTATAGAGTGGATGAGATGTCTAACCATCAGTCAGGGAACTAGTACACTTTGCATCAGTTCATTCTAATATATCGGGCGACTAAAGAAGAACAATTAACTTTCAGAACTTTTTTTTCAGAGAACTCTTTTACTCATTTCCGGTGCACGTAAATTGAATATTTTATTTCTATTAGTATTATTATACTCCCCTCACTGGAACTTGTCGTTAGACCTACAAACCGTTGTCATATCATCTTCCATTCAGGAACTTCAACTATTTAATTAAGTACATCTTTCCTTAGTTTCTAGTCATTATTGTTTCTGTTTTGTATGAATGTTATTTTCTTTATTCGTCCGCTGGGCGGTTAGGTTTTGTATACATATAAACGATTGAGTGAAATATTATTTGTCTTTCTCTGGTTATTGGCTTAATTATCTTGTGTTCTTCAATCCGTTTCGGAGACTACCATTCTTAGATCAGACGTACGAGAATAAAACAAACAGTCTTTATACTGGGTTGAGCTATTGTTTCCTACAAAGATTATTGTTTTCTTTATATCATGATTGACCGTTAGTCAAGACATATCATGTTTTGTTTTTCTATGTGAATGTGAAATGTGGCCTTTAAGAGTAAATGATATTCATAAGCTACTAGTACATGATCATACATTGTCTTTGAAATATTGCTTACATGTGTTGGGCGCATCTAGTAACCAATACTGAGGTTAGACTCAGTGTACTAGGTAAGTATGATAAGTTGATGTAAGAAAATTGGTCTATAATATATTTTTGAATCTATATCTAATTGCGTACTGTTCACCAACTAACTAACTAACTGCACATTTACTTACTGTGCTTTTTTCATAAGTGAGAGGGAGCGAACAGAATTAACATGGATACTTTTAATAGCAATTTTAACTATAACCTTATAATTGACAGTCATTTCTGTGTTTATGTATATTTATTTCCGTTTAGCCAAATTAATTTTGGAAGCTCCAAAAATGAATTCAAAGCCATTTTTAGAAATAAAAGTGAGTTCTCACTGATTTATCAATAAATATTTCAGTTTTTGATTGTTCTGAATACAACCGAAATAATGTCATCTTACAATGTTATACGATAGTGATTATTTTTTTAAGGTTTCATAAGGTTCTTTGGAAATGCGATGACCAGTGAAACTCAAATATATCGGGGAGAGGTTAGACAAAGATCACCAGTGGCGATAGTTGATGGTTGCATTACTATCGTCGATTGACTGAAGCCAAAATTTGTAAACTATTAGATGTGAATCCAGTTGTTTTAATGTTAAGATTTCGCCACAAGACATAATAGTCTTACATTCGATCTTCGGTTCACTTTTTACACTAAATAATCCATTCTTTCCGAATCATATACTTTATGATGAATCAATTTTTTTACCTACCACTTAGGTTACCACGGTTCTTACAACTTTAGTATTCATAAGGTGTGACAACTTCGACTGATTTATATTTGCACCAGACTCTTCTCTGTTGATGACTAACTGACTAATAATATTCCCGGCCGTTGCTGCTATCTTGACGTGGTGGTCGGGCTTGCCTATCGTGATGAACCAATCGAGCTATACTGGCTGGAATAATAGTTCCTCAAGGTCCTACAATGCCAGGCAGGTCGGTTGAAGAGCGGTAAGACTAAAAGCAGCAGATCCAAGGTCTTAGGGCGAAGTCGTACTGCCGACTGTACAGAGGTGTGACAGCAGTAAGGTGTTTCCCTCGGACAACCAGCATAACAGCGATGCTGCCTTCCCACAAGGAGGGGTGGGGTTAGAAAAGGTTGACCCTAAAAATGCACACCTCGCCTTATCCTACGGATTTCCGTCTCCGTCGATAAAGTCTTCAACAAGTACGGAGCTAACACTAAACCTACTCACCAAAAGGTCGTGTGTGACCGGCCTCAAGCAGTTGTCCCTTGGGCACTACAGTCACGCTCTAATCCAATTTCCTTTTTAGGTACCTCCAGAAGAACCCTTCCACGGTGTGGGCAACCGGGAAGTGATAACTGCCCTCATACCTCTGACAGCACTCAAGACTAATAATATTTACATAAACATTTTTCAACAGTCATCAGTTTTTCTTTTGAGAAACTTCATACATTCAGTTCTCTTAAAAAAACTTGTAGTGAGGAAAAAAAGCAAACATTTGAGCAGAACAACATGATGATGCATTTTATTTCAGTCTATTCTCATCAACTACAACTTACAACATGTAATACCCCTTAACATCAAAATTACAAAATAGAAATTTAAGTTACTTTCAATTGGATTTATTTGGAAATAAGCACATGTATAACATCACCAATCATGGATAGTTGATGTAAGTAACGTTAATAGAACAGATTAGTAACTGTTGACATTAAATGTACTTAGTAAGCGAAAATTTCAGATTAACAGAAAAAGGTCAAAAAAAATATCGAGTTAAAGCTTACACCTGATTGCGTAACAGAAAGTTGGATACAAGTGAATGGAGTAGTAGAGATCAATTAGTTTTAAATAATAAAATTGTAATGTCGAAAGAATTTAAAGATGATGTAGCTGAAATAAGTAAAATGCTTTAAACAAAACAAGCTAAATGATGTAATCTATTAGTTATAAGACTAGCATGGGAGTGATAGACTAATCACTGATTCTTTTTGAATATAGAGATACGGTTCAGATGCTTGATAGATATTGCTAGTGGGGGGGGGGGTTGGAACTTTAAAGGAGTTGTAATTAGTCATTTACTAATTACTTTGAAGAATTTCAAAGTATCGATCGTATATCCTTTTTCAAGGAGATGTTTTGAAATGACACTACTGAATGTTTTCAAACTGCTCAGTCGAAGGTTCTTCGGATTATGTTCTTCGAGTTGAATGAAGGCCCATTTTTCAGTTCTGACGATTTAATTGCTTTGATAGATACTCGTAAATTTATAGATGTAATTAGTGGTAACATAAAGGTAGTATCTATCAGTCTTTGATTGTTATAAAGGATTTATTGTTTTGCATATTATGAGCAGCTTGGCTGCAGGATACGTGCTGCTTAGTGTTGTATTGAGTCTTTAGTTGGTTATCACAAAGGTGTCGTTCACTTTAAATCAGGGTTGAAGGAGAACAGGTTTCTTGTTAATTGTACGTTATTATGGTTTTCCCACTTTATCTTTGCTATATTTCTCAATGAACTTGAGTAGATGCCCATTATCTTTTAGGCATTTATTGACTAACATTAGCTGGTGAGTCGGTGGTTTCATTTGCATGCCAATTCCATATTCACTTCTTAAAACTATTTACGCAGTGTACCAGCACTTGGATCTTTTTCTTCTACCAGCAGCAGACTTTAAACAACTGCTAGTCTCAGTTTAACGGCGTCATATACTGCTAAACGGTTGCTGTAGCAATCGGAAGTCATTTAGGTCGTGTCCTAGAAGATATTTTCATGGCAGACATGGTAAACACTAAAGTCAAAAAAGCAACTGATATAATTACATATTAATCGAAATTCGTTGACGTTTTTTTTTATCACTTTTAATAATCGGCAACATGACCTTACTGGAGAGTTTCATAATGACCCATAAAAGTATCCATTTTTCTGTTAAACATCAAAAGAATGACATGTTTCACTTTCTAGGTTTTCCAATACAGCAAATTGATTGATTTTATCATCATCAATAGATCTCTACGATGAATACTATATTTTAATAATGAAGGGTTGTAGAGATTTCTCTAAATTTCGTAATTTGAAATCTCAGACTATCCTTAACTAAGCAATCAAGAAGTACTGAATAGCTGTTTTGTTAAACTATACAACTTCCTATTAGTCCATATTCATATCACTACCTGTTAGCACGAAACAAGCCTGATTAAAGCATGCTCAAAACATGCTCACGAAGCTGTGCTGTGATTGGTCCATCCTTAGCCAACTAGAGCTAACGATCAATCAGGAAGTTTCTAGAATACTCTATACCATTGTTTATATAAACCCTATTGTAACTATTTGCTTTGGCCTTTTGCCTCCTGCTGTTATTTTCTCAATACATCTTGCTACCTGCTCTTCTCTTGTTCTGATTTGGGATCAAGTCGCTGTCGTTGTCGAACCGTAGAATACTAAGCGGGATTAGCAATAATATTACTGGGACTAATAGAGATAATAGTAGGCCAATTTAACACTACCAAAAATTGGAATCTAGAACTTTTGAATTACATGCATTGAACTTCCTTTAAGTCATAACATCTTACTAGAAAATTGTAAAATTAGTCAGTACATTCATTTTTAATCACTTTATTTATTGGTTCTTGTTTGTTTGTTTGTTTTTCTTTCTTTTAATGCATCAATTCATTTTCCTAGATTACTAGAATAGATTTCTCTGAAATGTATGCACAGAATCATTTATTGCATAAATCAATATTTCCAACAAAATGTTTATCATTCAATGAATTATTCAATCGTCTTATAACTGCTCAAGATATTCGATGAATTTATTGCCAACTTAGTTACTCTTTTATTTATATGGTTTGTTCCGGTTCCTTTTTTTTAAATGATTTATTTATCAATAATTATTATGTAATTGGTATTATTATTATTATTATTATTATTATTATTATTATTATTATTACTATATATCAAATTTATTTTAGAAATATAATAGGATGTTAATTGTTTACATATTATCATCTTTTTGTATTGACTATTACTAGATAGTTTTATCGAGATTGGTATTTAATTTGTTGTTTTATTTATTGATCATGAACTGATCTTATTTGAATGGTGAAGTGGAGAGCGGGGAATATTAGACTGATCATCATCATCTTCTTCCTAGATTAACATGTACTATGTATATCCACCTACCGCCTACGTTGACTCACGATACTGAATTTTATTTGAGTAGGATATAAAAAAGTTACTAACATCCTAACTGAAACATCTAAATCGTGTTAATAGATACAGACTGCTTGGTTGAAGTTTGCATGATGATGACTAGTAGTTGGAGACATTGAGTGACTTAGCTAAGAATCGGTCAGACTGACACAGATGAATTTATACTTTGTCTCCCGTTAAATCATGATCTTGAAATTATTTTGTTATTTCACTTTCATGAATTAATCCTTTTTATTTGAAACATATTCTGTATGCCTACAGTCTTTTATTACTACCATTCTAGTTGTTATGTCGATAGGACAAAAGTTGTTATATACAGATGCGTATGACCGATTGGTTGATATGGCCTTGTACGCATGAAGTTACGACAACAAACGCCAATGAGTGCCTAGCTGGTCTCTGCACGTCTGCCTAATACCCATTCAGTCCTAGGCTGGAATAGGAAGAACACAAGACAATGGATCAGCCAGACAAATCGTACTTTATTGCAAGCAACTCTTTATACGTACACAAACCAGACCGCACTATCAGCTAATTAAGGGATTAAAATTAGTACAGAACAAGGGAGACAGTGGTAGTGAATTGAGGTAACGGGTACACAGTTCATAAATGAGAAATAATATACTGACAGAAAATGTGCTAAACGGGAAGATAGGGCATGAGGGACATAATAATGATGTTTACTTTACATACAACTGAGAAGTCTGCTAAGGAGTAGTTCCGGAAGTTAGTTATTCTTCTTTAATGGTCCAACATAATAGAAACATCTACTACTTCTACTAATTTAGTACTAATTTTGGAGCGCTGCTGAGTTGTGGCAATGTACATGTGTCAGGTTCTATGTTGTATGTACATTCATATATACATATCACTCTACCAGATAGTCAGTCATGCACAACGTAAAAATAGACAACAACATAATTCAACAGGAAGGAATGAAATAAACGTATGCATAAAAGAATAATGGAACTTAAATCACAAATTATTAAATTGAGATGGTTTATGGAGATCGGTGTTCAGTTTGATTAATTGAATTCGTCACCGATTGATGTTGGCGTGGTACGATTGAATATCACAGAGCAGTGAACAGCTCTTTCATTCTACTATGGAACGACTCAGCAATGGAAATCATAGATTCCGCCCCAACGGCTTCAGGTCGGCTAAGTTCAGGATGTTTCTGAAGCTCTAGTAGAAAGTCGTGACTAGTGGAATTCAGACTTGTCGGAAGTAAGCTTAGTTATTACTAATAACAATAGAAGATCATCGCGCTATACACAAATTGATGGAAGTGAAAATTCTACCATTCGATACCGGCCCAGTGGTGCAGAGGGTTTGTCACTCACCGATCTGAAAACCCTTTGGCGGAATCTAGGATGCACACTTCTGAGAAGTCCTACACCAGGACGAATCAGCTGTCCAGTTATCACAAGTTGGTTCGATATGCGTAATGAAAAAAAAATGGTATCATGGTTCAGAAACAACAAATCATGAAGATGAAGTTGCTAGTGAAACAATGTGTTACACGATCGAGTATGAAGAACAATAATTGTAGTAGTTGTTGTTGCTGATTAACAGAAAAGAAGAAGAATAGAGTGTAAAAAAATCAATTATTGAGAGAAGAAAGTGTTAAAGCCACAGTAGTATGAGAGATCGAACGTAGCCTTTTTGTACACAGAGATCTAATTTGAAAATATGAATTGCTTAAGCTTCTGCAGTGCTTAGTTTATTTGTTTGTAATCCCTTAGAGCCGTTTCGTTTGATTGAATAGATGACTATGAAGGACTATTCTAGTGGAAGCGACATGACCAAAATTAAGCAGGTGCTCTTGGATAGAACTGTTGATAGTCTTTTGCTTACATTTCGATAGCCAATATACATTTCTAGAGATTCCGCTTTGTGCGGCTAATGTATCCCGCACCACAATTGCAGGTAAGTTTGTAAGCACACATTGATTCAATCCGAAGCGAAAGCTTATCTTTGACACCTTACTGAATCTTAGGTTGACTGTTGAAAGTAATACAGAATTCTACTAAGTAGAAAATAGTTAATTCTCTATGTATAAGGTTATTAAAAGTTCAGTGATACTCGTATGCTATAGATTCTACTGGTGTCAACATATTGTTTAACATTTAATTTGTATTGTGACTGGCAAGTGGAATCCAGGACGCGCGTTTCGTCCTATTTGGGACTCATTGGCTTGATGTACCTGCATTCCAATGTTGATGTTTACAGTGGGATTCGAACTCAGTCCTGGATTCCACTTGCCAGTCACAATACAAATTAAATGATACTTCTGAATAATCGCTATATCGAGACGATCCGCACAGGATGCACATATAGCAACATTGACTGACCAGCTTCAGTCTATAACAAATCAATCGGAATATACAAATTCATTCTAATATTGTTTAACAAAAATAACTATACAGAAAGTGAAAGCAGACTGTGTTTAATGCTATTTTTATATTCATGTTTATTTCTATGTAAATAGAATCAATCTATAAAAAAAAACAATAGGTGTGTATTGTATTACATTAGTCAAGTAAATTCATATTTCTATGTTGAATTGTCATGAAATCTTTAAATGTTGTCTATGTATTTATTGATGTATCAAATTTCTGTAGTATTCAATTACTTTAATGAGACTAATATTATGCATTGTTCAACAATCAAGTCAATGTTTTGATTTGTATAGTGACATAGTCTAAAGTTTATTACGATAGTGATAGAGTTACCTTTTTTTTTTTTCAATCTATATATATACATATGCAAAGATTTGCTAGTTTATAAAACGATTATATATGCAGAAGATAAGAAGGCGATTCATCTGGAATCATAATGAAAGGCGGTTTGAATGTTTACAGGGTGTAATTGCATGAATTAGCGAAAAAAAAAAAAACTAATTGAAAATGGTTTACATGTGTCTCCATAAATACATACATACATATTACACAAATGTGACTGTCTGGATTCAATAGCCTAGTGATGAACTCGGTGGTGTTTATGGCGAAACGAATTGAGTTTGAGTCCCGGTGTGTGATTATCGATACTAGAATGGAGACACATTCAGCTGACGAGTGCCGAATAGGATGGTACGCGCGTCCCCGACTCTACTTGCCAGCCACAATCCAAATTGAATCATAATAGGATTAGTGTTTTAAATACGTTTACCTGAATGTGGTAATTTATTATAATACTATCTTTGTGTCAATTAAAATAGTAAACAAATAAGAGTATGAACATCAAGCGATATTCAACGATTTTCTTCAAGACTAATAGTTTTATACGTACAAAATCTATCTAAATACCATAATTTCAAATCATTGTCGGATATATATGATACTCTAACAAGTGAGAACGCCAGAAGAAGGGTTGAAACAACTGAACCACAATGGGTAATAAATGTTCCGTGATTAAATAAAACTTTAACAACTGAATGCTTATCTAAAATGAAAGATGCGAAGTGTTAACAATTTTAGAAATGAACTGCAAACGATTCATCATTGTTCATCATTATTTTTTAAGTATCTGCTATTTGACACAATTACAGCTTCTCCATATGATCTCATGCATTGTATCGGTCAGTCATGGATATCATAGAACTTGCTACGTCTACGTGTAGGTCCAAGTTGCCATACCACATTAGCATAACGAGATCAAATTTACAAGTATAGCATGATAATAGAATACAACATGGAGGGGGAGGGAGGAATAGAGTAGTGTGCCCGGCAGAATAATTAAATCTAAAATCTAGATGAAAAGTGAATGCACTTGCACGATTGTGAACAATTCTAAGTTATTTCACCTAACGACTCCAGCCACTGATCGTGATTATCATGCGAACCCCAACCAGTTAGTCACTATCTACCAACATGGCTTGGATGAACATTTAAAGACTTCATGGACTGATGCTATATTTTGGTTCAACCGCCCTTAACTTTATTCCATTTTACTCATATGTCAGCCCAACATGACGTGATAAGGCAGATGGTGGTCGAGCATATGCAACATGTGTTCCAGTCATCTTAGTCGATGATAGTTTACAACCTGTTCAACTGATTTGACATTTTTTCGTAGTACTATGTATTCTTAAACATCAATATTGCTTATTCGGTCATTCGATTACTTACGGGTCGCGGAGGGGGGAGTAGGGATACCACGAAGTTTTTTATGATCAGTGATCTGGCACCCGTGCATATCTTCAGGTTTCATAGCCAATGTTTCGGATCTATACATTAAACAGCAAACTACTGTGCAGTACACTTGGCCTTTCATTGAGATACGAATATCTCACCTACGCCACAAGACTATACTTGCGAATCCATCAACATTCACTGGTCGTATACTTACTGTTATATCTAAAGTACCGCATCAATTTTACTCCTGATTTGGAGATGGAGCTAACTGATGTTATTAAGAATTTAAAAAGTGTTATATAACTAGACGGAAATTCATCTATAATTTAGACGAAATTAGTCGATAAAAGAATACAGATAATTAGGAAAGTATCATTCAATTTTCGCTTTCCCACTTTGCTTTCTTTCTTTACTCTTCATTAAAATTTACCTCTTTCCTATCAGTTTAAGCAGTAATTGATATGCCGATACCTAGAGCAGATTGGTAATCTACTAGGACTGTTTCTCGGTAAACTATTTCATTCAATTTGGTTGTATATCAAGTTATTATTTTATTTCTAGTATTATGTTTCCCTTGTCTTCTTTCTTCCGTTTATTGCATTAACTGTTACTGTATTAATTCTCATTTATGAACTATGGCTAATCAACAGTGTATACATTACTCCAGTTCACAGTCACTGTTATTCCTATTTTGTATTAATGTTAATTTTCTAATTGGTTAACTTGAGGGATCAGGTTTTATGTATATGTATAAAGGATTGTTTGAAATATGAATTGATTCTGTCTAGTGATCAGTTCAGTTGTCTTGGCTTGTTCATCCCGGCTTTAAGGGAGGTCGGGTGGAACTAACAATCACTGGGCTGGTGTATGGATGCATACTAATTAATTGGTCATATGCACCAATCTTTTCTGACGTTGTAATAGTAATTCAAAATATATTGAACATTTTCATTACAATATTTATTATGAACATAATTAGTTATTAGGAAAATAGATTTCAATAATTAAGAACTGAACAATATCCATCATATAGATTCTTCTAGTAGAGATGAATCATATAATTTCCATTCATTCATTATATCTTCTTCTTCATAGTAATTATACCAAGCAAGTAATTTGTTCATTTGATCTATTCTATTCAATCCAGTGATTTTGATGAAATCAATGCCTAAACCAATTGCCTAAATAAAATATACAAATCATTAAATTAAGTTGTTGTTATAAAGAGATAAGGTATTAATTCAGAATAGGCTTGTATCTTCCCGTTGATTTGTAATGGACTGAAACTGGTCAGCCTCTGTTGCCATATGTGCATCCTGAGTGGATTACCTCTATATAGCGGTTGTACAAAAGTTATATTTAAGTTGGATTGTGACTGGCAAATGGAATCCAGGACGCGCGTTTCGTCCTATTTGGGACTCATCGGCTGGATGTACCAGTCACAATCCAACTTAAATATAACTTGTGTAATACCGCTATATAGAGGCAATCCGCTCAGGATGCACATATGGCAACAGAGGCTGACCAGTTTCAGTCCATTATAAATCAACGGGAGGATACAAGCCTATTCTGAAGTACATATGTACCCGTTGCACAAGTGTGACTGTCTGGACACAATAGCCTAGTGGTGAACGCGGTGGCGTTTGACACGAAGCGGACTGAGTTTGAATCCCAGTGTGAACATCAACATCGGGATGCAGGTACATCTAGCCGATGAGTCCCAAATAGGACGAAACGCACGTCCTGGATTCCACTTGCCAGTCACAATCCAACTTAAAGATAAGATATTAAGTTTAGTTGTATGTGTTGTTTAAAGATTGATATTAATTGGAGAACATTGAAAACTAAGAAACAAACAATCAATAGTTGTTTTATCCTAGTTGTGTATACGCTTCGAAAAAGAACTATCTAATGATTATTAGTTCTCAAATAGTATCCAACTATCATCAATCAATGACTAACATAAAACATTAGAATTAGTACACTTTTTTTTGGGAATAATTATAAACAACGAAGTACTAATTATGTTAAGCTATCTTTCAACTATATCCATGTCAAGATAATTCACTGTAGGGCATATTACGTAACATCTTCATTTATTAGTTAGGATAATTAGATCATATCTATTTAGATCAAGGAAATAGAAGAAAAAAATTTAAAAGTTACTCAAAGGAAAATATCTATGAGTTTGAATAACATGCTACAATCAACTAACTAGGACTTATTGATAAATGAATTATTTGAATTCATTGAACATATCACTGCGCCTTATCCTAAGTTCTGTCTTTTTAATCCTGATATTACGAATTGTTCTGAATCAGACAGCCATCGATCATCTGGAAGCACTGGACAGCTGTTTCATCCCAGTGTGGGACTCTTCAGCAGTGCGCATCCACGACCCCATCAGGGATCGAGCGCAGGGCCCTCTGGCTCCGCGATAAGCGCTTTACCATTGGACCACTGAGCTGGTTCCTAATGGTTGATATTTCTAATTCAGTCAATTCGTGATACGTTTGCGCAACCTCATCCATTGTCATCGGTGGGTAACTGCCTCACCCCCGACACGGTCAAACTCCACCGGTCAAGTCTTCACACTAGAACTCCAGGAATTACCTCAAGGAGGTAGTCACTAGTGAGCTGATATTCTGTCTTTTTGTCATAGTGAAACGATTTTTATAAGATTTGACCGGTTGATCTTTTCACATGGTAAAAAAACTGAGAAGGAAACAAACAAAGTTATTGCATGGACAAGAATTATATTAAAGTTAAAAAGGGTAAACAGCCTTATATATCAATAAGTTAGACAATTAGACTCAACGTACGTTTAAAAACATTAATTCTATAGATATTTTTCCAATGTTTAGAGAGCCTACATATACTAAACAGGTTAAAGAGAACATAGATGTTTGCCCTTTAAACAACTCTCATCTATGTTATGAATCTGAATGAATACTCTCTGATTTCCGAATTTCGAAGAAATATCTAAATTTCTTATAAACTGAAACTAGTGTTTGTTTGTTTTTTATATCTGAAGACCTTTAAGCTATCACGATGTCTAAGACTCGGTGACCTTTTAAACCGTTTATTTTAGAAATGTGATAATGTTCTGTATCAACTACTAACTAGTCCTTTTTTGCAATTGTTATACTGAAAGCATGGAAGAAAATAACAATAATGAATATACCAAACATTGTATCCACTGGTGACAATGTTATATGACATTTAGATCCATTGTCATAATTTCTTTTCTTAAACTATGGACAAACGTTTACTACTTAAGCTACAGACTGCACTGCAAGGGTATATTAACCAATATCAGTTGGAATAATGTAACGGAACCATATTGAATGCATCAATTGTCTTACAATGAAATCTAGTGATTAGCTTAGAAAAGGAAGAAAAAATACGTCCGAATTACGTTTCTTGATTACACTTTCACCTTTGATTCTATTCCTAGACCTAATTACTATACATATTTAATAATATTAACATAGAAAGCTGGGTAATTAACTGACTGTATTCCTATTTCTCCAGGAAGAGAATAATATACTATACACAAAAGAAAGTACTCCACTAATCTATTAACAGAAGCTGGTGTACATCAAGGTGCTGTTTTTTGCCATTTTCTTTTCATGACCTGCTTTCTTCAATGAACAACACGTTTGTTAAATATGTAGATGATCTTACTGTTTCTACACCTGTTTCTTCATCCTTAAAGTGTTTTGAAATGAATGATTACGTAGTGAATATGTTGAGCATGCTATATCCCCAGGATTCTTTGGTGAACCTATTATTTTTGTGATTCATTTGTGGAAATTTTAGTTTCTCGGTTCCGCGCAAAACTGCATCCTTTTCATCTTCAGTTTGTGTTTTCCACTTAGTAGGACGTTTAATCTCATTGGTCTGTTGTTGAATTTACTACGCTATTTGTGCCACTTCCAATTGTGTTCTCTTCCACCGTATAAATATGCATGAGTTGAGTGTCTCTTATTCATCTGACAGGCTATCTGTAGAATTAAACGCTTCTTGCTAACGCTAGACTTCTTCCTCTAGGTAGCTGAGACGCAGAGGAATTGTTTCGCTGGTCATACATCTCGTTAGCTTGTGTCGAGGTGTCATCTTAATTCATAAACCCTAATCAGAATGTTCGACGATGATCTAGTTCAAATCGTCGTACACTTAACCATTCCATGTGTCAAACAGTTTCAGTCTAAGACATGTATGTTACCTGTTATTTTTGCACTATTTCCTATTATTCCCAGACTTTGAGAAACGACAAACGGCAGCCAGGAAGTGAAAATCGCCCTCACCTCTAACAGCACACGAGATCATCTTGTTCGAGGTCAAATCCCACCATCAACTCTTAATAATTGACTTATCACCATGCCTAATCCTTCTAACATAATTTTATCACCTCACGCCTCTAATGCTAATGATTTGAGTTCACGAAACGTTATTCCTGGTCTCCTAAAACCTCGCACTAAACTATATATCGGAGCTTTTAACGTTCAAACCCTATGTCAGGTAGGATAACAGGCTTCATTAGCTATGACTCTAGAATCCCGCTCCATCGATGTCTGCTGATTCTCTGAAACTCGTATACAGGATGCAAGCAAAGTCATTCGCTTGACCTCACCTTCTGAAAAAAAGGAACCGCCTCGGTTCACTCTTCGTATTTCTGAAAACCCCACTGTTATCACTCGAGGCGTTGCTGGCGTAGATATAGCACTCAGTTCGAAAGCTGAACAGCCTCTCCTCGACTGGATTTCAATAGACAGTCGCTTGTGCACTGTCCGTCTAAATGAAACGGTAAGGACTCATAAAGATAGGGACACACGCCGTCACCTCTTCGTTGTCTGTGCCTATGCTCCCACTGAATGCAGCTCAGATGAAATGAAAGATGAATTTTACAGAAAGCTTTATGACCTTCTATGTAAAGCTAAGCGCACTGATGTAGTAATAATGGCTGGTGATTTTAATGCTCAAGTAGGTAGGCTAGATGAAACCGGAAGGCACCTAGGTGGATCATATGGTATCTAGGCTCAACGAACAGACAATGGCGACCGGTTACTACAACTTAGTTCAGATAAGCGTTTATTTCTCGTAAACACCAACTTTAAGCATAAGGGAAGACATCAGTTGACATGGCGACCTCAACAATCAACCCAACGCTGGACTAAAATAGACCACATTGCTATCAGCCATTGTTGAAGAGGCTCGATAGAAGACTGCCACTCGTTTTGGAGCACATGTTTCGACTCAGATCATGCCTTAGTGCGAGCGCGTATTAGTCTGCATCTCACTGGACGTAAAATATCCACGACAAGGATCCCCCTCAGAGTTCAACTTAATGATAAAAAAGTCAAGAATGCATTTCAGGAACAACTAAAAAACCAATTAGTCAACTGCGTAAACTGTACTCATCCTGAGCTAGCTTGGAATGATATCCAAAAAGCTGTTGAAACAGCAGTAATACCCACTAATAAACTAAACCAGAAGGCAACACATTTTGTTTGGTTCTGAACATGATGAGGAACGAAGGCGACTTAAACACAAGCTGGTTAAAAGCTTACGCAATGATAGTGAGCAGTGGTGGGTGGCGAAAGTTAAAGAAATGGAAAAGGTAGCGGCAATAGGTAACAGTAGGCAACTGTTCAGACTTATCGAGAAAATGGGTATCAGGAACCCAACTGTAAGTGAAAATATCTCATAAAAATATGGTTCCATTATTCACTGTCAATCCAGAAGATTAGACCGATGGGCAGAACACTTTAGGGAACAGTTCAACTGGCCCACGGCGTCATCCCTGCTGCCCACCATCCCCGAACAATCTGAATGGCAAATTAACATTGGTCCCTTCAAGTCTCAGTGAGGTTGAGAAGGCTATAGGGAACTTAGAGCGAGGGAGAGCAGCAGGACCAGATGGATTGACCCCTGAGATATTTAAGGAAGGTGAACCAGTCTTAGCAGTGAGATTAACTGAAATCTTGGCTAGAATTTGGGAACTAGACGTAATCCCATCTGACTGGTCTCGAACACTAACCATTCCGGTCTATAAGAAAGAACAGAAGTCCTTTTGTGACAATTTTCGAGGAATCAGTTTAACGAATATAGTGACTAAAATATTGGCTTCATTAATACTTCCACGTCTAACTAAAGCTCGTGAAGAGCAAACTCGAGAAAAACCAAGGTGGTTTTAGACCCGGACGTGGTTGTATAGACCAAAATTCACACTTAGGCAGGTTCTGGAACATAGGCACACTTTTAGACGCCCAACAATAGCTGTATTCCTTAACTTTAAGGCGGTGTTTGACTCTCGATCGTAAGGTTATGTGGCAATGTCTGTCATTGAAAGGCGTACCGGAGAAGTACATTAACCTTATACAAGCTCTCTACTCGAACACCACATGTCATGTTAGAGCTTATTGCAGACTGTCGTCGGAATTGATCACCTCTAGTGGTGTCCGTCAAGGTTGTCCGCTTTCCCCATTTTTATTTAATTTTATCATGGACATACTTTTAGAGTTAACATTGTCATCGTCTGATTTCTCTGGGATTGACCTCTTTCCAGGAGATAAACTTACTGACTTAGAACATGCAGATAATATAGTTCTATTAAGTGAAGATGCTGACAAAATGCAGAATTTTTCGATAACCTTAAACATGAACGTAAGTATGTTTGGGATGCGATTCTCCTAATCCAAATTCAAAATGTTACTTCAGGACTGGCTTAATTCGGCACCAAAGTTAGTGATAGGGAGCGAAGCAATTGAATGTGTTAACCGCTTTACTTATCTAACGAGCCTCATCAGTCCTGATGGCCTGGTGTCTGATGAAATCTCAGTTCGTATGCATAAGGCCGATCGGCTTTTGCCAACTTGCGTCTATTGTGGCGTAGGCGAGACATTCGTTTAATGATGAAAGGACGCGTCTATTGAGCAGCTGTTGGATCTGTTTTACTTTATGGATGTGAAGCATGGCCATTAAGGATAGAGGATATTCGTAGGCTTCTAGTATTCTATCACAGATGTCTCCGAAACATTGCTCGTGTTTGCTGGGACAACCGAGTAAGCAATGCATGGGTTAGGAAAAGAGTACTAGGTGAAAATAGTAAGTCTATTGATAAAGTAGTAAATTTTCACCAGCTAAAGTGGTTAGGACATGTGTTACGTATGCCTGACCACCGTCTACCTCGACGAGCAGTGTTGTCTGTTGTGTGAGTAGGCTGGAAGAAAGCTAGGGGTGGCCAAACGAAAACATGGCACCAGTCCATGAAGTCATTGACAATTAGGCTGAGCCATGTTAATAGATGCAGACTTCTTGGTTGAGGCCCACGCGATGATCGTAACAAATGGTTAGAGACTTTAGGTGATATGGCTCAAAATTGTTGGCAGTGGAGCAGTTACATCCACTCCTTGTCTTCCTCCATATTCTAAGTTTTTGAACTTCTCATAATTTTCTCTTCACTGAATCACTTTTTATTTGAAATCTCATCTCTGATCTCTATGCCTTTCCATTAGTACTTACTCTGTTACTACCTCCCCTATTCTGGGATTCGTCCGACAACTTAATCTCTATCTGCTAATAGAGGCATGGCGACTTGAACTAATGTACGCATGTACCAAGTTCTACGTTGTAACTGACTGACTGACTAACTTGAGAAACGACTGCGTGGAGCACTGAAATATGTTAGTAGTGTTTGATGAGAGGTCCAATGTTATTATGAATGAAGTTATTGATAAACATATGAAATTCTATCTAGTAGCAATCCATCAGATATAAATCACCCTCTTTATTAACAGTTTTCTTGTTGTAAAACGAGGTGCCGTTACATAAGACTTCATAACCCCATGGAAAAGTATAGAAGCTTCATTATCCTGTTTTTCACATGCTATGTTTATGAGTTGTATAAACTGATGTATTTAGGAAAATTATGCCTCTGAACATACAGGTTATTACGTAATGTGAACATTACTGTTTCTTATGAAACCTTCATCTTAACTTTGCATATGAACATAGACAGTTCTTATTTATAATTTGAATGTATTTGAATCTTCTAGTGGATTTTTTACTGACTAGAATTGATCAATTCTTGTTGCCCTATGCGCACCCTAAGCGGATTGCCTAGATACAGCGATAGTTTGCAAATATGATTTGAATTGTGACTGGCAAGTGGAATCCAGGACTCGCGTTTCATCCTATTTCGGACTCGCCAGCTTGATATAGCTCTATTCCAATGTTGATTTTCACACAGGGACTCGAATCCAGTCTATTTCTTGTTAAATGTCACTAGGCTACTAAGTCCGGACAGTCACACTTATGCAACGGGTATGTATATATAAATTAAATGCATTTGAATTTGTCCGTTGATTTGTCATGGACTGAAATTGATCAGTCTTTGTTTGGGCTCAGTAGCCTAATGGTTAACTAGGTGACATTTAGCACGAAATGAACTGAGTTCAAGTTACAGTGTATGAATATTCATACTTGGATGTAGGTGTATTCAACTGACGAGTCCCAAACAAGAAGAAAAGCACATCATAGATTCTATTTTCTGACCATACTCCAACTTAAATCATAATTGTCATTTTTATTTATCGTTATTGACATTACTACTTGTACATACATATATTCCATCGAATATGTATATATGATGGGAATAATGCTACGTCTAGGATTCGTTTGGTATTCTTTCAAATATTGAGTTAACAATCTCTTCATATTTAGGCAAATAAAGTAAGTGTCCTAATCATGCCTTTGTTATGCAACATTCTTGATTTGATCGCGATCTCTGAGCTGAATGGTGTTAATTGCAGAGCTTATAGAAGTTTACGCCAATGAAGTTATCCAGAATGACGATAAAAGCTCCGCAATTAAACCATCTAACTCAGAGATTCTAATCGAATCAAGACCATCTTCCCTAGCTACAATTATTATCTACCATCTCAAAATTATGTAACATTGCATCTATCTAATTACTTACCATATCTATTGGCCAATCTTCAAAAACATTTAAATTATCCAAACTGAATATAACTTGCCGATTTTCTTCTATCAATAAAAGATTATTCTGATAGTTAGTTAAGCATACACTACTTCAAAATATTATTTTAATGTAAACAAGTAGATATAATTTGATGTTGTTATGAAGTAATACTGATTAGTCTCTGTCGCTATATATACATCCTGACTGAATTACTTAAATACAAGGAGTAGATCATAAATATAGTTAATGTTGGATTGTAGGATGGTAAGTTGAATCTAGGACTGCGTATTTCATTCTATTTTAAAACTCGTAGGCTGAATGTACTCTCAGTTCTCATCGTCAAAGACATCAGTTTCAATCGATAACAACATCAGTGGGAAGATACATACTCGTTGCATAAGCGTGGTTTTTCGATTTCAATAGCATAATGGTGATCACAATGGGGTTTGACAAATGAACATCAACATGTATATGGTAAATGCATTTATTATTCATTGATCAGTCTCTGTTGCTATATATACATCCTGTACGGATTGCCTTGATACAGCGGTAATTCATAAATATGAACTAGGTTGTATTGTGGTTGGCAAGTGGAATCCAGGAAGCACGTTTATTACCCGTCTGAATTCAGTAACCTAGTGGGGAAAAAAGCTGCGTTTGACACTAAACGTACTAGGTTCGAGTCTCAGTATGTGAATAATACGGATATAGGTACATCCAGTTGACTAGCCTAAAATAGAATGAAACACAATTCATGGATTCCTCTTGCGAGCCAAAATCCAACTTAATTTACGGTCAGATCTTTTTGTAAACCATACAAATCATGATTATCCCTCGTAATATTATTACCGCTTCCTATCCAATAGCAAATCCAGACGTTAATTAACTTATTCATTAACATGACGCAGATGGTTAAAAATCGCGTTTCTTTGTTTTTATATTAAACTACAGCCATTATTACTATGCATATATATATTGAATGTTTCATCCTAATATGGGTCTCCTCAGCAGTGCTCACCTTAGATTTTCGCCCAAGGGGCTTCAGGAGGAGTCTCATACTAGGACGAAACAGCTGTTCAGTGCTTACTGGTTTTCACTAGCACCCTGTCAACATTAATCTGTCATGTAATTAATCAATTAAAAATACTATTTACCAAAAAAAAACCTTCAATTATATATATATATATTACTTACTATGCATTTTATAAACTGCTTGAATGACTTCTGTCACTAGTACACAATCAAGACATGTATCTAAGGTAAATAACCATGCTGAATAATATAAACTATGTTTATCTGTTGAATTGATTATGGGCATAGTTTGTAATGATGTATCATTTATCTGTTGATCATTCACATGTTCATTATCATCTTGACAATTAATTAATTCATAAATACTTAAACCTGTTGATGTACTAAATTGTATTAGTTCATTGCATAGATTTGTTGTTTGAATTATTGTAGAATTTTTTGTTGCTATAGAATTTGAACGATTTGGTATCATAAGTTTCATTGATGGTTGAATAGTTGTACTTGTTGTAATTAATATAGGAAATGTAATACGTGTTCTTAATAATCCCAACATTCTTTATCCTTTATAAAGAGAAAATAAAAGCACATTGTTAAGAATATTGATAACATGAAAATTTTCAGTTGATTAAATACGTCACAAGAGTGAAACGGTCATCACCAATGAAAATGAATGGTCGTCGAAATATATATCACAAATTGACGGAAGTGGGAATTCTGCGATTGGAACCCTGACTGACCCAGTGGTGAAGAGAATCAGGTGTTCGTCAATGTAAAGTTCTTTGAGCGAAATCTCGGGTGCACACTTCTTAGGGGTTCCAAAGTAGAGCTAAACAGCTGTTCAGTGCTGCCTGGTTTTCGATGATACCCTACCAACATCAGTCTGTAACATATTCAGTCAACTAAAAAAATTGTCTTATCTTAAATTTTGGCCGTTTAAGGTGACACTATCGTAGAGTTTTTCGCGTACAGTAAGATAGGCTAGTACTTCAGAAGTGCATATTATCATATAATGATTATCTACTTGAAAATTACTGGTCAGGTTAGTGTTTATGATAAAATTATCATGAGGATTGTCAGAATTAAAGCGATGTCCCAGTTGTTACTTTCTAAGCTGAATTTTATTCAGTTTCATATATATATATATCCTATTAGAAATTATACCATATAATTTTTCAGAAATTTTAATTTGTTACCAATAATTGGTCTGAATTAGATAAGCATTGCAACCAGGAAGCAATGGACTGTTG
>CM046065.1:2869206-2944206 GCA_025215515.1 Schistosoma japonicum
CCGCTAATGCAACTGTGTGTAATGTAAACATTTTGTTTCTATTATTGTTATGTTTCTCTTACCCTATTCTCCCGTTTAGCATAATTACTGTTATTAAACTGTCTCTTATTATGGACTACAGTAAATTAGTTGTGTACAAGTTGTTCCTATTCACTACCACTATTTCCCTCGTTCTGTATTCATGTTAATTTCCTAATTGATTTGCTGTGCGGTCTGATTTTATGTATATATTAAAGGAATGCTTGAAATATAATAGGATTCCGTCTGGTTGATCTATTGGCTCGTATTCTTCTTATTTGGCTTGGGACTAAATGGGCATAGGGCAGACGCATAATTACCGACTAGGCACTAGTGATTGACACTCGGCAAACCCACCAGCCCAATTCTCGCATCATAACATAAACTTATAAATATATTGTAGAGTTGAGCCTTGATTAAAAACTAATCGAAAAGAAATTTCTTTTCTCCTATCGCTCTTTCTTACTGTCTAAATGGGAAGTTTTTCATTATTCTTTTATACACATCTTTGTTCATCAGTTACTGTTAAACTACTTTGTGATATCTCGTTAATTTGTTCTCATTCTGTTAATGTGGTTTGGTAACGTGGATTTATGCACATATATATGTTAAGTTCTTGATTGTACATGATTGATTAACCAGGTACCTATCGCTTCATAGACCAAGCAAGCGTTATCCATTTAGGTAATGCGTCTATATTGCGTTTTATGAATTCTTATGTCAGTTATGTAAAATCTAGAACCTGGTGCATATGTATGTTGGTCTAAGTTACTACACCTCAGAAGCACAACAAAATGAATTACAAAGTTGTAGATGTAATAGTTCTGTTAATAGTAGTGAAAATAAATATGGACATATAGAATACACTACAGGGAGAAAGAATTAGTTCATGGAAAGTAATGTATAAAGTAACTTTAAGATCACAATTAGTGGAAAAGGGTAAAAGTAAATGTACCAGAGCCAATCTAACCGATTTTGAGACGTCACCAAGAGTTTTCAACCACTAATCATGACAATCACCCCCCCCATCCATCCATGTAGTATGTATCTATCACCATGGCTCAGACCATCAGTCAGTGACTGTATGGATTAATGATATGCTTTGGTCTGGTCGGCCTTTGCTTTTCTTCTACTCCTCTTTAGCCTCAGTCAGCATCAGAGGTCAAGGTAAGCTGTGGTTGGGCATACCCAATACATCTTCTAAACACCTCAGTTGATGACATTTCATAACCTTATCAACTAACTTGCCATCTTTTCTTAGTAACCTGCATCTGCCTCGTCATTACTTACTTAGTGGTCTAGTGGATACGATAGTTTTGATGGTTAGATAAGTTTCACAATAAACGTATTAAAATCATTTGATTTCAACATTACTGTTGTGGTTGTTTTGTCTATTGATAAGCGAAAAAAACCTGCTTTTTTTTCGCTGACTGACATAAATTGATGATCTAGAGAAAAAATATACAGTCAATAAACCTGCTTCGTCGAGATCGACTAGGTAGTGTTAATTTACCCACTATCTACTAATCTCCTTTTACTCGAGCCGACATCGGACGTCGTGGTATGTAGTGGTTGGATATACGTAACACATCTCAGCCATCTTAGTCAATGAAGATTAACTGCTTTCTTGACAGATTTTCAATCTTAGCGTAGCACCCTGCGTCTAACCATAATATCATTCCATTGGTGCTGAAATTTTCTTATAGTCTGTTTCATAATCATAAATTAAAACAAAACTAATTCTTATGTCATTTATTTGGGCTTCAGTGACAGGACAAAGTACGTTTACATTCATTAATCAATAAGTGATGACAATTGTGTTGATTAGATTCTGTAGACGAAATTACAATGTAACCACTAATCTTAATTAGTCGATATCCAGTGAACTAAGTTATGATAGAGAGTGATTTGGAAGTTTTCAAGAGATAACTTTGGCCCAATAGTTTTATTCCATTTTGAACTCGTCAGTAAGGCTTACCTGAAACCTTGAGGAAACTGTCACTCCGTGACAGATTACTTCACAGGTCACTTAGTTCCTAGGACCTTCACTACTGATTTCCCTCGGCGTACTTCAAACAGCTAATTAGTAACAGTCAATAACTCTAAGACTTGGAGATTCGACAGTAACTCTACCAAGAAGCATCAATCTCCTCAAATAGAAAATACATCTTACTGACGAGTCGCAAATAGTACGAAATCTAGGGTAAGAGATTTCTGTCAACTACCTTTAAATAATATTCATTAGAACAAAATAACTATTCATTTTTCTTGGATAATCAACTTATGCCAGTATGTTTAAATATGATGTACATAGTATTCATTTAAATATCGAAGATTAATCATTCAATAACACTGTCTTTCACTTACCTCTGCTCTAAATGGATCAATTAATAAACGTATTTGTGGATATCTTGTGATTAAGTCTACGTAATAATTGACCAATTCTTCAGGTGTTTTCAAACTGCCTGTAATAATTTCATAACGTTCCTTTACCTAATAAAATGTAAAGAATAAATCGTTGAAGTTGCAGAAGTTTTGTGATTAGACTACTTAATTTATTGTTTGTAGTAGTCACATAATGATATCGGTTGAGAACCACTGAAAATCAAAGAACACTAAATAACTGCTTTGTAGTAGTATGTGACCATTCAGTGTTAGTGTTCGTCCTCGATTCCACTAAGGAATCGGATCCGGTAACTAAAGTTCTCGTACCAATCGCTTAATTATTAGAGCCATAAAACCAACTTCTGTCTAATAACGGGATACTTATTTCAATTAACTTGTGATATGGTGCGCGAATTATCTGATATCGATGGTGATAACTATATCACTCCTGTTTTATATGAACTCCACCTAGTTACGATTTCTCACAAAAACTTCAACGGTCTTGTCGTAGGTCATCAATACTTCCTGGTTTCTGAATGGTATCCAATTGAGATCAATCTGCGATGAATACTAACAATGAATAAATTAGTTATTCAAAGAATTTTTCAATTTATCTTAAGAGAAAATATACTGATTGAGTTAGAAATATCAACTTTTGGAAGATGGTTCAGTGATCTATTCGTTAAGCGTTCACTGTAGCCTGTAATACTTGGGCTCGATCTCATGGGGACGTGGATGCTTAATACTGAAAAGTCCCATACTAAAACGAAACAGCTGTCCAGTGCTTTACGGTTATCAATGATTGTTTAATTTAGACCGATTTGTGCTCTCAAACTAAAAGGAATGGATTTTCTATTCAGATTCAATTGTGATACATCAATTATTTGTCTGTGCTCTCATAAACACAGTTAATAAACGTCAAATATACCAATAACTGCAATCTACATAACCCAGTCAGTTAGCAAGCCATGGAAACAATATATTAACATTAGAACTTTAAATGAAGATGACTAAGTAAATACAACATTGTATATCATTTACAAAACATGGGTATTGTTAAGAAATACATTAATTCGGTAATATGGATCTGTAACGACCAGAGGGAATATGAGATGAATCATGCCTTTGCTGAAAAAGATGTAGATGAAAAGCATCTGTCAATACGGATTCTTTATTTGCCTATTCCGATCTAAAACTTGGGCAAACCGTCATACCTATCAACGAATTGATCACAAGAACTGAGATAAACACAGCCACCAAGACTCATGTTTCAGAAAGTTCAGTTATCAACTGATATGAATATAGTCGTATAATATATTCATGGATATTGATCCCATTACGAATCCAGTTTGAAGGGATTGAAAAGATCATAGAAATTAATTAGTCGTTAATTTGCAATAAAACAAAGTAAATTAACGTGGTCCGACCGTAGCTGCTACCTTGACGTGGTGGTCGGGCTTGCCTATCGTGATGACCCAACCGAGCTATACTCGCTGGAACATATGTTCCTGTAGGTTCTACCATGCCAGGCAGGTCGATTGGAGAACGATGAGACTAAAAGCAGCTACTCAAGGTCTGAGGGCGAAGTCGTACTGCTGACTGCAGAGGGGTGTGACAGCAGTAAGGTGTTTCCCTCGGACAACCAGCATCTGCAGCGATGCTGCCTTCTCACAAGGAAGGAAGGGTTAGTAAAGGTCGACCCTAAAAATGTCACACCTCACCCTACCTCACGGATTTTCGTCTCCGGCGGTATGGGTGCCCACTAAGGGCTTTTAAGTGCGGAGCTAATACTCGAAAAACTTTTCATAAAAAGGCCGTGCGTGACAGGCCTCAAGCAGTTGTCCCTTGGGCTCTGCGGTCACGCTCTCAGGTCTCTGAGACCGACACTAATCTACCTTCTTTTTCAGGTTTCTCAAGAAACACCCTTCCATGGTGTGGGCAGCCAGGAAGTGAAAACCGCCCTCATACCTCTAACAGCACATGAGATCATCTTGGTTTCTCAAGTTAACGTGGTGTTCAATAGTCATGTGTCATTACTATTTGCCTTGGAATTAGAAACAGCGGGTTAAATCTATACATTTAGGATGATCAGACATGTCATTGATCACTATATTGGTTTGAACAAAGTTGCATTTCGTAATGAACCTAAACTCAAGACACGACATAACTAAAAAGAGGCTGAGTAAGTACTTCATGTCATTAACATTTACAGCCCTTTTTGTCTATGGGATAGTAAAATAAGAGAAGTATATTGTATTACCCTACTACAACTAATATATATTCGTCTATGGATAGATTATTTGCCTCTTACTAACGATTTTTATGACGTCAGTAGTGAGTTCTCAAATTCACTAAAAATGATAATCATCCATTCTAACTTGTTTTGATGAAACTTTTATAACGTGGCCTTAGTTCATAAAGTGATTGATTACTGGTTTGAGTTGTGTCGGTAAACGCAAACTTCTTGATTGAGGTCTATACAAATCCCGTAAAAAATATTTGGAAACTATAATTAAGTTAGATTGTGACTGGCAAGTGGAATATTATTTTGTATTTAAGTTGGATTATGACTGGCAAGTGGAATCCAGGACGCGCGTTTCGTTCTATTTGGGACTCATCGGCTGGATGTACCTGCATCCCAATGCTGATGTTTACACTAAGATTCGAACTCAGTCCGCTTCGTGTCAAACGCCACCGCGTACACCACTAGGCTACTGTGTCCAGACAGTCACACTTGTGTGAACATCAACATTGGGATGCAGGTACATCCAGCCGATGGGTCCCAAATAGGACAAAACGCGCGTCCTGGATTCCACTTGCCAGTTACAATCTAACTTAAATATAACTTGTGTACTACCGCTATATAGAGGCAATCCGCTCAGGATGCACATATGGCAACAATGTTTGGAAACATTGTTTGAAATGATTTAGAATTGACCAACAATGGTACAGGTGTATCCACTCATCATCCTCTCTTAAATCATGAGCTTAAAAAATTATTTTTTAGCTTTCTTTCCACGCACTGATTCTTCCGCCCTGAATCATATTCTATAGGTTCACCCTTTTATTTGATTTTCGTTATTATTATCATTGAAGTGACTTCTGTTACAATTGATTTATTAGTGCAAATCTTGTTGTGCTTATGAGGTATGATAACTTGAACCGATGCACAAACGTTCCAGATTCTATGTTTCTCATACATACATACACACAAGTATACAAACTTTCTTAAAGTCATTTATAGAATCGAAGATTTTCGGTCAACAATAGTCAACACTACCAACTACACCCTACATACTTTAATTAGTAAACATTATAAACAAGCATAAGATGAAAATTTGCATTAAGGCAGTAGATGCTAAGTAAGATGGATAGGGAATGAAGTATTTCTTTTCAAGTAGTTTTTCATCAAATCATTACACTAAGATAAATATATGGTTTACTACAATAAAGTAATTAATATCCAACGCATCATAGTGTTACATAATAATACCGGTTACAATTATGAATTGTTTCAGCATGTGTTTATGGAGATATCGACCCATCAAAACTGAGGTGAGATAACGTAATTACAAGTTAATATGAGAGGGGGGGGTGACAGATTACAAAATACTTGCCAGGATCAAATCCACTAGTGAATATGACTTCCCTCAACAGTTACAAGTACGCCTTTCTTTCAAGTGATGAGTAACATGAAACCTAGGTCCAGAATATCTTACTGACTACTCGACCTTGACAACAATTTTCCATCTCTAGATATTACCAATGATGTCGAGTTATTCAGTCTAGTGGCTACATTACAACCAGGTCGATAGAATTCCACTTAACTAACATCGAATCGGTCACTACACAGTGATCAACAAATGTATTAAGCTCTGTCCTGCAAGGATTCAGTTGCAACTCGGATAGCTCAATAGTGACGGTGTTGGATTGTGAAGCTGAGTGACCTGCGATCAAATCCACCGACAAACATGAGTTCCCTCAAAAATTGCACGTATGTCTTACTGACGAGCGCCAAATAGCATGAAACCTATGTTCAGGATATCATGCTTAATAACCCTTCCCACCCGACAATAACTTTTCACTTAATAAAAGAAAGTTGTAAGTAAATCCAATTTGTAAATATGAATATCAACAGTTTCAGCTATGTACAAAAGATGAATTTGTAAGTCAAGCGGCTTATTACACTGAGCATACAATGAATAATTTTGAAGGCTGCATTTAAATACATACGATGTCCAGTGTCTAATAAAATACTGAAGAATGAAGCTTTTATGTATTCTTAATTATACTTCTGTCAACCAAACTGGATGATTACGAACTTCTCGAATCGTAGTACATCCTGTATTGTGTAATCTGTTATACCCCCCTCCCCCATAGTAACGATTCGATATCTTCTCCCTATAAACACATGCTGAACCAATTCATAATTATAACCAGTGTTATTATGTAACACTTTAACACATCGGATATTAATTATTGCCTTATCATAAACCATTTGACTACTTGAAAAGAAAGATAATTCTTCTATCTTATTTATTAATAAATAAATAAGTAATTAAGTAATATAATTAACTAACTGTATCAAAAACTCCTTTTGGTGTTATATATAAACCAAAATAGAATTCATTATTCAATTGTAATTGTTCTAATAATTCTATTAATATCTCCAAACATTGTTCCGGTTTATCAATATTGACACTTGTTGCACCATTATCACATATTATCTGCGTTAGCAACTAATTAATTTATTGATTTTCATTGAAAACAAACTTACATTTGTTTTATTCAATAAATATTGTGATAAATTTGTTCGAATAAGCAATAGATTGTTTAATAACTAAGAAAGAGAAACAATAAAAGGAATGGTATTAGTGGTTTAATTGAATCAAGAAAATTTTTTTCAGAGGAAAGTATGAAGTTTAAGTGTATGTATGCGTATATCTGATTAATCCTGACCGTAGCTGCTACCTTGTCGTGGTGGTCGGGATTGCCTATCGTGATGATCCAACCGAGCTATACTGGCTGGAACATATGTTCCTGTAGGTTCTACCATGCCAGGCAGGTCGATTGGAGAACGATGAGACTAAAAGCAGCTACTCAAGGTCTAGGGACGAAGTCGTACTGCTGACTGCAGAGGAGTGTGACAGCAGTAAGGTGTTTCCCTCGGACAACCAGCATCTGCAGCGATGCTGCTTTCTCACAAGAAAAGAGGGGTCGACCCTAAAAATGTCACACCTCACCCTACCTCACGGATTTTCGTCTCCGGCGGTATGGGTGCCCACTAAGGGCTTTTAAGTGCGGAGCTAATACTCAAAACGCTTTTCATAAAAAGGCCGTGCGTGACAGGCCTCAAGCAGTTGTCCCTTGGGCTCTGCGGTCACGCTCTCAGGTCTCTAAGACCGACACTAATCTGCTTTATTTTTCAGGTTTCTCAAGAAACACCCTTCCACGGTGTGGGCAGCCGGGAAGTGACAACCACCCTCATACCCGCAAAAGCACGAGAGTCCAAATTGGTCAAAATCTATATCTGATTAATATACAACCTGGCATATGTGTACATCGGTTCAAGTTTTCATACTTCTTAAGCACAACAAGATTAACACCACATAGGTGAGTTAGAAGTAACTTCAATGATAATCATCACAAAAACAAAGAAGAGTGAACATATAGAATATGGTTCAAGGAGATAGAGAAGGAGCGTGGAAAGAAAGTTATGAAATAAGTTTAAGCTCGTGATTCAAGAGAGAATAACAAGTGGATACACTTATACCATTTTGACCGATTCTGAGCCATGCCAACTAGCATTTCCAGCCATTGATTATAGTATTTGCGAGGATCTCAATCAGATAGTTCGCATCTACTGACACAACTGAAACCAGCAGTCAATGACTTCATCGACTGATGCCATGTTTTAGTTTAGCTGCTTCTAACTTTCATAGATTCTACTCCTATATCAGCCAACATCCCACACCGAGGTAGACGCTGTTTGGACATACGTAACAAATGTCCCAACCATCTCAGTAGGTGAAGATTCATAACCTTATTGACTGATTTACCATCTTTGCCTAATACCCATCGTCTAACCTCATTATTACTTACGGTAGCGATATTTCGAAGACATCGGTGGTCAAAAACTAATAACCCTCGAGTATCATCCATCACTAATGGCCACGTCTCATATCCATACAATAAGACGAAGAGAACTGTTGCGCAGTACATTTTTCCTTTCATTGAGAGACAAATATCTCGTCTACGCTATAGGTGACGTAAGTCGACGAAAGCCAAATGAACTTTTTGAATTCGTGTGGAGATTTTGTCATAAATCAACCCATTAGGGCTAATCGGACTTACAGGATAAGTGAAGTGGTTGACGTGCTCAACTACTTTACTTCCTATCTTTTATTCGGATATTGACGAAGACCAGTCCTGAAGCAGTAGTTTGCATTTGTAGGGAAGAAACCCTTTTATTGTTGTCAAAAGATTCTACATCTTATCAGGACTATGTTATCATCATATTCTAGGTCAATAAGTTGATCTCATGGTAGGAAATCAATTCCTGAAAAGTCAAACGTTGAGAGTGTAATTTCCAGTAGAAAATCGATTATAAAATTAAACAAAAATGGAGATAGTGAACAGTCTTAATAGATACCACTTGAGGTTACAAGTTCAGATGACGGTTGGGTATTATTGAAAGACTAGAAGTACTATATACTTATTTCGTCTATATATGAAACTCATTAGCAGTGATTACTTAAGATTGTATAATGAAATTGAATTTCAGGACCACATGTTTTCTGGAGAACACTCAAGTATCTGAATCAGTGAATCAGTATCCTTCAGTAGAATTACCATGTTGATTAATTTGTAATATAGCGTGACAATCAGTCATTGCCATTGTTGACTCCACAAAACCACCTCAATTCAATTACAAAAATCAGTTTACCAGTGACTAGCTTCAGAATGTTTCTAAAGTTCTAGTGAATAATAGTGATCGGTAGAGTTCAGACATATCAATAGTGAGACAGTTATCACCATTGGAATTGACTGATCTTCCCGCTATATCACAAATTGATGGATGTAGGAATTCTACCACTGGACACCGGCCATTCTAATATGTAAATAATTCTCCGCAAGATTTAAAATCCCCGGATCAGAAATCATGATTGAATTCAAACAGATACTTTATCCCTTCTACTTTTCAGCAATATTCAATCTCCATTAATCTGTGATAAATACAAATAATTACACTTTATACGCTTATTTATTTTAAATACAACATACCTCTTTAGGTTTTAAATAAGGTTTTGGAATAAGTAAAACTTCTTGAAGAAATCGACACTTTCCTGATTGTAATGCACCAATACGTCCAGGACAATTGAATATTGTAATAATTGGACATGTAACTTTCTTATGATCATTAATACCAGTTGAAATTGATGAATTCGATTGTTTATCATTTGTTATTGTTTTAATTACCTTGAATTGAATATTTAAAAAAAGTAATCTAATTGAAAATTTTATTTATTAATATGAAGAAGTTATAAAACTGTTATAGTCCAAGAGATAAACTCATAATGTAGGTTCAGTAGGACACAGTAGCCTAGTGGTGAACACAGTGGCGTTTGACAAGAAAGCGGACTGAGTTCGAATCCCAGTGTAAACATCAACATTGGGATGCAGGTACATCCAGCCGATGAGCCCAAAATAGGACGAAACGCGCGTCCTGGATTCCACTTGGCAGTCACAATCCAACTTAAATATAACTTGTGTAATACCGCTATATAGAGGCAATCCGCTCAGGATGCACATATGGCAACAGAGGCTGATCAGTCCATTACAAATCAACGGGAAGATACAAGCCTATTCTGAATCATATTATTTTGGTTAGTATATCAAATAACATCTTTATCTCCATAATGTAAATTCACATATTTAGTTGATTATACAGTGATTCTATCGTATGAAGTTTATTCTGAGAGTTAACAGTTTCTGTGATTTTGACTTTATAGGCAGTCTGTGTAACTCTTAGCCATTTATATGCTTCAATAAGGTATATGTCAAATTATTGCAAAATAACATTTATTCAAACGAAATACTACTTATTACTAATGCTAGTAGTTGTAATAATGAAGGAGTGTTTGAACCAATCACGGATGATGGTTGAGCAGATATGGAAATACCTTGTACGAGCTAATCACAGCGATCAATGACAAAAAACGACTGTCTAGCCGATTCTCCTACATCTGCTCTGATGCTTACTCAGTTCAAAGCCAAAATGGAAAGAGATATAAGAACAATGTATCATTTAACCAAATCAGACTAAATTTCAAGCACTGCTGTAGAGGCCGTGGTTACCCCTCTTCTCTAACATAATGACCTTTGTACTGTGTGTTCTTTTATTGGTATGTGTGCTAAATGTTAGACTGTACTGTACTATTGAACTTTGGGCGTTGTTCACTTTGTTACGGTAGAGTCTAAGACGCGCACTGTTGATGAGTCACATACTAGAACGAAGTAAATTGTTCAGTGCTCCCTGGTTTTCAGTGGTACTTAAATGATATCAATTTGTGATGAATTCAGCTAACTAAAACTTAATACCAATCTCCACAAACCACCTGAATTGAAGATAATATTTTCAGAAAGTTAAAACAGTATCTGATGTTGTTTCTTCTTTGTATTGACTAGCTCTCAACCATTCAGATAACTCAACATCTAAAAAATATTCCATTTATATAATATAGATAGATTATTAGAATGTATTTGGATATTCCTGTTGATTTGTCATGGATTGAAATTTGTCAGTATTTGTTGCCATCTGACGCGCATCCTCGATTCCACTTGCCAATAACAATTCAACTCAAATAATAGATATATTATACTTTTATTATTCTAATTAGTATTACTAATGCCTAACTGCTAGCTACTTCGATGCGTTATACTGACTGATATTGGAGAAGGATGGAGTGGTTAAATCAAAGTATGGTATCAGTCCATGATGTCATGGAGTAGCGGTCTAAGCCATGTTGATAGATAAAGACTGCTCAGTTGAGATTTGAGAAATTGTCGTAACTAATGCTTGATGACTTCGAGCTGAATGACCCTAGAACCAGTCAAACTGGTGAAGGTGCATCCACGCGTTGTCCTCCCTTGAATTGTGATCTGAAAATTAATTCATAGTTTTCTTTCCACGAACTAACTCTTTTTCCCTGGACAATATTCTATATATCCAATCCGTTTTTCTATGAGTTAACTACTAATTCCACTAATTTAGTATTCATTTTGTTATGCTAATAAAGTATGGCAACTTGGACTGGTGCCACATATGTCTCAGGTTCTACGTTATAAGTGCATGCATATCACCGTCATGGTTGTAGGTTATTTAGTTCCAGATTGCTTTTATTCTTATAATCATGTATTTCATATGAATGTTTCGAAAAGAAGAAGACTATGGAAGATTCTATGCAAACCAACTGATAAATTAGTTAAATTAAAGTAGTTATCTGACAATGATTTACCTTAAGCTCTACCCAGCTACCTTGTGGTTTAAAGTAGCTTAACAAATACCGGTTAGGAAATATTATCATTTATGAGATTTAATGCTACCACTAAGAGTATAATACTCTTGATCTATGAACTTTATTTCCCTTACTTAGTTACCGTTAGTCGTGTGAAACATGGCCTTTAAGAATAGAGGATATTCGTAGGATCCTAGTATTCGATCATAGATGTCTCCGAAACATTGCTCGTGTTTGCTGGGACAACCGAGTAAGCAATGCATGGGTTAGGAATAGAGTACTAGGTAAATACGGTAAGCCTATTGATGAAGTAGTGAATCTTCACCGGCTGAGGTGGTTAGGACATGTGTTGCGTATGCCTGACCACCGTCTACCTCGACGAGCGATGTTGTCTGGTGTGGGAGTAGGCTGCAAGAAAGCTAGGGGTGGCCAAACAAAAACATGGCATCAATCCATGAAGACATTGACGATTGGGCTGAGCCATGTTGATAGATGCAGACTAGCTGGTGGCGGCCCATGCGACGATCGTAACAAATGGTTAGAGACTTTAGGTGATATGGCTCAAAATCGATTGCAATGGTGCAGGTGCATCCACTCCTTGTCTTCCTCCAAATTCTAATTTTTGAGCTTATTATAATTTTCTCTTCACTGAATCACTTTTTATCTCAAATCGCATCTCTGATCTCTATACCTTTCCATTAGTAATTACTCTGTTACTACCTTTCCCTACTCTGGGATTTGGTCCGACAATTTAATCTCTAATTGAGGCATGGCAACTTGAACTGATGTACGCATGTACCAAGTTCTACGTTGTAACTGACTGAAGTCATCTAAGACTTTAGGATTGACGTTTAATCTCAGCATCGTCGTCTTGGTCAATCTTTATGAAATTTTTACTCAGTAGAAAATCATCAATAATTTACAAGTTTCTACTTAACAAATTTTACACATTCACATGAATCTAATTTCATTAATGTAAGTTTACCTCATTATAAAGTGATTGAAAATAGAATTGTGTAGTAATGATTGGTCGTGAACATTTCACTGCTGTTAAATGTAAACTAATTGATAACCATGTTAAATCTGTTGCCAATAATGGTGCAAGTGAAACAATTTGATTTGAAATAAGCGGTACAATATTTTTAGGCGGGTTTTTTCCTACATTATAAAAAAAAAGATATTTAAATTTTGATAATACAATAAGTAATTGAGGTTTATCATGGAGTTAATGTGATGTATATTTATATAATACATAAGAACAGTTTAATTACACATTAAAGTGTTGACATTGATGAATCACTGCTATAGTAACTAATGTTGTGCTAGAGACTTGGTTAGTTAAAGACTTTAGGTGATATGGCTCAAAATCGTTGGCATTGGGGCAGGTACATCCACTCCTTGTCTTCCTCCAAATTCTATTTTTTGAGCTTATCATAATTTTCTCTTTACTGAATCACATTTTATGTTTCAAATCGTATCTCTGATCCCTATACCTTTCCATTCATAACTTACTCTGTTACTACCTTCCCTACTCTGGGATTTGGTCCGACAATGTAATCTGTATCTGCTAATTGGGGCATGGCAACTTGAACTGATGTACGTATTAACAAGTTCTACGTTGTAACTGACTGACTGACTGTGTTGTCTAGTTCTGTTATGGGCTAATCAAATTTTATTCATTGAACTATTTAGACTAGTGACTTGAATGGTTGATCGTTTTATGGTGATCAGTTTAATGTTTTTTTAAAGTTAACTATCGTGTTATTGGAATTCTATCTATCTAGTTGTAATGTGGCCATGTAGTGTAAGTGATTCAACAATACTGGCACTATGTAGAGATGAAAAGATTGATTTAGACTTAGTTGGGTACGGAATAGCATGAAACCTACGTGCTAAGGTTTCCTGCATACTATCCCTTAAACAAACTATTACTAATCAGCCTTATTGCAATTTGATCAATAGAATTCTATCAGTAATAAACAAGATTAACTAAAATCATCTTACTGATCATCATTCGGTGCGGTTTCCCACTCGAATCGGATAATGTTGCTTCAGGATTGGATTGCATCGGCACCTGAACTAGAGATAGGAAGTGAAGTAGTCGAGCGTGTAGACCGCTTCACGTATCTGGGGAGCCTCATCAGTGCTGATGGCCTGGTGACTGACGAAATCTCAGTACGGATACAGAAAGCTCGATTGGCTTTCGCCAAGTTGCGTCACTTATGGCGCAGGCGAGATATCCGCTTGCTAACCAAAGGACGGGTGTACCGTGCAGCAGTTCGCTCTGTCCTACTATACAAGTAGCGAAACATGGCCGTTAAGAGTAGAGGACATTCGTAGGTTACTGGTCTTCGATCATAGGTGTCTCCGAAAGCATTGCTCAAGTATCGTGGGACAACCGAGTGAGCAATGCTGTCGTTAAGGAAACGGGTTCTAGGAAAGAGAGGCAAATCAATAGATGAAGTTATTGAAACTTCAGTCAGTTGAGGTGGTTGGGACATGTGTACGCATGTCTAACTACCGACTGCCTCGACGAGCTATGTTTTGCGGCGTAGGAATAGGTTAGAAGAAAGCTAGAGGCGGCCAAACCAAAACATGGCAGAAATCGATGAAGTCACTGACAAGTGGACTAAGTCATGTTGGTAGATGTAGGCTGCGTGGTTGGGGTCCGCGAGACGAAAGTCACCAATGGTTAGAGACCTTGAACGACATGGCTCAGAATCGTTTGCAATGGCTCAGTTGCATTCACTCTTTGTGTTCTCTCAAAATCTAACCTTCTGAATTCTCTATCTTTCTCCTTTCAAATTTATCTCACTGAATTATACTTCTTGAATCATATCTTCGCTCCCTAATTTTCTGCATTACTGCTAATACTTCTACTATCGCTATCACTCTTGGATTTGAACTGACAGTTGCGTCTCTGTGCTGATGTGGTATGGCAACCTGAACTGATGTACGTACGTACGAAGTTCTGCGTTGTATCTATCTGTCTGATCATCATTCGGTGGTTTCAGTAACAAAACTAAACATGTTTAACAGATTGAGACACTAGCTTATTACTATGCTGTTTACTCATGCACTATATGTAACGTGATTCAGAAGGCCTCAGAACATCGAAATAAGCCATTAATAAAAACTACATAAGATAAGAAGACGAAGTTCCTAAGAATGCTATGTGATACACATTTGTGCTATACATTTCCAACTACAATTTGATCATACATTAACTTGTTAATAAAGGTTAAACTAGACATATCATAAGGTAAGACAGCAATGATAATTAAGAAAACATTGTGAATTTCAGTCTATACTGGATATAATATCAATATTACTAGGGTAATCAGAATGTATTTGGATCTTCCCATTGATTTATCATGGATTGAAATTGATCAGCCTCTGTTACCATATGTGCGGCCTCAGCGGATTACCTCGACAAAGCAGTACTTCACGAGTATTGTTGAGTTGGATTGCGGCTGGTAAGCAGGGTCCAGGAAGGATGTTTCGTCTTATTAGGGACTCGGCAGCTGAATGTGTCTGCATCTTAGTGTTGGTGTTTACACCGGGACTTGGACTCAATTCATCTCATGCCAAATAAGAACGCATTCAGTACTTATAAACTATCGCTATATCAAGGTAATTCGATCAGGATACACATATGGCAACAGAGACCGATCAGCTCTAGTCCATAACAAATCAACGGGAAGATCCAAATATATTCTAATTAGATATACATACCCGTTACATAAGTTTGGCTGTTGAGACTAAGTGGCCTGGTGATGAACGTGGTGCTGTTTGACACGAAACGAAGTGGGTTTGAGTCCCGGCGTAAACATGAAAACTAGAATACAGGTGTGTCCAGCTGACGATTCCCAAAAAGGACGAAACGAGCTTTCTAAATTCCGCTTGCCAGTCACAATCCAACTCAAACAATTACCAGCGTTAGTTTAGTGTAAAAACGAGTTATTATTAAACACACAAGGGGATGGTTTGAACTTTCATACAGCTAGGGCTTCAACAAACCTTAGTATACCTTTCAAACAACTCTTATACAAAGCAATAATATTTTATTGCATATTACTATAACAAGTGTTGAAGATCTATTATTACTATGTATTAACAGAGTTTAGTTCACATTTGAGGGTGATTATGGCTACTAAGTTGATGAAGTTACTATGAGTAGTCCTTTACGACCATCACTAAGGAATGTGTACATGGTATACATAGAAAATCTCTCTAGAGATTCAATAGATGAGATATGTAATTACAAGAGGTATATCTTAGTTATTTATGATAAATCCGATAATGCAAAGTTTGTTAAATGAATCAAACACTTTAAAAACATATTTGTTTATCATGTGAAGTGGAGAAGGGAGGATGGTTCAATTAAACTTTACATCTACAAAAAAACCTACATGGAATGGGTAGCATCTAAACATTTAACAATATTGGCCGGCACAGTATAAAAAAGGTTTAGTATAAGGTTTATTTAATATAATCAAGTGTATTTGTGCAAATAGCTGTTATGCCGGAATCACAAAGAAACGTAACAAACTTTCAGAACTGTGTTTTCAGGAACACTATTTCATTTATTCGAACTGTCTGTAATCTAAACATTTTGTTTCTATCATGGTTACGCTCCGCTTGCTCTATCATCCCGTTTAGCATAATTACTGTTATTATATTGTCTCTTGTTATGGACTACAGTTAATTAGTTGTGTACAAGTTGTTCCTATTCACTACCACTATTCCCCTCGTTCTGTATTCATGCTAATTTTCTAATTGGTTTGCTTGTGTGGTCTGATTTTATGTATATATAAAAGAATGCTTGAATATAATACGATTCGATTTTGTCTGTCTGACCTATTGGCTCGCGTTCTTCTTATTTCGGCTTGGGACTAAGTGGGCACAGGGCAGACGCGCAATAACCAACTAGGCACAAGTAATCTGGCACTCGGCCAACCCCACTCACCCCCTAAATTTCTCTCGTCATAACAATAGCACTATTAAAGTAAACAAAAATTTGTTAATAGAAACACTGATATTGAATGAATATACTTGAAAACGTTTATAAATCATTGGAATGACATTAGTAATTTTATAATGAATCCTATTATATTGCTAACGCTTAAGAAGTCTATTCATATCACCTTACTATTTAGAGTTGAATCAAACAGCCCTGTGTTAAAACGAATGCCTTAAATCAATCATTAACAGGACATAGTATTCGGTTAATGTCATTGTAGCTTAAAAGTCTAGGGTTATGATTCCCAATAAATCCAAACAGCATTTAAACGATTGCATTACATCTCACTATGTTTATCAATTTATGGATATATGTAGATACATATACATTGGGAGGACTAATAGATATTTGTATATAAGAGTAGTTGTACATCACTTAAGTGGATTCAAAAACAAATGATTTTTAATGACAAAACAGGAGTACAGAATAAACAACCAGAATCCTCTATTGCTTAACATTTAGTAAAGACAGGCCAAAAAGTTTATATCAAATCAGCTTTTAAGGTGTTGTATATGAGTTGTTTGGGGTGTATACTAAGGTTTGTTGATGGATTAGATATACTTAATTTTAACCCCCTCTCGCTTGTGTGCCTGATTGCCATTTGTACTTAGGCTTAACCTACCCAAATAATTTTAGTTGTTTGTATTTGTTACAGACTAATTTCATTCTGAATACTAAATATCTATTTCATCTATATATGGGGCTCAGCAGCGTGTACTGTCGATTCCATCAGGGAAATTGAACGCAGGGTCTTCGGGTCGGCGAACTTTTAACCCTCTGCACCACTGGACCAGTCAGCCTCCATTGTTAAAATTCCTACTTCTATTAATTTGTAGTAAAATGTGGCAAACGTCTATCGTCGTCAGTGACTACTGTTTGACCCCCAGACAAGTCTGAACTCCGCCAGTCCCTACTTCTTGCCTGAACGTTAGGAACACCTTAAAGTTAGTCACTAGTGGGGTTATTATCGTAACTAAATTGGGTTGGCCTTGTGGAGATCGATATTAATTTTAGTTCTGTCACAGATTGATGTTGGCAAGGTACCATTGTAAACCAGGTAGCAGTGGGCAGTCAACCTAAAGGTTATGGGTTTGATTACCATTCGAGGAACCGAGGATGTGTACTGCTGAAGAATCGCATGCTAGGACAAAACAGTAGTCCAATGCTTCAAGGTTTTCACTGGTACCATACCAACATCAACCTGTGACCTAACTAAATTTAATACCAATCTCCATTAAACTACTTCAATTCAACTAAGAAGAAAATTATCAGAAGTGCTAGATTCACCAAAACATTAACAGAATTACCGATAGACTCTAATATTATTTTGGTTTTATAAGCAAATTTTCATCTCTTACATTCTTTATATTTCATGTAACACAAGTCATTATTACATAAGTCAATCGGCAGTGATTACTTATTCATAGAAATATTTATAACGTGCTTCTTGCATGTTTTGCAACTAAGCAATTTGAATAATTCAGTTGATTGATTATTATGGTTGATTTATGTCTTAACTGCTTGTTTAGTTATTTTTTTCTTATGTACCTGACTTAGAGATGCTATTTATCGTAATTAATTTATATTCTTAAAAATTTATTACTTAATTTGTTGTCACTGTTTGGTAGTAGTATTATTATCTGTCAATTTTCGAGGCTGTTGAGAACTCTGATGAGTCGTCAAGAATAAGCGAAGTACTAAAAGCGCTTCATCTAATTAGTATCTTTAGAAGCTTCCAAAAAGTCGATATATCATGTCTCAACTAAATAATTATCAAGCTTATAGGATTGTCATATGCCTATTAGGCTAATTACTAGGTATATAAACTATAAATGTCAATCTTTTATTGTACACAAGAGATAGTTTGACAGTTAAGCTTATTTGTATATTTTTCACCTTTTGCTTATGGTCTGAGGTTTTACTGAAAGTGATTCTATGAATTAGTTCTTGCAAGTTCTCTAAATTCATAGTGTTTTTTCTACAATAAAAGGAACTTTGTTCAATATGATATGCTTAGTTAAGTATGAAATTTCAACAAACTCCCAGTTTTTCTTAAAATTAGTTCCATAGTAAACCACACATAAATGAAATATATAAGTCAATAATATGCATATTCAAGAGCATTGTTTTCAGATCAGATCACATTCTTACGACTTTTCATTACATATTATACTGTGCTAGAAAGAGGGTTGTAGAGCTTATGTACTTTGCTTTATTTTATGAATTCTAATCTACATACATCTCATTCTATCAGAAGAGACACATAGAGAATGATGTGAACGAAATGACTGGTAGTTTATATCAGATAGAATAAGACTTGCAAGTCATTTGCAATAGTTAAAATATGCACTCACAACTAATTTCGAATGTTTCATCACATACCCTACTAACGGCCTTTATTACCCAAAGCTACATTGCGTGGTCTTTTTTTTTCAAAAGTTCGGCAGCAATAGGAAGAAACCGTATAGAATAATAAGTAGTGCACAAAAATATATACAAACTGTAATAGAAAACGTCTTGTAACGGCAAAATTACATAGAATCTTTGCATAAAGCAATCGTTTGATATTAACCAAGCATGCAAAGAACAAGATAAATTAGAAGCGAAAATCACACTAAGATAAGTGACATTTGATACAGTCTATTACAGAATCTCTGAAGACACAAATGCCATCCAATTTCAAAAGACAGATTAATAGTTTTGAATTTAGAAAGACTGAGTCTTAAACAACTGAAAATGAACCATCTTTCAACATTCACTAAAAAGCGATTCCTTTCAAAACAATTTGACTAGAAAGAAATGGGCTAGTGAATAACATACTTTTCTTCTTACTAACAAAGGTACTTTTATGAAAGACTGTAGATTATACAAGAGAAAGGAGGAAATAGAGGAAAAAACAACAACTTGAAGCCTACCAACTTCTGTAAATGGATGGATGGAGCACTTTTGCTTATCCGCAATATATTATTTTCTTTAAAAGGAACGAAAGCATATACAGTTAGTTTACCACCTGCAAATTTTATGATATAAATAAAGCATTAAAAGTACCATATGAAGTATATAATCATGGATTGCAACTATAATGTGGATCCCACACATATTTGGGTGATAATTTTAGCGTTGCTTAGAGCTACTAGATAGAGTAGATTTTATTTACAACGGTGTCGATCAGGTTATTTTGAGTTTGTTTCTATGGTTGGCACTTTAAATCTCAAACAAATTCTTGAAGATATGGACAACTTCCAACAAGTTAAGTCTGATTTCAACTATCATGAATCGGCTTTCAAATAAGTTACTGCTTGAAATATGGTAGACAAAATAGTTCCAATAGAGTTATATGGGATTTGTTGAAGGATGAGAAGTTTAGATAATTGCCTTTTAAACTGGTATTGGCAAAACATAATGTTTTAAAAATATATATACATATTTTCAAAGTTACTTTGCATTGTTTGGTGATGTAGACTTTAATCCAACTTCTTTCGTATCTGTATTTACTTCATCCTTTTCAACTTCATTAATTTGCGTTTCATGTAGTCGCCTTTTATATTCGTCATAGTAGTTCCTAGATTCGAAAGTTTATTTAATTATCAATTAGTGTGTATAGTTAAATGAACTGATACGAAACAAGTCTAAAATTAAAAATGTGATTTCATCTAATATACTTGGCCACACATTCAAGTCCCCAGAGATATGATAATAGCCAACTGAAAACTGTCCTATTGCAGTGAAGTAATCTCATGCATAAACTATCATTAACAAACAAATATGCGCTCACCTTTTTAAACTCAACTACTGTTACTAGATGACTAGATAAACAACACTATGAGATTGTTTCTCAACATCAAGACGCAATTGCAAAATAGTCAATAGGAGTGGAATAAATAGTTATCAGAATATCGAAAATTGCAAGTATCCATGCGGCATATAAAACAATGGGATAATCTAAATACATATTTATTCAAAGTTGCACGGTCTTGATTTCGCTCACGTTCAATATATTAAGATGTTAAGATGTGAGTATGCTCTAATCGACAATCCTTCATTTAAACAGGTTTGGCAAAACAACATGTAGACTATTTTTATATGACTTAATAAATGTTTCTTAATACTGATAGTTTGTAAACCAGCTGTAATAAAAGACACTGTGCTATTTTACTCAGTAATCGCATCGGTTAGCATTTTACAATGATGATAACATATAAACTAAACAAACAGCTTTCTCGCAACATGTATTTTTTTCTATAAGACGATTAAGGGATAATCATGCAACATTTCTTAGATTTTACAATGCACTTCCGAAATGCATAAAAAATATGAGCCTAAAGATATATAGTGGGAACGACATCTGAATACCTCATTGATTTGAAATCAAAATTGTAGTTTAGGTTTGTATCACAGTCATCAGATCTGCTTTGAGTTTACGCTTGGTTGGTGAATTAGACTTAAATATTGACAAACGCAAATCTTGTTTTTGAGCTTATGATAAAGATGCTGCCTCAAAACTTAATAGCCATTAAGCTGATTTACCAACTTCAAAAGTGAGATAAGCAGTGATGCGAATAAGGTAAGACATTTTGAAGATATACCACTATAGTGGTACTTATAAATGCAATAATTATACACACAAGAACTAAAGGCGTCGATCGGCGTTAGACCCGCGTATGGCTACATCCCCCGATTTCCCTAAAGCTTTTATAATACATTTACGCAATACCCAAAATATAGCTGGTGTTTTAACTTTACATACCTAAAGACAGGAGGTTCTAATTGTCGATTTTTTTTGGCGGAAACATAAGGGCCGTAATTTTATATCTAGTTTGATATAACCATCGTAATTACCTGATGTACTTGTCAACTTCTAGCATCTCATTAGGCGACCATAAACACTTCTTTAATAAGTTCACAAGATACTCAATACAGTTTAAAATTTCGGGTTCTGCTGTTTCGTTCGAATTATTTACATAAGCCAGACAACGACTACAACCATAAACGTAGTTTACTTCAGTTGCAACCTTCATTATTTTAAGTAATTAATACTATCGTAAAACCTCAGTATCTGTACGCCACAAGGTATGCACATTCAAAAAACGGGCAAGCTTTCCCATATTAGAATACTTTATGTTAATTTTGATCCCGACTATTGTTGGAATAAGTGAATTTTTTTCAAAATACTTGCTCTATGGTAGCAGTGAAACATTAATTAGTAAACTATTATTACTAGATAACCGGATGGGTCTAATGAATTGTCATAAAACATGAGTTGCAATGCGTTTTCAAGCTCTTTCAAAATATTGTTTCCAGAAAAGTATTCAATTGCCTTTTTCTTTAAATCCATTTCACTTTAAAACTGCGCCGTCACATTTTTCCCATGGTGATCATTGGCGCATGAAGCAAAGATAAACAAGTAACTTTAAGTTTCACTGCACATAATTAGAAGACTTCTATTTTTCGTGGTCCATATAAATGTGGTAATGAATTGTTCTAGGTTTAAAAGGCACAGTACTTTTTTACTCTTCTGAAGCGAAGGGTTTTGGTTTAACTAAATGTTAGGAATAATAGCAGTCTATTGCTTTGAAACATCGTATTTTTTTACCTGGGGAGACGAAATGGATATTGACATTTTTCGAAAAATTTTGCAGAAGACATCAACACTGTCTCGGCAGATATTTCTAAAATTTGAATATTTTGACTATGACGTGTTAGCACGAATTCTGGTTCACGCTTTTTCATGTTCTATTCATAACATCTGTCTTGTTTGGTTTATTTCCACACCGAATTTTTTTAAGTGATCTAATTAGACAAGTAAGGTTTTAATATTCAAAATACTTCTAGGTGATATCCATCTAACCATTCCTTATTGCATCAAACAACAGGTTATCAACTTAAGTCGAGCTTAATAGGATTTGTATTTTGGTCCAACTATACTTTCAATTGTTATTCACTAAACATGCCGTTCCTCTTCAGTTAGGGGAATATTATGTAGATTATTTAAAGGTGCTGTATATAATATGTACTAAAAGACAATCATTAGTTCAGAAATCAGATGAAATGTTGCGTATTGGTCATTTCCGGAGTAAAAGCGCATAACTTTTCCTACCAAAACTGTTCATGGAAACTACTTCCTGACTGATTACTAGTTTCTCATTTATTAGCATTAACTGATTAGAAATTACTGATAACCCGTTTATGTGCTCCAATTTACGTTTTTTTTTGATGAATCGATATATTACAGAGGCCTTAAGTCCCCGTACAGGTCTTGAAACTAAAATTAATCACACTATACATCGATCGAAACTGTTGTGAGTAGTTTTGACTCCGAGACTCAGACAACTATGGTTGGTAATTATTGGAAAAAATAATTATGATGACAGTCTGGATGTCAATTTTTACATTCTGTTACATAACTGTCATATAAAAGATTATTCATTCTGTTAATGGAACCAAGTGTTGTGAAGCGCTGTCGAACCGGCTGTTTGACATTTGGTGAATATCGACCAGTTTTTCTGAGTATTTAAGAAAAAAAACAAAAAAATTTAGTAGCTTCTTTAATTTTTAAAGTTACCATTTTTATAAATTACACGTTCTAGGGGCCAAAAATTTTTTTAAATTATTCACTTAGATTCAGAGTTTATCATTAAGCCAACTTTCGGTGCCGAACTTAACGACAAACTGAACATTTTAGTTTTACATCTCGATCAGAGATTTGTCAGTTGACTGGAATGAACTACATAGAGACATAGTATCATTCGAACACTAAACGTTTAGAAATACATTGTTGCTGATAACAAAATAAAGCTAGAAAGTAGTATGAAGCAGAAATTGACGTTTTAACTACCTAATAAAAATTCCACTGAACTTCTGGATCTTATTACTACAAGTTTTTGATATACTTGTACGTGTTTACTCAAATATACCCATCTGTTTTCCGGTGCTATGCAACTCTAACAAATCATACTGTAAATTTCCGAACGGTCTTGAACATGTCTGAAACCACAGTTCCTGTGTGGTATGCGCATTAATATTTTATCAAATATTTTCTAGCCTGTTCTTTTTTCGTCTTTCGACACTTCCTCATCAACACTTGCCGAGACCATGCCATTTAATCATAAGGGGAAAAGGTGCTTACGCTATCTATGTGATCCTACAGTCTGACCGAAGGTATGAGTGATATATAGATCCTGTGAGACCATGCGTTTAGTTAGCTTAAGTCAAAACGTTTAGTGAAAATTTTAATATAAGTCGGTGAAAAGTTCCAAAGTTATGTAAATAAACTGGAGTAAAAAGATTTCTGTAGACGAATGCGTTTTATCCTTACAAATTTAGTGTTGCAGTTGAACAGCATGTGCTACATTTTTTGTGTTTTCGATATGGCTCTATTCAGAATCCGAACTAGAGGGGCGATATACATGATGCTTACGAACAAATTACTCATGAGGCTTAGAAACTACCCGAATTATTGAGTACTTTGACTTAAACCATCCAGTTTTATAAAAGCTGGATAGCCTCCATAATAGGGCGTCCACAAGTTACAATCACTGGACCCCTGTAACGACCGACGCTTCGAGTATTCTGACCACAGGATGATCTCAGTAGAATCGCAATAAAAGTTCTGGCAAAGAATTTATGCCCTTTTAGTATAGCATAATCAGTTTGTGGAAGTAGCTCGTTGAAACGCCAAACGGTAATTAAGCATAGACTGTTGACGATCACCATCGTACATTATTGATACATAAAAACATAGGAATTAAAAAACCCCAACAGTGAGAGTATACTACATAGTCAACAGTAGTGTTCTCAAGAACTAATAAAATTAATCTGTAAAAGCAGTAGCTAATTAAAGCTACAGTATTTATTACTTGTCAAAACAGGAGGGTGTTCCTGGCAATCCGATAACGTGTTTCTTGAGAAAATCAGTTGAACAGATCAATCAAGTTTGTGGAGGATAGCGATGCATGCTAATTTTAATATAGCTTTAACACAGGCCTTGAAGTTAAATAAAATAAACACTCAAAAAAGTAGAAGTATATGGCTAACGGACTTTGAATCGTAGACATGTAAGTAATTATCCTCTTGTCCGGAAAAATTGTAGATGTGAAGGTAACTGCCAAAAGAATTAAGAACTATAGAATAATATGGTTAACAAAAAAATATAGTTTTCACTATGAATGGACATGGAAGGAATTTTTCTTACTAACTGGTTTCTAGACTCCCTTCTGTTTATCTTCCTCATAAACAGGGTCCTAGGAGAACTACGCTTTCTGATTTCACTGTATTCTGAAGGCGTCATACACGTGGGGCTATAAGAAGTGGTAATGAGCTACAAGTACTTTATAATAATTCCATAAAATTTTGGTTCGTGGTGTCAAATAGTGACTGAAGAGATACTAGGGTTATAGAAAACTACTGCTATTCTCTTATCGACTAGATGGTTTTTTAATTAAATAACAACCCTGGCGACTACTGCCACACTCCAAATACTATAACAGCACGTCATGTGTTCTTCACCATTTTCGATAAAAATGCACCAAGGTTATAACTACGAGATCTTCATTCTCTTCATATCTGTCCCCGATTCCCGACACAATGTGTTCTTGGGTCTTCCTCTTTCCTTTTGACCTTCAGGATTTCGAATTCGTTCTCGTCTTGTGACAGTCTGATGATTTTTTCAATGTGTGTCCTTTCCACCTAATGCGTCTTTTCTTCATTTCTTCCTTACACGGAAGTCGACTTGTTCTCTCCCACAGAAGATTATTGTTGATGATTTCTTGCCAACGGATCCGAAGTATCTTACGCAGACTGTTGTTGAGAAATACTTGTTTCTATTGGATAATGCATTTCGTAATTATCTAAGTTTCAGCTTCATACAACAGAACTGTCTTCACATTTGTAATGAAAATTTTGACTTTAATATTGGCTGACATTTGGTTTAAGTTCCAGATATCCATCAATTTTAGAACTGCTGCCTCTGAAATTCCAATACACGCCTTTACATCTGCAATAGATCAGACCCTCCTTGTTTATCAATAATGCTGTCCAAGCATGTAAAAGATTCTACATCTTCCAGAATTTCTCCATCAAGTGAAATCAGGTTAGGGTTTGTCGTTTTGCATTGAAGGCTCTTGCTCTTTTCGTTGTGTACTTTGAGACCTACTGCTGCCGAGGCTGATGCTACACTGACGTCTTAATCTGCATTTGTTGCTGTGTGTGGAATAGATGAGTTAGGTAACCTGCAAAGTCTAAGTCAACAAGTTGCATTCATGTTGTCCACTGTATTTCGAGATTGCCTTGAGATGTTGCAGACTTCATGATCCAGTCAATCACCAGTAGGAAGTGAAAGGGTGACAGTAAGTAGCTTTTTTTGACACTGGTCTTCACTTCGAATGAATCTGTTAGCTTACCTCAATGTACGATTGTACAATGTAGCCCGTCGTCATAATTCTGTATGATGTTGACAATCTTTTCAGATACGCCATAATGTCATAGAAAGCTCCATAATGTTCTCCTGTCGACATTGTCGAGAGAGTTGATGTGAATTCCATTCAAATAATTGTTCAACAATGAACCGTAAAGTTGTTGATCTCAAAGTTGAGCATCGACTGGATCTTTCATTTGATTTTAATAACACTCTGTTGTAGATTTTTCCTGGTATCAAAGTAGAGTGATGTATTTGTAGTTCTCGCAATTGCTAAGATCTCGTTTCTTTAGTATCTAGATGAGGTATCCTTTTTTGCAGTCTGTTGGCATTTTGTTCCTCCCCAAAATCGTTTTGAAGAGAATGCGGGGTATATTTGCAATTTCTTTTATATCTATCTTCAGTGCCTCCGCTGATATGTTGTCTGGCACTGCTGACTTGCCACTTTTGATTTGTCAGATGGCCATGTTGACTTCTTCAGCTGTTAGTGTGTTGGTGTTTATGGGAATATCCGTTGCTGTTGCTTCGATGACTGTTGGGTTCAGTGAAGCTGGTCGATTTAACATCTCTTCGAAGTGTTCTACCCACCTGTTTCATTGTTCATTCACATCAGTGATTAGTTTGCCAGTCTTGTTCTTGATTGGCTGTTTTGGATTACTGAATTTCCCAGCTAACTTCTTCGTTGTATCGTATAAGTGCCTCATATTTCCTTCACTTGCAGCTTTCCTGCTGTCATTGCTAGGTCCTGAACATATTTCCGTTTATCCAACCTGACACTTTTGTTCACTTGCTTGTTAACTTCTGCGTATTCGGCCTGTGCCTTGGCTTTTTCCGTTCTTGTCAGGATGTTATTATTTGCTAACTTTGTGCTCCTATTTTTTCGGATCTTGTCCAGAGTATTTAGAGAAATATATTCTTTATAGTTTTGTTTCTTGCGACCTGAAACCTCCTGAACCGTTGAAGGTATTGCTCCCTAAATCTGTTTCCAGTTGTTCTCCAAAGTAGTTCCGTCTTTTACTAGTAGACCATGATATGCTTGAAACGTTTTGTTGGGAGTTATTTTGAATTCGTTGAGTTTGTTAGCATCTCGAAGATGGGCTGTGTTAAACTTTTGTAATACTGCTGCTCCAGCTGTTCAGTGCTTTTTCAGCTTCAGTTTCATTTTAGCCACCATCAGATGATGATCTTAAGCTATGTCAGCTTCTCTCCTTGCTCTCACGTCTTTCATGGTCCTTTTAAACTTCTTATTGATGCAGATGTGATCGATTCGGTTCTCCGTAATGTGGTCCGGTGAAACCCATGTAGTTTTGTGTATGCGTTTGTGGGAGAATATGGTGCCACTTATAATCATTTTGTTGAAGGCACATAGGTTTACGAACCTCTCACCGTTCTCGTTCATTTCTCCCAGTCCATGTCGTCCCATGATGTCTTCATATCCGGTGTTGTCCATTTCAACATTGGCGTTGAAGTCTCCCGTCAGAATAGTTAGGTCCTTGGCTGAGCATTTATCGACGATTGACTACAGCCTTACGTAGAACTGATCTTTGTCGTCTTCGTGGCTGTTGTTGGTGGGTGCATAGCATTGGATGACATTCATTGTAATCACCTCCTTCTTTGTTTCGAATGCTGCTTTAATGATCCTACATCCATAAAGTCCCCATCCTGTAAGGGCATTTTAAGCTCCCTGGGACAACATCATTGGTACTCCTTGTGTGTGTCAGGGGTTTTCTTCTTCGTGACTGGAGTATTCAAGCACTTCTCCTGAGCATAATCTTTGCTGTCCACCTTGTAGCCAATTGGTTTCCCTTATTCCAAGTATCTTCAGGTTGTATCTTTCAATTGCTTTCTTCCTGTCTTCTATATAGTGCGGACATTCCATATCCCTATATTAATGGTTGCTCTGGTTTTTAGGATTAGCATCATAAGCTGGTTACAACTCCACTTATTTTAACTAGCCCCGGTGTCTGCCAGGGATGTACGATATGAAAGCCGCTAGAATGGCATTCGTGAATCATGATCAACTCATTGAAGTTTATTTCAATTTACTGACATCGGCTGAGTTTTTTACCTTAACTCGGCCGAGCACACAACGTCGAACCTCAAATTCACTAACATGATATTGACATCGGGAGTCAACATTTCTTTGGGGAACAACAATAATCTTAGAGAAGAGCTGAGGCTAAGGAATATAGTTAAAGCTTGATCACGAACTCTATGCTGGATGGTGTGATTATAAAAGAAGTCGGATAACAAATTACCATTCTTGGATGTACCAATCACTAGAACCAACACAGGATAACTGGAGGCATGAGTAGGTCGAAAATCAACCCATACCGATCAAATTATAAATTACAACAGCAGAAATCTAATGAATTACAAAATCAACTGTATATAAACTTTGTCCTTAAAAGCGAAAACTCTCTGCAACATACGACACGAAAAAATAAAAAAAACCTAGTGAGGGTCTTTCAAAGGAACTGGCAGATTTGGCTTAAGCCGACCTGTCGTTCATTATGTGTAGACTGATTTCACCTTACACACTGCTAATGGCATTCACAGGACGTACTAGATACACTAGCTTCATGAATACCTCTATCTGTTCATCACGTAGACTGGAAGCAGTTACATAATTTTGCGAATTCTTTGGAATTTCTGTATACCTATTTAGTGCCAAGTACATTCAAAACGTACGGGCACCATTTTTAGTTCGAATGGGTATTTATTTACAGAGCCCTGCTAGTAAACTTTTAAATAATATGCTTCTGCAACAGGCATTTCCACAGTAAGGTTCCGTTCAGCCATCTTGAGTTGGCTTATCTCTTTCCGGTAGTTGTTACATTGGTTACGTGAGCTTATTTAGAAGACGGGACAATCATCACTTTACTTTAAGATGATGAAATTTCTTTAGTTTGGCTAACTTTTCCACGTAACTTTGTCAGATCGCTGACTAGAAGCTCGAAACCATCTTCGAAAGTATTTCGGGGTAGGGAGCAGTGTTTAATTCTGGAGATTTGTTTTAATGCAAAAGTTGAAATTCGTTGGGATCTTCTCCTTCGCTAGACGGATCAGCCATCATTAACCATGAAGAGAAGGGAAATTCGATTGAGGATGTTTGGGCTTAAACCAGCTGAATTGACCCCTAAAAAAAGTCTATCGTCTAAGACGATCTTTGATTTTAGCGATTGGCGTACCATTAGCTTCACAGCCGGTTTCACTGACACCAAACTTCTTCATACCAGTAATTCCAAAGAGTTAAATAAAGTTCCGGAAATTACTAGATGCGGTTACTGCCTTCAACTCTTCAGCACACTTTGGCCACTAAGTTTCTGGTACTGACGCAGGTTCTTCATAAGTTTCCGATGCAATAATTTGCGTTTGTTATCAAACTAATGTGTCATCAGAGTAGACCGAGGTGACTAAGTGAGTTGTAAGTAATCTACAGGTACCCAGCGTTAATGAGTGGGATATTTTTCAGAACACTAAGGGACGTGTCACTTTATTTTTCTAGTGCCATGTAAAAGTATTCATTCATACTTACGCTATTCAGTGAACTATCATTTGGCCAAGAACCTGATTTGGGCTGTTACTTACGTACAGTGGAAGCTGCAATTAATTTGCTAGCTATAATCCGTGAAGACCAAGATGTTTGCTGGCTACTAAAACTCAAGGCGAGAATGGTGCAAACCAAGCTATGATTGCAATTTAAATGCATGTTTAAAAAGGAACAACTGTCTTAAACACAACCATGCTAGCTGCAAATGATCGAGATATGATTAGTCTGTATCCAGGCTTGAGTTTTGGGAAAGGACGCAGGGTATCGGATTGATGGCGGTTGAGACGAAAGTTGGTGCTGATTAAAAACAGGTGAACGTCTACACTAAGTTGTAGTAAACAATTACCATTTCCAGACGCTGGACCTTAAAATCGTGTTGGTCTCTTGCTGCTCTTTTCTCCTAGCCTTGACACCTGACCTAGGGGGTTAGCATCTCTTGCTAGTAATACTGTGTCTGTCAAACAAGCCTTCTTGAGAAGCTCGTCTGACTGATGATAAAGCCCATCCATTATCACATTGAGTTTACAATCTGTCAGTTAGTAGGCAAAGATTACGATGAGACTTATTTTCCTACTACAATTTCCACTAACATTGGTTAAACTTTCTTATTAAACAGCTGTCACTATACTGGAGCTTAGAAAAACACCGACGCCTGCAATACCGAATGCTTATGACATAGTGTCCACAGATAGGCGCACGTGGAACGTTATTCGAATCGAGGTTTGGGGAATTGAATTCGTAGAATGTCACAAGAGTCCCAAATACTAATCTTTGATATACAGCTTAGGTACGACTTTGTGTGTACACTGTCATTATCATGTATTCTGACCATGTCGTACGTACAGTTCTATGCCGACGTTCATAAAATCAGCCGTATAGGTGCAGCATTTCATACATAATCTAAACCCCAATTACATGCAGTAGAGTATACTGTTTAATGCCTGGAACACTAAGTGAAACTACTGATCTGATTTAACGCTTAAGCTTTAACTATCTTTTATAAAACTCTAGTGTAGATATAACCTTTTATTATTTCCACATATGCATCTAAGCCCCACAATTTTTTCGAAGCTTTTTCCCTATTACTCTTCCCTTTTCATGTTTACCCCATTTATTTTACATACATATTTTGTCTTAATAGGCTTGGTAGAAAGCACCTCGATTATATCATAGCTATCCAAGGTCAGCTTCTGTAGGTTATCCCCTCACTGTAGTACCTCAAAAATATCACCTTCAACTAATGGCTTTGACACTCAGGAGGAGAGAAAACTTGACCATAGCCCTATAGACAAGAATACGTGCCAAGGTTAACATCAATATACCATCCTATCAGTTTGGGGTGATTAGGCAGAAAGATCGTATGTGTAATTACATGGTATCTTTAATCCTGATTCCGATAAGAACATGGAAATTGCCAGACTTGGTGGATGTAAGAGCTTACACGGATGGCTTGACACTGTTTGATCGTACAGAATGAAACACGAAATGCTGTTATAAAAAGGTGTCGTCAAAGCCAGATCACCTTTTAGTGTATGACAAGTGAAGGTGTGGGCTCTCCTAGTTATCACTGAGCCTGCGATTGCCACTTTTGACATAGTTATCAGCGAGTTTTTACTTATAACCAGATTAGCTTATCCTATTCTGCAGCATCTATCGTTCAGCGCACACAGTTTCCCAGCTGTTAAGTATAAGTGAATCTACTGAGAGTGATATTGATGCTGCGGAACTTCTCGCCATCCGGCAAGACTAAATGTTCAAACCGATGCCCACTAGTAACATGTACAAGATACAGATATCTTTGAAGTCAACCTAACCATTGGAAGAGCTTTTCTAAAACTATAACTGTTAAACAAGCAAACTTCCTCTGTCCTATCTTTATTTCGCTATTCTGTAAGAAAGGGCCCAGTTCTTCGCAGCATTGTGTAATATTCTTACAGTTTTTGTCAAGGTGTGGTTTCTGATGAGTAGAAGCTGGCTCACATCACTATAACTTTTAAGGATGACACAATGACCCTGAAAACTGCCAGACAATGACTACACTTTGATACTCTATAAAGTTATAAATTGCCTTGTCTACGGCAGCTTATGCTATTAAGTGGAATCCATCAATTTCTTTGGGTCTTAACATCGTAGTTTTAGGATGGGATACTTCTGCACCATAAACCTACTTCCTGCGGTTCGCAACTTGACCAGCATCCTTATTTGAAACAGTATAGTTGATATAGTATACTGTGATTTCTAGAAGACCGACTGAGTTTCTTAAACCTGTTCTATTCACAAACTGGCAGAAATAAGCACTAAACCTCTTCTATCAGACTTCTTTAGGTCTTTTTTCTAAAAACGACAGTTCAAGGTTAATAAAATTATTCATTTTCCCAGTCTGCGACATTATACAGTAGGGTTCCTCAGGGTTAATTACTGTAACCACCTCACTTTCTAATCTATATAATTAACCTACCTCAACAAACATCATCAGAGCTACTACTGTTTGCCGACAATGTTAAATTTTGAAAAAAATGTCAGCAACCGAAAGGAGAGACTGATACTACGGAACTATCTGATTAGGCTTCAAAGTTTGACAGATATTGTCGACTAAATCGAACACGGTAAAGTGTGTAGCGAAAATAATCCCCAAAACAAATTATTCCATACTCTCTCGTTATTGATGCTGACCATGTTTGTTCTAGCTGACATGACTGGTTGAAACTACTCTGTCACGCATCACCACCAGATCATGACACGACGCACCGTGGGAAGCATCTCTCTCTAGTTTTGCCAGCCTAGCGTTACTGTCCCACTGACGCTGTATTTATGATCAAATACAATTTTTCTCCATCTTTTATTGCCTTCTGATTGGTTTTCATACGTAAAAGCGGGTTCAATCGTTAGAAGTTATCCTGGTTATACGACAATCGTAATTGGTCATATATCGGGGTGTACTTCAAGTGTACAGCTGTTAATTTGTGGCATAAGACAGTTCACATGTATACTCTAAATAAGCTTCCTCCTAAGCAATTCGCCAGTGGTTTTACTGCCTTTATTTAGAGTTTAGAAACATAATGTTTCCTCCTCACATCAAAAAGGCAAGAGTGAAGTCAAGTGGGAGTCACAAATTTCCTTCGTGGACTTAAGTTCAAACCATGTGAGAAACTTCTGTTGACATCAAACGTGTATCTTCTTGAACAAAGGTGACTTAGGGATGACCTCTTAGTAACTTTAGAATCTTTAACATCACTGAGCAGTAGCTGGGATATTATTTAAAATGAATCCAAATACCTATATTAGTGGGGACATTCCAAAACCAGAGATGCAATTCAGTAGGACGAATTGTAGGTACAGTCTTTTCTTTTCAAGAATGGTCAAGTTTTTAATTTCCCACTGAATAAAATGGTTAATGCAATTTCTTTTGACACCCACAAGAAAGTACTCGATTTACTCTCAAGGACTCAGACCAAATTCCATTGTAAACCTTATAACGAATCTTTTCCCAATACAGGTTCGTACCTTGTAGAACTGGTGATCCATTGCTACTGGACAAGTAAGTCAGATAAGTAAAAACTACCACTAGTTTGTTTGCAAATATTTGAAACGATTTACTACTAATAAAAAAATAGCTGAAACTTCTAGACTAAGAGCGCACTTGTTACCAGCCAACTACAGGAAGAAGCCAAAAACCAGGAATTTTAACTGCCACACTTAAGATACGAGTACCGATAAGTCTGTTGATCCAAAATAGCTCTTCACATATATATTGTATTCTGGATTTAGTTTGTAACATAGACATTGGATACTGGACACGTTGCTCGTCATTCAAATTTGCTTTTTGGTGCCGCGCACGCTTCTTAAACTTGGTCGTAGTATGGATCCATCATTTATAAATGAATTAAGTAACTGCTTACAACACACTGTTTCACCAGAAAGAGAAACTAGAAGATCAGCAGAAGCTTATCTTAAAGCAGTGGAGCTGCGCCCATCATATTGCTTATGTTTGCTCCACATTCTACAGGATTCTAATGTTCCAGTCCCAACGCGAATGGCTGCTGCTATTACACTGAAAAACTTTATCAAAAACCACTGGCACGTTGTAAGCATACAATCTTTTTACGACGGTCTATATTTCTTTTATTGTGTGCAGGTCCAAGTATGATGTTACTAACGTTGCTAATAGGTTTATGATATTTCATATTCGCTTGTAAATGAAGACGTAAGTAGGTAAGACTAAGCAACAGGTACAGAATATTCAAAAATTATAGCTTCGAGTTCACTGTGTACAGTCTGGTTTTGTAAGCTGATCGTATGCTAACTTGTTTAAATTATTAGATGATAAATAGTTACTTACAGTCGGAAAGACGGCTTATTAAAACTTACTTATGCAAGGGGGGTGAAAAAACGGAGCTGTGTATATGTTCACAAAGGCGGGATAGTGTTAATCTTGTTCTCGTGTACCCGCCTGGAGAGTAGGTGGAACTATTGAGATAGGTAGCACGCAAGGTCGAGTTATCTGCACATGGTAAATAAGTTCCTTGTATCGTCCAGAGGCGGCACTTTATGAATCCTTTTACAGCCGTATTAATAACGTCGGTTCAACGTAGTCTAGGTTCAAAATTACATTTACAAGTAAACAGTAGCCAATCTGTATTCTAGTTGACTGAATTAGGTATAAGTTGCTCCATTTCATTTCCAGAATCTCCCAGTCGTATCTGTTCTTTAGTCCTATTAGTTATTAAAGAACAGCAGAACAATTTGCCTCACTATTGTCTGCTTCATTTCAAAACATCGGTATTTACTTGATGTTTACGTTAAAGCTTTTACACAGTATTGCGACTTTGGGATGCCGACATCACTTCATGCTACTCAGGTTCTCGTCAACTACTCTTGGTAAATTCTACGAAAATAGTAACATTACAAATTTCTCCCATAAATTTTTCTTAGTCACTTATGCAATAATCAGTCGACTTGTCCTTTCGTTTGGTGAGACTTGGTTAACGAAAATCATAGAAACCCGGAAATTTTTCTAATATAATAGAAGTGAACATTTCCCGTTGAGTTCCAAGTATTAGTTGTTAAAAAGTCAAAGGATGGGTTTCTTTCTGTAAGGTATCAAGTTATTACACTGTAAAGAATAGTTGGGATCTGTTATATTTATGTCTAACCAGCGCACCTTTACGTTCAGTGTTTGGAGTTGGAGTAGGCTAGACGAAAAATAGATGCATACTACTATGAATTCGTTACTTTTCGACATGAGCCACATGTTAGTATGGGACTATGTTTTTCCAATAACCTATCATATCAAGCAGCAAAAGTAAGCCAAAGTCTCGAAAAGCACAGAAGTCATTTCTAACAAGAGTTATCGTAGATCACACGCAAGAGTAAGCCTAAAGCAGCCTCGCTGCCATGGCTAAAAATAACCCTTCTAGTGTGCTACAAATGTAATGGCTCAATTTCCCATAATGTAATGAGGCAAAAGTTCAGAAATAGCCTTATCGAAAGTCTAGTATTCATATGTCTTTAGTCTGTGCTCAAAGTAATGTCGTGTGATTTATTCACACGGAGTATTTAAATCTGAATCCTCTCTCAGCGTACCATCACAAACTTTTAATCCTTATATTTTTAACTAATTGGAAGATTCTAATAAACCTACACTTCTTGAGCTGTGTCGTAATTTCAAGTTAGTTTTCTGAGGCCTAGGTCATGTACGATTGTAACTTGACCTAGCTCAGTCGGGACAGCACTCGCGCTACTTCGTCAACACTTCCTATACTACAGGAACCTCATAACCCACAGGTTGTTGATAGCATATGATATACTCTTCAATTAGCGTAGAGTTGAAAATTTATAAAATTGGAATGGTTTTTCTGGACTGTGACCTTAGACCGTATTATTTGTATGAGAGCACGTATTCGGTTGTATTAGCCGGAGAAAGCAAAGTGGGGTTTAAACCTGCAACCTATAGTGTGCTTGGCACTCAACTACCTTACTTCTTATGATCTACCTGGGGGGGGGGTGTATGTGACAATGCAGGTTAGCCGTGAAGTGACACATGGGATTTAAAAGGTAGAAAAACAGATTGCATTACTACTTAAGGTGTTCAAAAAATTACATATTAGTAGCGTCTTCATTGAATAAGAATATGCCGTCTGTATCTTCTAAGTTGCTAAGTGGGTCTCCTGACAGGAAAACAGTTCCTGATAAATAAAAAAAAATATTTTAGCTGGACATCCATGACGAAATCAAATTTAAGGAAAGATGAGTTATTTTTGATTTTTAGTTGTCTTGAAAAGTCATTTTGCACCTGTTATATATACATTTCGCTAACCAATACCTCTGTAAAATTAGTTGCAACAAAGAAAACACGTGAACTTAGTTTTGAATGAACTAGTCTTTTACCACTTGTGTCTGAATAGTGTTCGAGTTGCATCAAAATGCTTGTTGTCATTGAAATTATATGAGTCACTATTTTATGTTCATGTTTGCATGACTTTTACAATGATTCCTGACGTTGCGTAAGAAATTTCGCTTGCATACTTTTCGAAAAAGAAATAGCTTTTCGTTATTTTCTAGGTGTCAAACATGGTTTGACTAATGCCACCAAGCGGATACTGAACCAAACACTCAAAAAATGTACTTTGTGGTTAGATCTAGTGTTAAGTACATCCAGTTTTCATTTTTACATTGTAGCTGCACAACTCATGTATATTTTATGTCAGGGTTGTATATAGAGGTGTGGTTCGCAGGCAAGCGACCAAACTGCTTGTTGTGGATCAGTTACATTGAATTCTGCTGAAGTCCAACTTCGCATAAGCTTGTCTTTTAATTCACTTACTGGCCTACAGGCTCTAGAGCATATATAACTTTAAGTTCTATATTTTGTTTCGTCTCAACTTTTTAAAATTTAGTTGTATCTCAATTCTATCACAAATAATGATTACGTCTGAAGCTTTATAGGACTAAGTTTTAAGTATCTTCCCCAGTCTGTATTATTGTATTATGTGAAACTATTGTGTGCTTAAGATTTAAACATTATAAGTTGTTGATACACCATAACGTCTTTGTAAGATATAGTTACCATTTTACTCCAACTAGGATTCAGATGAAACAGATCGTATACAGGCATCTGATCGTGATGGATTGCGCAGTCAACTCATTGGAGCTATGCTTTCTGTAGAAGGGAATATACAATCACAACTTTCTGAAGCTATAAGTACAATTTGGAGAGAGGACTTCCCAGAAAAATGGCCTAATTTGATACCTGATCTAGTTCAAAGAATGGCTCAACTTGGTGCAGATTTAAATATGGTTCATGGAGTTCTTTATACAGCTCATACATTGTTTAAAAGGTATGTATGATTTTCTTATTTACTTCATGGAGTGTCAATCGCTTGATCTAATCTTCCTCATTTTTCGTCACTGTTTGTCTCTGTGGTGATCTTAGTAACATAGATGGATCCACCCTTTGTATTCTTCTAGATTTTGTGTTCTTAAATTGTTTTATTTAGAGAATTTATTTTCTCGTTACTCATTTTTATGACTACTCTTATTGCTACTACATCTACTACTTTAATAATTTTCTTAATTTCATCTCAGTGCTGATATAGTATGGCTACTTTAACCAGTGCATATTATTTGCTAGTGTTAGTGCTCAGTTGTCAATACCAAAGTAGGCAGGACAATATTTGAGCCTGCTATTCATTGATTGAATCTTTAGCGCTGTAACCACTCAACTACGTGGGTTTATTCTGTTGACCACTGATAAGTCATATCTGTTCATCTTCTATTCTCATCTAATGGACTGGCTTTCATAAACCTAAATACAGATCAGCTTATCTAGAATGGGATAATAAATCACATGCTTTAAATTACCTAGTCTTTTCACTGTGTATACTTTCATCATATGTTAGAATTGATTATTTTCCATCGCTTCTCTCTGGTTGATTCCTAGATATCGTCACGAGTGCGCCGGTCCGGATTTGTACAGAGAAATGAAACTAGTAATTGGTCAGTTTGGTGCACCGCTAACAGAACTTGCAAAGGTACCTTTTTGTGGTGGTTTTAGTAATGGAAGCTTTAAGTGTTTTATTTTGTTATTTTTATTTATAAAAGATTTATCTTCCTTGGGTATCACTGAAAACTATGGAATACTGTACAAATATTTCATTATAGTATGGGACTAAACTGCGCACCTGTGAGATCGGGACTCTCGAGTCTCGGGCTAAACTATTAGCACCACTGTGCTGGTGTCCAATGTTAGGTTTCATACCTGAATTAGTTTATGGTGTGGCTCGACGACAATTCAATGCCATGAGGTATAACTACCTTCTGGCACTTTTATACTCCACCATTTATAATTTAATATTAATTTCTATCATTTTTGTCACTTGACTAAAGTCAGTACGTTCATATGTAGTGTGTATTACTCGTAGTTATATTCCAGTAATTTCAAATTTGTCGAGTGTGAATAAGCCAGAAACTCTTTGTTTACATAATCTAAGTATTTTTCCCTTACTGGTTAACCCTACAACAGATATTTGAATTTGTCTCCTAGTCATTTAAAACTTTTCTTAATTTTGATTGCTTATCTCTTTATAGTATACATAGTATACTGATCGTCGTATCCAGCATATCTAACCTGTAGTAAAATTGTAAAATATTGTTTTCATGCTCACACATCATCAATTAACTTCGGATGTTCATTTCGATGCATGAGTCATTAAATCATTTACCAAGTACAGACTCGTGTATTTAGCTTCATCTTGCACATAAGTTGTGTGAGTGCTGGTAATACTACTCCGTTGCCTAAACCGAAGTGTGGAGACTTAGCGGCTGATAGTCGAACGCCCTAACTGCTGAACCACCTCTTTACCACGCATAACTCACTCACTCATGAATAACTTAAAATCTAAGTTAAAAGTGTATTACTTCATAATATCACACTTTATATCTGTTTAAAAAGTATCGATTAGAAAAAGGAAAAATCAACTAGTGCAATACTATCAATGATAAGTTTAACATAAAGTATACGGCAAGGGAGATAAATGGCATTTCAATAGGTCTAAGATGTCAGTATGTCACTTGCTTTCACATCTAAAATGTGGATGAGAAACACCTACACAATCCTTTACCTTGTAATTCGTCTTCAGGATACAATAGCAACGTATAACTATCATCTAGTTGTAATATGCACACAGTTTTTGCGCGAGTATCATTTCTCAAGGATTTTTGATCATGTAAAACTTTTGTTGCGTATGTATACTTTTAACAAATTCCAATTTTGTAAATACGTTTTGTGCATACAGAATCTCCTTGTTCTGGTTGTTGGACCGAATAGAATTGCAGATATCGCGCGTTTGTCTACAGTACTCCAGTGTCTGTTGCTTGTTTGTAAAATATTTCTCAGTCTTAATTGTCAAGTGAGTAACTTCTACATTTAATCTACTACCATTATTTTTAAATTTCTTTATTAAAATCACATCCATTTATTTTACTGATATCAGTTGCTATACTGTTTGAGTAAGCTTTTAGAGTCAACCCAATAATACTAAAGTATTACTTGAATTCCCTTACGCTGTTACGTGTGATCGGTCATGAGCAACTTAGAACCTGTCACACATGTGAATTAATCCGGTTCCTACATCTAATCTCATTACTCTATCTATGGTTTCAACAAATACGAACAGTGCTTCCAACCGTGTGTATGATCAAATACCAGTAACTTAAATTTGTTCCGTACTCTTAAAAGTCACGTTTTACATTCTTATAGTAAGAGAGAATGAACTACCGACCAGTATACTCATCCTTTGGTTGATGGCCGGATGTCTTGTTTACATCACAGGTAACGTAAGTTGGTTAATACCTGACAAGCTTACATGTGACAGAAAGCATAAAGTTTAATAGGCTACTGTAGGATTATTCAAGCATAAATTGTTATATACTTCACACCAGCACACAGCAGTAATGGAATTTAGTAAAATGAAATCTAAAGATTCATGCATCCAAGGCAGAAAGCCAACAACTCCTAACATGGTTCATTTTAACAATTGATTTCTACATTTAATGGCCATTATTCCTCGTCTAACCTACGCGTTTACTATCACTGGACGTCATTACAGGGAATTTTCATGGATGTTTCGGCCTCCTAAATGGATGAATACTTATGAACCCATCAATAGTTTTGCCATCTCGTGAAATTTTGTTCATACTATCTTTTGCTGCCTGTATCATGGGTTAGCAATGCTTTGAGCATGTTTATAAAGCATATCCTGAACCTTAATAGTCACATTTCAGTCGACTATGTCGTTTGCCCCAAATATACGAACTTCCTCACATCTCATCTAAGTTTACTATCGTGTTTTGCTTGTGTACAGTGTTTTATCACTTCATTTCTTCTGCCATATGTCTCACCTTTTTAACAATATAGGATTTACCAGAATTCTTTGAAGACAATATTCAAGATTGGATGACATTTTTCCGTAGTCTGTTACAGTTAGATGCATCAACTTTAAACAGTGATGGAACAGTTTTAGTTGAACAGATTAAATCACAGGTTTGTGATAATGCCAGTTTGTATGCATCAAAATATGAACCGGAATTTGCACCATATCTGCCAGGATTTGTTACAGATGTGTGGGAAATGCTATTAGGTACCAGCGCTCAGACAAAATATGATTTGGTAAGTATTCGTTTTTCTTCATATTACGGTCTGTTTTGTTATTCACCTACCGGGTACAGATTCGTGTGCTGGGTCTCTCAAACGGGAGTCATTGAAGTGGGGTTCTAGTCTGTAATTTAGTGGCCAAAAGTCAAACGTCTACTACTTCTGAGTCATTTCTCAAAATTTTACTAACTAAAGCGTTGATCTTTTCAGGGATTGAAGCATTTACTACAAATCATACTCTTCATTGATTTCAGTTTTAGGACAACTGTTAGATATCGGTCGCACAGCACTTTCGTGAGTCATTTTGTATGTTATAGCTTCGTAATTTTAAGGGACTAAATCCGGCGACATTAAATCTGTGGGACACGACGAAGTATGCGAAGTTTAGAGCTCAGTTTTCTACCCCTTACTTCCATGTCATGTTGGTACTGTCGCTGATTTCGGTTCAGTCTGGAGTTTGACTTCGCCCTAGCATCTAAGTGTTTTATTTAGTCCTACCGCTTTTCAGCTAACGTATTCGGCATAGTGAGGTTTAAAAGAACGAGTGTTGAAGTCATCACTTAAGGCAAGCCTAACAAAAACACGTCAAGGTAGCAGCTACGATCATGTCGAATACCATAGTGGGTTGGAAAGTGTTTATGTATGCAATTGTGAGTGTGACAGGGTTTCAGGGACGCAAATAAACTGTATCGGCATCAGCTATCGTTGGAGAAGTTTTATAGAGGACTGCCGCCTTTTCTGGGGCACGTGTTTGGATTCTGACCACACCCTAGTGATAGCACGCATTTCTATACGTCTTGATGGTCGCAGGACAGTCACAGGCGAACCTCTTAGATATCAATTCGAGACTGAAAATGCCAAGATTGCATTTAGAAATGGCTTGGCTAAGCATTCAGTCGCCCACAACCAACAGACTCACCCCGAAAGAGCTTGGAACGATTTTAAAGCAGGTCTAAACCCAAAGGTTACAAAAGACCATTGGATCTCTGGAACTTCTAGTAAACTGATGGAGGCTCGAAAACTAATTCCAGCAAGCCCGGAGAATGATGAAGAGCGACGACAATTGAAACGTAGACTGACAAAGAGTCTGCGTAAGGATCATGAACAGTGGTGGGCAACAAAAGCAAAGACGATAGAAGCATCGGCGGCGGCGGGCAATAGTAGACAGCTGTTCCAACTTATCAAGGACACCAGTATTAAGAAATCGGCGGTTAGTGAAATTATCTCTGAAAAAAATGAGTCTATGATTCACTGTCAGTCTAGAAGATTAGAATGATGGGCGGAACACTTTCAAGAACAGTTCAACTGGCCTCTAGCTATTCTTAGCTTACCTACTATCCCCAAAACTACCTGAATGTAAAACCGACACAGGTCTCCCAAATCTCAGTAAAGTTGAAAAAGTTATAAGTGACCTGAATCGAGGGAAAGCAGCAGGATCTGATAGGTTGTCTACCGATAACTTTAAGGATGGTGGTCCAGTTTTAGCTGGTAGGTTGACTAATATATTAGCCTACGTCTGGGAACTGAAAATCATCTCACCTGACTGGTTTCGTTCGCTGATAGTTCTAATCTACAAAAGGGACAGAAATCCTCTTGTGATAACCACAGAGGAATCAGTATCTAAAATATTATCCTCTATAATAATTCGGCGTTTATCCAACACTACAGAACAGCAAACTGGAGAAAGCAGACTGGTTTCATACCTGGATGTGGCTGCATTGAGCAAATATTCACTCTGCGCCAGATGCTCGAACATAAACATATATACCAACGTCCGACTATAGTCGTATTCCTTAATTTGAAAGCAGCTTTTGACTTGGTAGACCTTGAAGTCCTGTGGCAATGTTTGTCATTATATGTCGTAACTGAAAAGTACGTAGACCTTATAAAGGCTTTCTACTCGGTCACCACCGTTCGAGTCAGAGCCTATAACGAATTGTTACGAGAAATTTCATCCTCAAGCGGAGTTCTTCAGGACTGCTTCTTATCCCTATTTTTATTTGATTTCGTCATAGGTATACTCGTAGAAGTCTCACTCACTTTTTCGAACACCTCAGGAATTAATCTCCTTCCAGGAGATCCTCTCGTCGACTTGGAATACGCAGACGATATAGTTCTATTTGGTGAAGACGCTGATAAAAGGCAGAGTCTCTTAATCACCTTGAGTAACAATGCAAGCATATTCAGGATTCGCTTCCCTTCTTCTAAATGCAAAATATTACTCCAGGACTGGCCTGCTTCTTTACCTAGATTGATGATATGGAGTGAAGTAACCACCTACCTTAGTTTGGCAGTATTTCTGCCCACATATAATTATGATGGGTGGTGATTTGACCAATTTGGACTCTCGTGCTTTTGCGGGTATGAGGGCGGTTGTCACTTCCCGGCTGCCCACACCGTGGAAGGGTGTTTCTTGAGGAACCTGAAAAAGGAGGTAGATTAGTGTCGGTCTTAGAAACCTGAGAGCGTGACCGCAGAGCCCGAGGGACAACTGCTTGAGGCCTGCCACGCACGGCCTTTTTATGAAGGGTTTTTTGAGTATTAGCTCCGCACTTAAAAGCCCTTAGTGGGCACCCGTACCGCCGGAGACGGAAATCCGTGAGGTAGGGTGTGGTGTGACATTTTTAGGGCCGTCCTTTTCTAACCCTTCCTTCCTTGTGAGAAGGCAGCATCGCTGCAGATGCTGGTTGTCCGAGGGAAACACCTTACTGCTGTCACACCCCTCTGCAGTCAGCAGTTCGGCTTCGCCCCCAGACCTTGAGTAGCTGCTTTTAGTCTCATCGTTCTCCAATCGACCTGCGTGGCATGGTAGAACCTACAGGAACATATGTTCCAGCCAGTATAGCTCGGTTGGGTCATCACGATAGGCAAGCCCGACCACCACGTCAAGGTAGCAGCTACGGTCAGGTGATGGGTAGTGATTACAAAGACCATAGTCTGTACTACTAATCTTCATACAAAAAATTTGCTTCGAAACGGTATATATATAAACAACCATAGAATCATATACTGATATTTGTGCCTTCTTGTTTTGCTCTGAATTATATAGCTTATTGGAAATGCAATCGGGTTTTTGAGCTGTGTTATATCACGTCCACAGCATAGATATTTATTTGAAAATCCAGAAACATTACAAAAACTATGTGAAAAAGTTATTCTCCCCAATATGCATTTTAGAGGTAAGCAGTTATTTTGAAATGAAAATAAACTTATTAATGTTACTTCCCGTCAGTTAGATGATTTAATTAAAAACCTTTCTTTATTGCTCTAGACAACGTCATTACTGTCTACTTTATATACTTCTTACTGATTATCTCCGTAGGCTTTATTATCTTTAATGTGTTCTTGTAACTCAGTTGACATATATCATGTAAAATAATAAAATGAAACTTTACCAACATATCTTTTATTTTGTTGTATTTGTTCATCAAAAATTGATATCGGCTGGGTGATTCAATTGACAATCTTAGTACTAGATGCCGGCCTAGTGATGGCTCAGCGAGATCAAGTGCCAGGTTCGATCCTCTAGTGGGGTCTTGGATATGTACCATTGAGTAGTCACTCCCTAGTTTTCAGTGATTTCCAACCGAAATTAATTTGCAGCGAACAAATACAACAAAATCAAAGGTAATCTCTGCGATACCATATCAACCAATGCTTTTTAATTAAACCTTCCAGCATGCATTCTTCTCCCTCTAAATTTAGGTTACATCTGCATTTCCGCTTAAATGGATCAGAAGGACTGAGATAGTTGTATACATTAACAACCTCACTTGTCTGGGAAGCCCCATCAACCCTAGCGATTCTGTGTTTGATAAAATCTCGGCACAAATTCAGAAAGCTCATCTGTCTTTTCTTAACTAGCATCATTTGTGATCTATGAGAGACATTCGTTCACCATACAAACGTCTAGAACACTGCTCAGTTGTCTCCTCTATATTAACCTAGAGTTGCAGAACATGGGCCTCAAGTCATTGATCATGCGCGTCTTCGAAGCATTGCTCGTGTATCGTAGAGCTATCAAGTAGACAATCCTCAGGTTTGGCACAGTACTAAGCAAAAGCTAGTAAATCGCTTGTTGAGGTTTCTAGTGTTCATATACTGGTGTAATTGGGATATGATTTATGTATTCCAAGTCACAGCCTGCCTTGATTCTGAATTTTAGCTGTGTAGCGTTGAGATGGAAGTAAGCTAAAGTCATTCGAAATGAAAGAGGCATCAATCGATAAAGTCAATAATTATCTGTCTAAGTTATGTTGGTACGTGCAAACTACCTAGTTGCATTCCTTGGAGTAATCGCCGTCAGTCGTCACAGGTACTGAGTGACGGCTTGGAATCAGTCATCGATCCACGTATATTTACCTTTTATCCTCTTCTAAATTTTACGCTCCATTATTTTTTCATACAAATCGTTTTATTTCTTCTTTTCGAACTATATTCTGATACTTATTATTTAAATATGATCTCATTCTTCTAATTGTGTTGTGGCAATTTGAGTTAATGCACTTGTCTCAGGCTTCTACGTTGTTGAGGGCTGATCAATTCTCACTGACATTCATTGAATACAGTGAGTGATGGATATTTAAACGAAATTTTCATTAAACATTTCGTCATTTCAAATTATTCGTAAATGTCTCCTGTGTGAGTGTAAAATGTACTACAACCTGTCATGTTAGGTGAATAACTGAAATATAAAAAACGTTATTGATTAAAATAAAACACTAAATGAAAATTGCACTCGAATATTCAATACTCACCGACTTAACTGATGGGAAAATGAAAAGAAGTTTTGAATGCAACAAAGGTAACGTTGGAGACTAATTAATTCGTTGATTATTCTAGGTAATTTTAAAGTTTGATAATTATTAAGGAAAGCATTGAAATGATTCAAAATTTGAATTTAATCAGTATTAAGGACTTCACAAACATAAGATAGATCACTCATCAGTGATGTCTCTTCAATGTCCTCTGATTGACTGCATGTGATTAACACTTAACTTGTCATGGTTGGAATTAAGGTTACTGTATGTTAAGTTTTCTTATCCTTATGTCTTAAAGTAGGCATTACCTTACTGTTTACTGGCAGTCAAATCTTTTCAGAGTTTATGTTGTATTCTAAATTCATCCTGTTTTTCAGATCTAGATGAAGAGTTATTCACTGAAAATCCTGATGAATATATTCGCCTGGATTTAGAAGGCTCCAATGCACAAACACGACGAAGAGCAGCGTGCAACCTAGTGCATGTATTATGTGAAGCTTTCGAAGGTGCTGTCGTTACAAATTTTGCAACTTATATTGAACATTTATTAAATGAATATGCAAATACACCGAATGGCGGAGCATGGACTTCAAAAGATGCTGCTTTATTATTGGTTACTTCAGTAGCCAGCCGTGGTAAAACAGAAAAGGTATTGCATCTGTTTATTTAGCAATCAAGTTTCTGTTTTCATTCAAGGACAGCTTGAATTCGATCAACACCAAGTACTTTATAAGCATTCTATTAGTCATTTGTCAATGATCGTTTAATGTAATTATTTTACTCTTACATGAAGTCACTATTCATATAACTCAGTGGTAACGATCTCAGACCTTCAAGTTAGTTATCATGGGCTCGAATCTTACAGGTAGCAGGTAGGGCTTGCTGATATACATGTTAACTATCACGAGACCTAGGTCAAGCATGATTTTCTGTTAACGATTTACTATTAGCCTACAAACACTAGCATGTAGAATCGTATATTTTATAAAAAATATTTTGGTGAAAAAAGTCAGTTATAAATTGTTGAGTGAAGACTATTAATGAAGCTATGGATCTTCCTTTTTTTCTGCAAGATGATTGCCCCTCCTTTGTCACACACATATTTATTACCTGAGTGTTCAGTGCCAACTAATATATATTACTGTGGGTTGAGAGGTCAGGTTAATGGATGATACAATGTCAGTTGATAAGGTCATTCATTGTTAAACCATGTCATATCAATCGGTTCAAACCTCCTGACCATTTGAATTTCCAAAAATCTAATGTAACATGATTCATATTACTTAAGATAATTCGGGGAGTTGTAATATCATGTTTCACGTTATACTTCATTTTGCTTTAAATCAATAAATTCTTCCTTTACAAACTTGTAAACCATTTCATTATCATATCGTTTCAAACTGATAACACTGTCTCATTTATGAATTTCAGATTTGTGTACTCGTCTTTCAACCGCATTGTATATTAGGGATGGTTGTAATACATGGTTGCTGAAATTAAAATAGGTGAAATGGGACTGGAATCTACAACTTACCGGTTGAAAGCTACTACTGCACAACTGGTTAATTTTTTGGTTTCAGTATAAAACTCGTCAACATTGCCAGCTTAATCCCTAGACTGCTATAATAATATATGAAGCGTCTTTCGTTATCATTATACCATTGCACTCTATATAATTCATGATTTTTTTTCCATGCATGTTATTATAGTTGTATATTTTTCTTCTTCAGCATGGTGTTACAGTCTCTACTGAACTAGTAAATTTAACTACATTTTTTGAAAATCACGTTCTACCTGAATTACAAAATCCTAATGGTAAGTTTGTTTGTTATCCTTCGCCAGGTAAAATTTTCCTATTGTTTGTATTCGTCATAGATTGATGTCGGTGAAGTACCACTGAAAACCAAGAAACAGTGGACAACTGTTTCGTTCCAGTATGGGGCTCCTCAGTATGCACCCTCGTTTCCACCAGGGAATCAAACTAAGATCTTCAGATTGGCGAACGCTCAACCCTCTGTACCATTAGGCCAGCTGGTGTCCAGTAATAAAATTCCCACTTCTATTAATTTGTGATGTAATGCGTCTATCATCCATCGTCATTAATGATAATTTTCTTGGTCCCAACAAGTCTAAACTCCACCAGTCATGACTTCTCATTAAAACTTCAAGAACATCCTAATGTTAGTCACTAATGAGCTGGTCATTATAGTTGATTTGAGATTTTCAGTAGTACTCAACTAACACCAATCTGTAATGAATGCAGACAACAAAAATTAAATACCGATCTCCACAATAACCACCTTCAATCAACTAAAACTTTTTTATGTAAAGTAATTTATTTATCTGAACACATTTTGGTACAAATCAGCAGTTTAAAAGATCGTCTTATGAAGAAATAAAAAAGACGTGATCATAACCCGTTAAGTAAAAATTAATAATCAATTAACAATATTACACACTACAAGTTATATTTCAAGTCAATTAGTTGCACCGTTTCTAGAACTGAGCAGTCGTAGCATAATAGTGTCTCTGAATTGAAGTTATTGATGGCTTCATTGTTCAAAAGTATTATTGTCTTTTAGTTGTAGTAAAGGCTATGTACAGATTTAATGTAAGTCGAGTACACCAATCTTGAAACTCATTGCAATGTTATCTTAAACTGTAATGTTACTCAAAATGGAATGACTGAGATTTAGATTTTTATTCGGCGGTCCTCACAAGATCGAATTTGATTTTTGTTAAGAATTATAAATGCACACTTCTGAAGTGCCCTACACCGGGACGATACTGTTGTCTAGTCCGTTCTGATTTTCAATGGTTGTTTAACTAAGTATAGTGTGATGTAAAGCTACAATATTATTCATTTATCGTGATTAGCTAAGCTTCCTTTGGGCTGAAGTTTAAGCTACTAGATTTTCATATTACTAGCCGTCACACTCGTGTGTAGTTGGAAGCCAGGTACATATTCGTGTTTCTTGTAAAGGAGTTAGTAAAAATGCTGTTATTTTATTTTTCCGTTGTTGTAATGAATAAGGCTACTTTTGTTAAATAATCACTCTCTCTGTTCTTGTACTATTGTAGTCAATTATTTGCCCGTCATCAAAGCGGATTGTTTGCGCTATGCAATTGCATTTCGTTCATTACTTCCACCAATGGCTTTAGTTAATTTATTGAATATGACTCCAGTATTACTCACTGCTTCGGCGTCAGTTGTACAAAGTTATGTGGCTTCGTTAATTGATAAATTATTGGCTATGCGAAGGCCAGATTCACATACAGATCCTTTGTAAGTCTATTCGTATGCATGTATACTTATCCAATCAGTCAGTCACAACCACTAGTGACAGCTGTTACAGGTTCCTCAGTCGGATATTTTCCACTTACTAACACATTCTCTGACCTACAGTCGATGACTCCAGAGATTGATTCCGCTTTTTATTTTAGTTGTCCAAATCTGCTTGATTGTAGTTTGTACTTTTATGTGGTCGTTAGTCTTGCCTTTTTTCATAACCCAGTCCAGCTGTCTTGGTTGGGACACTCATCTTGAATGTCTTACCATGCTATGTCAATAGATTAGAAAGCGATTAGGATAAAGACAGCAAGCTCATGGTTTACAGGTGACGTCGTATTAGTATTACAGTGCAGGGATGTGATAGTAATAAGGTGTTTCCTAATTGGCATTGTTGCCTTCTCATAACGGAAGGTAGGAGTTAGAAATGGTTGACTTTAGAAATACATACCTCATTTTTCCCCACTAATTTCTGTCTCCTGAGTAAGATCTTTAAAATTTCAGTGCCAACATATCTAGTTCTATTCACAAATATACGTAGGTACTTCAGAAGTGCTCCTACACTATTCTTTGAGTTAGTGTATATCAAATTGTCATTTGATGAACTCTAATCTCACGTTGTGTCCGTTAAGGCTGTCTACTATCGCCTTTTTCTTATTTAAGTTCACCATAGATTTAAAGCTGGGAATAATCCTTTTATCGTCTGAATTTTCAGGAAGTAACGTCCTACTAAAAGGTCCATTGATTGACTCAGAATACACTGATGAAAAAGTCCTACGTGGTGAAGATGATAAAAGGCCGTCTTTCGACTACACTGAGCAACATTGCAAACATGTTTGGGATGTTTCTTCCCCTGTTAATACAAATTGTTGTTTCAGAACTGGACTGAGTTAACACTTGAACAGGGAGTGAAGTAGTTGATCACTTCACTTATCTTTGAAGTCTGATCAGACCTGATGGGTTGGTGTCTGACAAAACCTTGACACTAATTCAAAATTCTCGTTTGGCTTTTGCCAAATTAATTCACCGGCATAAATGAGATATTCGTCTCACAATTAAAAGAACGAGAATGCTACGCGATAGTTTTTTCTGAGGATGTTAGACGTAGCTGTTAAGAGTTTATGACATTCGTAGGTATTGGTATTTGGTCATCGGTATTTTCGAAACATCGCTCGCGTTTTCTGGGACCATCGACTAGGTAATATCGAGGTTTGACACATGATACAGTGGAAAATGGTTAATTAATTAATGAGGTTCTGAATCTTCATCGACTGAGGTTTTTGAGACGTCTTACGTATGCTTAACTATCGCCTATCTGGATGCGTGATGTTGACTGATATTGGAGTAGGTTGGGAGGAAGGTACGGGCGACCAAACAAAAATATGACATCAGTCACTGACTGGTAACCTGAATTATATTACTGGGTTCAGACTACTTGATTAGGGGGTTCCCACCCAACGAAATTGTAAATCTTCACAGACTGAGACGCTTAGGACAATTATCTCCAACTTCGATGCACAATGTTGGCTGCAGTAAGTGGAACTAAAACTAAAAGCTACCGAACCATGACATTTTCAGTCCATGAAGTCACTGACTATTATTTTAAACCATAGCTATAAGTTCAAAGTACTTGGTTTTCACCTACGCGATTAACGTTCAGTGATACCCAAATTTGGTCGCTATAGAGGCAACCCGAGTTTAGGAAAAAATATTTTATACCCTTTATTCCTCAAAGTAATTCTTCTCAAATCATTTCTAACACTACTACTTTAGTATTTATTTCTCTGTTTTGATGTTCCGTGACAATATGGATAATTATTTATATGTACCAAATTTCTACGTTTTCAAATGATCGACTGACTGACACTGATGACCCGTTTACCTACTATGGGTTTATGAAACAGTAAGGTTCCATATCATAACTAAGTAAATGAAGAACTGTAACTAACATATTCTCCCCTTCGTTTGGAATATGTGATTTCTTCCTTCGTAACTGCTTGTGATATTTTCAATATAACACATGACGTGTCTTACTCATCTAGTTCTTAACTGTTCCGTTAAATTATCATGCATCTGAGTAGGATAACTGAAACAAAATTGGGATAAACTGTTAGTGTACTGCTGCATCAAGTAATCAAGGAGCTGAAAGTGCAGTCGACCATTTCGTATTTTCTAACACATAGAATTAAAATTAAACTTTATGTTATGTAATAATAATAATGGTTATACTTATCCGTGTTTATGATTTTATTCTCGTAAATTATCATTTTAGAATACCAAAAGAACAAGTGTCAGAACCTCAATTACTCATTGATAGTTTATTGAATATTTTAAATAATCCTGAGTACTGTGAAAGTGTCTATGTGATGCGAGGTAAGTAGGTCATCTTTGTGTTGTGTTTAAATACTGTATCATTAAAATCCAAACAAGGTAGAGCTTAGAATGTTTGTGCAATAACTGCAGTTGCTATACCTCATTAATACGACTACATCAGTTTATCATAATGAATACCAGAAACATCGAACTTAAAATCCGGAAGATGATAAAGAGTGAATGCACCTGCTCCATTTTCACCCACTGTCTATGATTGTGAATCACAATTGTCGTACGGACACAGATTAAGTAGTCTCTTCCTATCAACATAGCTCGTACCAACAGTCGATGAACTGATGCCATGTCCAATCGTCCCTAGTATCCTTCCATCCTACCCCTCATCCAGTCATTATTTCGAGTCTTTCTAGGTGGTGGCTGGATACACGTACTCCATGTATTAACTACCTTAGTCGATAAACATTCACAACCTTATCAGGTTATTTATCATATTTGTTAGTACTCTACGGCAAACTTTAGCTTTGCTTACTCAACCATTCCACGCTACTTGAGTGATCCTTCGATAGGTTGATAGATCGATACGTCTACGACATTTCATTAATTATGGTAGCTCAGACATACATATCCAGTCATTGTCTACCACGGCGTAAAATGATGATTAGCTTACGGGATGGTAAAATGATAACTAATGTCAACCGAATAAATACAGCATTTATCGTATTTGAAATTTCAAAACCTGTGTTTTCACTTATTGGTAAATTGTTAGCAGTTTAGGCTTTATGGCTGGTATCCTAAATCAAACCATTCACACCTCAGCAATTTTCTTTGTATCCAGGATTATAATCCGTGAATCATAGTGGACTGTCAAAAAGCAGTTCTATGCAGCTATCTTTCACACAACTGTACCATGTTATAGACTGATGACCAATATCCTTTTTGCTTTTTGTGAATAATGCACGAAATGGAAGCTGGTTGGATGACATTCGTAAATTATGCTAGTGCCAGCAAAGCTAGTGTTTCAAAATGATGATACTAGTTGTATTGTCACAACTCTCGAGCACGTTTACAAATCTAGGCAATTGGACGTAAGCGATTCTTTACAGGTAACGATTATCAAATGCACTGATTCGCTAATCATACTCTCAATCGGATGAGCCATACTTCACAAACGTTAAACAGAAACTAATTATAAACCCTACTTGTTACATGCAAATCAAAACTCACTTAACTATCCAGATGCACAAACGTTTCAATTATTTCTAGTAATTCGTCACAAAGTGTAATTACAGGAGTAATTTTGCACTTCAAATTAATTCCACGATACACACCATACTTACACACATTGATTTGTACTTACAATTAGAATGTATTAGCATCTTCCCGTTGTCTTATTATGGACTGAAGTTGATCAGTCTCTGTTGCAATATGTACATCCTGAGTGGATTGTCTCAATATAGCGATTATTAACAATTATTGTTTGATTCGGATTGTAACTAGCAGGCAGAATCCAGGACATGCGTTTCGTCCTATTTGGGACTAGTCAGCTGTCCATACCTACATCCCAGTGTTCGTGTTCACATCGGGGCTCCGACTCAGTTCGTTTCGTGTCAAACGCCACCGCGTTCTCCAGAAACTGGTCAACTTCCGTCTATGACAAATCAACAGGAGGATCCAAATACATTCTTATTATATATACATGCCCGTTACTCAAGTGTGTCTGTGTGGACTCAGTAGCCTAGTGGTGAACGCGGTGGCGTTTAACACGAAACGAACGGATCTGGAGTCGCGGTGTAAACATCAACACTGGGATGCAGTTATGTGCAACCGACTAGTCCCAAATAGAACGAAATGTGTTCCCTGGATTTCACCTACCAGCCACAATCCAAATTAGACAATTGACTGGTACTACTTTAAAGAAGCCGACATTATCATAATCATTAATTGCAAAGTATTCGTGATTATAAAAATAATAAATAATGAATGTTATTTCACACTGCTTATAAGTGGGCAGATTAGTGTTTACATGCTTTCTGCCATACTCTACACTTTTATTTTCAATTATTATAAACTATTTGCGATGAAAGGCCATTTGTATCCAGTAATTAATGAATAATCGAATTCTTAAGGTATACTAATACCTAGTTTCCATCGTTTTGATATACAGAATATTATTTATCTATAATTTACATACAATTCGTTCCCTTCACTAATTTACATATAGCTAGAACGACAATATTTCCAGAATCCATTGAATTCAACAGGTTTTTCGTTGCATTCTCTTCAACTGTATACAATAGCCAATTACTTGTAATTAGTGTAACATGTAAATATCATTGTAAATTTAGTGAATATGTATTGTTTATCAAGAGATATATACGAGTAGAAAAGAGGTGATTTTAAAATGTTTTTCAATAGGGTATTTTTAAATAAGAAAAGTGATAGTTCTAAAAGTGATTTGGATTGGACTGATTACGTAATGTGAACAATGTGGTTAATTAATCTCAACAAATAAGGGATCAGTCAGAGAGAACTACTTAGTCTTCTGAGGTTTTAGTTGTTTGAGACATGGAAAGATTTGTTTTTCTATCGTTCCTACGTGTCTCTTTGCAGGTACATGTAAATCGATTTGGGTAATCATATGACATTCTAATTATCCTGATCTAACATTTACATATTTAACTTTAATTTGTTCATATTAGTAAGTCATATTATGTAACCGAATTATAGGTGTCTTGGAGATTTATCATTCCTATCTGACCCCTTATCTGTTGAGATTATTAAACCACATTGTTCACATTACGTAATCATTCCAATCCAAATCACTTTTAGAACTATCACTCTTCTTATTTAAGAATACTCTATTGAAAACCCTTCTTAAATTAACTCTTTTCTACTTGTATATATCTCTTGATAAACAATACATAATCACTAAATTTACAATGATATTTACATGTCACGCTAATTACAAGTAATTGGTTATTGTATACAGTTGAAGAGAATGCAACGAAAAACCTGTTGAATTCAATGGATTCTGGAAATATTATCGTTCTAGTTTTATTTTAATTTATAGTTTTGTCTACTAACAAGTAGTATAAAATGGCACTCAGAATTTGTTTTGTACGTATTTGTCAAGTCAGCGATGTATTGACATTGTTGATATTTCTCTATACATCGTCGTATTCAGTATCAATTTAAATAATTAAGTATAGACTGCAATCGTTATTTCTTTCGTACTTTGTCCTTTTCTGCTTTATTTTCTTTTATTAGCTTTAATGCGAGTTTGTTGTTGTCTACAAGAACGTTGTCTTCCATCCATGACTTCACTTGTATCTACTCTGTTATCTCGTCTTACTCAAGTCACAAAGGTTTGTTTTAAAGAATAAATCTCTGGTGCTAGTATTTAAATGTCTTTATATATTTGTATCTTTTATTTAGATGTTTAGATCGATAGCTTATTGGTTAACGTCTGCAATGTTTAGCCATCTTCTACTTCGCTTTCGGAAGTTGAGTAGTATTACGACCCTTTATACATAAAGTTTGGTTCATTTCCTAGTTCATGAATCTGTTCTTATTAAATGTATTAGGCATTCACTACATGGCCTGGATTTCCTGAGATTTTCAAGTCATATACTAGAATAAATCATCTATTCAATAATCCATGGTATTCAATGGTTATCTAGCTTCAGTAAATTTTTAAATACATTCATCTTCCCACCACATCCTATAATGACAGCTTTGTTATTTGTTTTTCTGTGCAACGATTATCTCTGTATAGAATCCTTCCAAACCAGATTTCAATCATTTCCTTTTTGAAACAATTTGTTTGTGTATTCGTTTAACATGCGCAACAGAGCCAGTATTGGTGTTACATTTTGAAGCAGCATTTCTTCCGATATTCCAAGATATTCTACAGCAAGATGTTGTCGGTAATTTCCTGTTTTTAGTATTATGATACTTCATTTATTATTCATACAGATTATTTTCTTCTTTTGTCAATTTCCACAAACACTGACCTGTTTATATTTATGTCTAGTCTATATAGCCCAAATTGTTTGGACCTGTTTTCCGTACTTTAGGATATTCTCCCAGGTACTATTAGTAACTTGCACTTCTTGTTTTGAATACTGTTAGTTATGATGGTAGATGTCACTTAATGGTTACAAATACCATGGAGGGATACTGGATTAAGAGTGGATCGTTGAACCTGTTTGCAGAGCTCGACTGAACATTGCTTTTAGCATGATCGTTCATGATACTTGTGAGCACTTTCATACTTTTAAAATATTGTCACATGTAACAGAAAACTGTCAGGCGAATTGAGGCGTACTATTTCTAGAGTTAAATTTCAACCCCAGAAAATAACATACCATCGATACAAATGTAAGTTATATGAAGGGAACATTTTATTTTCTATACATCCCTATACTGTCTTAAGTAAGGTTTTGTCCTAGAACTTTGAGTTTGCTCCTTTTATCGTTTTCACTCTCCAATCAACCTGCTTGATATAATTGGACCGTACAGAAGTATGTTCAAACCATTATAGGTCGATTAAGTTGTGATGACATACCAGGTCAGTCATCACATTAAGATAGCAGGTACAATCGGGTAGATACTCTATCTTAACTGAATCCTATTCGTTTCTGTACTAAAGCATTGTAGTTTCCAACTCATGACCAAAAAGCCAGCCCACAACTCTGTATTTTATTGTTGGATGGACATAAACAAGATTGAGCTTATTTGTGCCATAGCTCAAGTTACCATAACACAGCACAACGCAATATCCTTCAGAAGCCAAACACTAGAATATAATTCGATAAGAAAATAAAAAACGGTATATATAAAAGAATAATAGAACATAAAATCTATACGAGGATAAAAAGTGAATATACTTGCATCGATGAGTGATCTGACCCATATTACTTAATATTTGCAACGATTGACAGAGATTATCGCGCGAAATCTAAGTGGTCTGCAACTATCAACACGCCTTAAACCGACAGTTAGTAACTTTATCAGTTGATGCTACACTTTAGTTTGTCCACCCCCTACTTTTCTTCTATCTTACACCATTGTCAGCTAACATTGAGACAAACGATGGTTTGACACTTAGATTGCATTTGCTAACTACCCCAGAGATTTTTCATTGTCACCTACTCTGTCAAAAACTTGAGCATTGCTTACTTAGTCGTTCTATTTTACAGAAGCGAGGTTGAAATCTACCTATGACAAAAGATCTACTGCTTACTCACTACTGTTGTTTGACACATAAGAGATTTATGCGTAGCATACTAATCCTATATTCGGCAAATGAATATCTCTCTTCCACAAGTTGACAAAAGCCAGATTAGCTTTCTAAATGTTTATCGAGATTTCATCATACACCAACTCTCTACAGTCGTTCGATAAAGTTTTTATGATAATGAAATATTCAACACACTGTTTTGTTCATTTTTTCTGTTTATTTAGAATTCGTACCCTATGTATTCCAACTGATAAGTCTTATGCTAGAACAATATCCATTATCTCAAACTGTTCTGACCAATTGCAAGCTACAGATACCTGTAGTAAATGGTACAACAGAAAGTGCAAACAATCCAAGACCTTCTCAAGCTTATTCAGCTTTACTCCAACGAATTCTTGTGCCTTCTTTATGGGAGCCAAATAGAAATGTCCCATCACTTGTTCGCTTATTACAGGCTTATCTTTTACATGATATGGATGATGTATTAGCAGCTAACAAAGTAAGCTTAATAGTCAAACAGATGCTTGTAAATAGCTATTTTTTAAAATTTTCTATCTTTTCTTACTTTAAATTCATGTTTCTGTGTGTAGAACAGTAACTCATTAGTTAAAACGTTCGATATTCAGCCATTAAGTTGCATGTTCGAATCTAGTTCCATCTATTTCGGTTTACAAAACCGAATAGTAATATTCCTATCCCTCATATTTATGTTATAACTGGAAGTAAAGTACACAAGTCTGTATATGGTAATTGAGTTTATTCTTTTATATATCTCAGAATATACTTATTCACTATACTGTGTTATTGTAGCATCTACACATTATCAAATAAATGTATTTGCCGTTGTTGGTTCACTTCAGTATTCTTAACTTGATTACCATTTCAGAATACTTAACTCATCAAGGTGACGGCGAGTTCATCCTGAAATATGAACTATTACATTATGAGTATATACATTCACTAACACACTCATTCACCTGCTTAGTTTCACTACAGTTAAGTAATTTTCTATAACTGTTAATTATCATCGACTTCAACGAGTTTCTATTCTTAAAATCAGTTGAAGTACACTGTCTTTCACCTTTATGTTAGACATTTTCGTTCATACCACTGTCAGCAAATCACAGCCTGTCTTTATTATCCACTTCAATAATTTTCGTGCGCTTATATAAAAGTAACTATATAAAGCGGTAGTTCTCTTTTGGATGTTAGGTGGTTGGAAGTAGTCGATAGGAAACCCTGTTTGGTCTAAATCTCCTAGTTGGCACTCGTTAATAAGGTGTATTGGTATACTTCAGCGAACTGATCTTCCTAGTAGGGTTCTTATTCACCTCACTCAGTTTCGTTGTGTAAAATGTTACCGTTGAATTGTCTGTACCATGACTGACCTCATGTAGAACTGAGATTTTCATATCGATCAATGTCATATTATTCCAGTTCGTGTTAATCGGATTCTATCCATCAAGTTACCATTTAACTGCTTTGTTCTTCGGGTCGAGGTTATTCATTATTCTATCTTTATTGTGTTTTCCACCCTTCATGCCGGTCGTGCTGCAATGATGGTAAATCCAACTGCTTGAAAACAAATCTAATAGGAATTACACCCAGACTTTGTACTACTCGCCTACAAGATTAGCAAACAACTGACTGCAAATTTATTTTTGTGAGAAACTAAATGCAAAAACGTACTTAAACCAGAATTTGCTATTTTTCATGTCAGCGACATCGTGGAAAAGATGCTATTTTCAAAAGTCTCCATTTTTAAATCTCATCTTATAAGGATTATTGTTTAAATAGAAACATGGCATTACCCTATAATCCTAACTTTTGCAAACTGTTTATTCGTATACAATGTCATGAGTATTTTTGTTCCTTTTTATTGTGAAAAAGTTCTCAGTGCAAAATTCAGCATAACTATACAGTAATATTATTTACGTTCTACAAGTTGTTCTGTTAATGAATGTTGTTTTTATCTATTCTTTTTCTAACTTAATATCATGAATTAGTTTGAGTTGGGCAACTACTGAAAACTAGGAAGCACTGGACAGTCATTTTGTTCCAGCATGGGACTCAGCTTTGTAGATCCATGACCCCCCAGAACCTTCAGGCTTCGAAACAAACGCCTAAACATTAGATCACTGTACTGGCTTCTAACGGTTAATATTTCCAACTCAAACAATTCGCGATAGATTTGTGTGACCTCATTCTTTTCCATCAGTTTGTAATCCTCCCACATCTAAAATTATTGAATTTCACCGGTCACGTTCTCTCTGTAGAACTTCAGGAATTACCTCCAGAAATTAGTTACTAGTGAAGATTATGTTAAATTCATCCATCTCAATGACAATAGCAAATAATAAATGTTGTACTACACCTCTTAAATTTTGAATTCTTAATTACTTTCTAGTTTTCCTCGAAGCTTTTCTTCATAGGGCCGTCCATATTTCTATAGGATCTTATAGAACCTTTAAAATCCAGAGGTTTCTTGAAACTTGATCATTTTGTCAACTAAAATCATCAATCGTCCAATCAAAGTATTGAAGCGGTATTCGATTGTTTATTGTAATTCTGTTAGAAGTTGGTTTAGAGCACTGATTGGTCGAAGTATTTTCAGCATTCTGTCGGGCCTAGGAGAGTTTTTAGGGAAATTATCAAGATCTAATTAAATATAACTTGAAGTTATCTGTTAAATTCTATACAGCCAAGACTAACGTGTACCATCTTCATGTGCTGATACCACATTTTAATTTGAACACCTCCAACTTTCTCACATGTCATTCCTAACCCAATCAGTATGATACGTCTTTCCAGGCGTTGGTAGGCTATGCGTAATGTATATCCTAATCACCTCAAATAGCATATGTTTCCCAATCTTATCAGCCTAATTAATAAATAATCAAACCCTGGATGGCTATACGTGAGGAGTATGAAGAACTTCATAAACTATACTTCAGTCTGTGCCAAATGAAGTCATGCTCTTCATTAATCTAACCTGTAATATTGTTTTGACTTTTTGTAATTTCACGTATTCCGTTAATTATTTAAGCATTATTTTTACCCAAACTATTCCTGTTCAACCATTTTTCTTTAGTTATCTTGCCACCTACCATTATCGTAAATATAACATTACGTGGTTCAACGCAGTCAACAATAAAGCTTCATTTACCTTGGTTTCTTCTCACTAAGCCTTATCCATAATCTTGAGGATACCTATACTCCTTTCTGTACATTTTGATCTTAAATTTCATTGTTTTACTATGCGATACGTTTTTCAGTTATTTAAGCCGTGATTTACTGATCGCTTCTAACACTGCTCTGCTTACATCAGTACTCCTAAATAATATCACTTGATCTTAATACTTATAGTATGTCTCAAAGTTAGATGTACACGATTATATTCAAATACTATCATTTATTGAAGCACATTATTTTATTGATGATGATAATGATGTTAATTTGAAAAGATCCATTTCTTCTTTAAATGTTTTAACGGGGATGTTCAATTATTCATTGTTTAATCCATTCAGGTTCATATCTTGGTAAGCAATTGAATTGTCATCATCATGTGTAATGTACATTGCTACGTAAACTTCACTACGTCAATTATATTCCGCTTAACTGTTTATAAGACCGTAATCCAGCAACAAATTTCAAAATGTTACTTTATACTATTTATTAGTTAATTTGATAAAAAAATTTTGTACATTTCGAAAATACAAAAATACTTGAGGTTCTTCGTCCCACTTTACAGTTCGATTTTCATTCGCTACTGGACTTGGAAATTAAGTCCCAAATAGGACGAAACGCATATCCTAGATTCCGCTTGCTAATCACAATCCAACTCAAGCAATACTTAAAAATCGAACTGCTTAAATTAACTTGTGACTGGTAAGCGGAATCGAGGACGCGTGTTTAGTTCCATTTGATACTTGTCAGCTGCACATACCTGCATCCTGGTGTTGATGTTCACATCAGGACTTGAACTCAGTTTGTTTCGTGTTAAACACCACCGTGTTCACCACTAGGCTACTGAGTCAAGATAGCTACACTTGTGTAACGGGTATGTGCATATAATAAGAATGTATTTGTATCTCCCCGATGATTTATCATGAACTGAAATTGATTGATCTCTGTTGCTATATTTGCATCCTGAGCTGATTGCCTCGATATAGAGATAAGACGAAACACCTAGTCGACGAGTCCCAAATAGGACACAATCCAAATCAAGCAATACTTGTGAATAATCGGTATATCAATGCAATATGCTCAGAATACTTATATAACAACAGAGGCTAACTAGTTTACAGTCCATGACAAATCAACGGGATGATCTAAATTCATTCTAATGAAAATCGAAATTGTTAATTATGACGAAAAATTACTCATCTACCATTCTGTCTACTAATAAGTAGCTTAAAATAACTTTCGAAATATGTTGACTTTTTTTATTTCTTATGATCATCATCAAAGTTTAAAGCTTATCATAAATGTACATTATCTTCAAGTGTTCATTCGACATCAGTATAACAAAAAGAATAACAAATCAATTGAATTAATTATGGTAGCAATACTAATAAGAAACACTAAAATATTGGAATTCTATTTTCAAGAAGAGTGAATGAATGAAAATAAGGTATGTATAAAGAAAAATACTGGGATTAATAATCTAGTGAAGAAAAACTAACAAATCTATGCATCTACATTATTGTGAACTGTTATTCAACGTTTATAACCATCTGGATTGTATTGTATATTATCTATCATTAAAAATTATTTAAGATTGTTGTAAATTTATAGAATATTTACATCTTTTACTGACTTGAACTAGATGATTTTTATAAACTAAGATTTATTGAATAACCTTTCACCTTCTGTGATTTATCTTTATAGTATTGTGGATAAAGGATTTTTATGATTTGATGACGAGTATGTCATATGTAAACGCAGGATATAAGATATTTAGGTTTATCCATTGGGTATCAGATTGAATAAGTTATGAACTCAGTTAGAGCTACTTTCTAATATAAGTAATGAATAGTCAGTCAGTCAGTTACAACGTAGAACTTGGTACATACGTACATCAGCCCAAGTTGCCATGCCTCAATTAGCAGATAAAGATTAAATTGTCGGACCAAATCCCAAAGTAGGGGAAGGTAGTAATAGAGTAATTACTAATGGAAAGGCATAGAGACCAGAGATGAGATTTGAAATAAAAAGTGATTCAGTAAAGAGAAAATTATAATAAGCTCAAAAATTAGAATTTGGAGGAAGACAAGGAGTGGATGCACCTGCGCCATCGCCAACGACTTTGAGCTATATCACCTAAAGTCTCTAACCATTTGTTACGATCATCGTGTGGGCCCCAACCAGGTAGTCTACATCTATTAACATGGCTCAGCCCAATTGTCAATGACTTCATGGATTGGTGCCATGTTTTCGTTTGACCATAATGAATAGTACTACTAATCATCATCGAAGTAGTGTTTTGACTGATAACTCATTTACCAGATATAGGTTCCTATGCTTAACTTGAAGCTGCACTTTCGCTATGACAGATAATAATAATATCTTTATGTCTATGGTGAATTAAGTCGAGGCGATACTTGAACTTGCCACTTAGTGTCTAAAAGTTGAACACCCTAACTGTTTAGCTACCGCTACACTCATTTAATAATTGTCAATATATCTATATAACGCTTTTTCATCTTGAAAGATATTGTATTTGTCAACTGTTAATTTTCATCTTGTTACTTGTCTATTTATTATCGTAAGTAGTATTATATGAATCAGTGTCTCCTACTACAAATCATGATTATCTCAGTCACTATTTAGTATGCTCTTACTAACACGAATCAAATACGAAGTTTATGATTTCATGGACAGATGTAATGTCTTGGTTTAATCACTCCTAGCATTCTTTTCAGCCTATTACTGTTCTAGTCAGTATTTTGCGTGGTTGAGCATATCTAACAGTTTTCTCATCCTATTTACCTTTATATTATACGTCTAATTTTAGCATTGCTTATTCATTTTATTCACAATACACGAACAACGATTCAAAAACACAAGATCAAATATCTAAATTGCTCAAATGTTTTATATTCTAATTGGCAATGTAATATATAGAGAGTAGATCACATTTTTCATAATTATCAATTGTCATTTGTTGTCTGAAATGCTGATCGAACGCCTAAATCAAAGTAGTATATTTTTCAGGAGCCTTTCATTTAGTGGTTTAGTCCATATTGAAGAACATCATGAAAAGTTATAATCTCATGACTGCCAGTGGTTGCCATTCATTTCATCATAATCCTGTAACCTACATTATTAATTTTGTATCAGGGTTTTTTCACTGTCGTAAGTAGTCTTTCTGAATTCATTAACTCTCTTTAAGCGCTGAACATTTACCTTCATCCTTTTACTTTTGTTAACAGCAACTCCATAGCTACTTATCCTTTTTTGTAATTGACATCTACCTAGATTACACCAATACTGGGAGTATTTCAAAAGTTAGTTGGTTCATCTGTAAATGATGTTTACGCATTTGCTCTACTCAATGCTATTCTATTAGCTGGTCCAAAAGATATTTTAATGCCAACATATTTCCGTCAAATATTCATGGTTATATTTCGTCGATTGCAATCATGTAAAAAAGAGAAATTCATGAAAGGTTAGTTGTATATTCTAGATTATTTTCTTAATTTACTGGTTTGGATCTTCGTATTGATGATCAAAGGCGAATTACTTGTTATTAGTTGTTATAGTGTTTGTTGAATTTTAAATTTTGCATTATTGACTAGTCATAGTTGGATAAAAATTGATAGCCAGGTAGTATTGTCCAGCTGTTCCTATATGAGCATGGAATTCCCCAGTAGCTGTGCCCATTGAGGCTAGGACACATTCAGGCTTCACAATGAGCGTTTTTATCAAGTGTGTTAGTGGTTAGTATTTCTAACTTTAGTTAATTCATGACTTTATATAATGCGGCTCATGAAATGAATCATATTACTGGACCTGTGAAAATAGAACATGCGATTATATCACTAACATTCGATTTTAGAGGTGTATTGAAATCCATTGATGAGTTTGTACAATTTGATTGACTACCCTAAGTGTAATGTAATTTAGTACAGAAATCATTTGGAAGGAAGTTAAGAGGGCATGCTATACGATGTAACTGTTAATTTAAAACATTCTTGGGATGGGGAGGGACTTTTCTGAGAGTTGATATGATTATCTTATTAACTGTTTAGAAGTGATTTTAAGTAACTTGACTGCAAACCTAGAACATTTGTACAGGTGCGGTCATAATATTCATCTACTGACTTTAGATTAACAATCATTAAAAACTAGCAAACACTGGAAAGCTGTTTTCTCCTAGCAATTGACTAGTCAGTTATCTATACACAACCCTGTCAGAAATCGAACCCGGGGCTTTCAATCCTTTTAAAATCGGCTATAAACCATTGAACTTATATCATCTAAAATAATTGTTTTACGTCCTACAATCTGAGTCCGAAAAGTTGTACTGCTTTACTTAGAAGTGATCTGAACGAGCTTTATTAAGGGTGTCAAACTATGGTATGAAGTATCCACTAAGTGATTGGCCGTTTATCTTAGATGTATCAAATATTTCAAACGCTTTAGATATTACTGATTTATTCATTAACCAAGCACGAATTTACACATTGATTTAGGCTACACTTCAGTGTATTAAAGGTAACAGTATTAACCAGCTGTTATTACTGAAGTTTGTGTAACATGGTTTGAACTTGTGGTGCAATTGAAAGCAAAGTACGTAAACCGCTAGACCTTTATTCCACAGTTGAAGCCTAATATGTTGGACAAAATGCAAGTAACAATAGTTTTTTTGTGATCGATTACTTAGCGAGAATTATATTTCTTTATGTACCACTCACTTAATAAACAGAAACTAACCCCACATTCTCATCCTCATATCTAATTTAAGTAATTTAAAATCTTGTTACCCAACACCAGAATAGATGGGAACTGTTTCCTGGATAAAGAAAATACTAGTTTTGTTTATTAATTTCGTATTCATTATTGTAGCTTTTGCATCATTCATCGCTCGTATGGTATTGATCTATTCTCCGAATGAATTGATCACACTTGTTGATGGTATTCAGTCGAATTTATTTGCTCGTGTATTAGAAAAAGTTCTTATTCCTTATGCTGAGGCTATAATAACCGTACCTTTAATACCATCTACTGGTTTTACGAGTAAGTTTTTGTTTTGTTCCGTTGTATTACGATGAATTTGACTTTATTCGTAGCTTGATCATCAATTTTTCTCCATTGATGATAACCTGTATTTCTTCATCTTCCCTCCCTGTGGTACGCATCAACCAGTATCGTGTCCAGCTTTGTTTTTTTATATTACCAAAAAGCGTGTTTATTTACAGGAGTCTTACAGTGATCTAGACATAATGTTTGTATCACTAACTTTCATAGCTTGCATTAAGGAACACAAACCCTAGTGCGTTTCTTTTTCTTTCACCCTAAGTCGAATGTAACTATTCTATTTTCTAGGGCCACACCTTTACGTGTTTGAAAACAGGGTCCCTTGAAAAATATCGGCTATCCGTAGAAAACAATGCTTGTATACACTCAGAAATATTGACCCATGTTTAGGCCTTATATTTCGTCTTATTTTATCTTGCCGCCATAAGTCTGACTTGTTTGGTATAGTAGGATTTCTGTGTGAAGTTGTTTATTAGCTCTTTAAATGCTCCTACTCTGAATCGACTAGGCTTGCCTATCATAATGACCTTATAGAGCTACATTTGCCGGAACATTAATTCCTTTTGTTCTTACTATGCCAAACAGGTCGGCTGATAAGCACTAAGAATAAAAACAACCAGCTTTTTAAGGTGGGGGGTGCAGTTAGACTTCCATCTGACCTATATTGTAGCAGTAGTTTAAGTGTTTCAGACAACTGATTTTTGCAGTTATACTTCCTTTTTACAAGGACGATTGATGTGAAGCGTAGCACACCTTTTTACCCAAACATCTTTGTTTCTGATGTTATCATCTAAAAGTACAGAGCCATATATGCCTAGTCTTATGGATTACCTCTTGGGCTCTTTCATCAACATTACATCTTCCAAACTAATTTCTTTTTTTAGATACTCCAAGGTGAATTATCTTTCTACATGGTGTGGATAGCCGCTCACGTACCTCTTATATCTGTTTATCGGTTAATCACAATAGACACGTGTGTCTACAACATCAATAAATTAACTGCGGTCGAGTCTGTATTTAAGTTGTTTATATGTATTTAACGAGATAATTTGTATATTTCACTGTTTATGTATTTATGTTTCATTTTAGAAAGTGCTGATGTATCCAGCCTACCTTCTACTGCTGTTTGTACAGAATGGCGTGTGAATAGTATCGGATTAATTCGCTTTATTGCTGAAGCCCAAGATTTACTTTCTGACGGTGGTGCTTACCGTGATTCATGGCTTCCTTTAATGACAAAAATTGTCACTGGTTTAGCAGCTGGTCCTAGTCGTGGTGGTGATGTTGCCAGTGATTTAGCTGTATCAACTGCTATGAATTCTATGGTGAATGGTTTCCAAAAAGATGAACGTTTCATTGAAATAGACTCTGATCCTTGTGAGTTTTCTTTTACTTCTTTATCCTCTCTATCATATAAAAGAATTTTATTTACTTACTGCCTTACCAATTTGGACTCTCGTGCTTTTGCGGGTATGAGGGCGGTTGTCACTTCCCGGCTGCCCACACCGTGGAATGGTGTTTCTTGAGGAACCTGAAAAAGAAGGTACGTACGAAGTTCTGCGTTGTATCTGTCTGTCTGTCTACTTACTGCCTTATGAGACGGTAAATTGAGTAGCTCTGGTTCTATTGACCAAATGATAAATTCATCAACGAGTTCTAACCTAATGTTTGGAATTGATACTTTACACCTCGGTATAATGTATATGTGTAAACGTTGTTAAACAGTTATTAGCTACCATTCATTTTCATCTTTAAATATGTACTGTTAGTCTTACTGCTCTTATGTCATCATTGTCTCTTTCCATCAACTCTATATTTGTTGTATGAATTCAAGTGTAATTGTCTACTTTTCGTTCGTGTAGTGGAAAAATAAGTGAACGGAAGTAAGCATAAAAGAATCATAGTATGTTGCAATTTCTTGCATTTCAAAGTAGTTCCATTTACGATAAGTTGTTTCCAGTGAGTGATTTTACATGTAGTTGATAGGCATTATTAACTGTTTATAGTAATTACATGATTACTGGAAAATTATAGCTGCAGAGATTTGAGGAGGCTGTCAAACAGATGAATGCTTAGTTGTTAATCAAAGTAAGTGTCATTGTGTTGTTATTTAGTTGAGCTTGTATAACACCTTATATTTAATCAATTATGTTCATTATCTGTATTGCTGTAATTTATTTTATTTTGTCATATAGCTGGTCAATCAGCTTACTCTCAACTGACATTTGCTATTCAAAAGTTACCAGATCTCTGTCCATCGATTACGGATCCACGTGTTTACTTGGCGAAAACATTGCATGATTTATCTAATCTCTCCCCTGGAAAGGTAAATTGAATTTGTAAGACCTTTAAAAACACACTTTCTTATCAATAATTTCGTTGTCAGTAGTATGTACGAGACATTAGGCAAAAATAGCAAGTCGGTTGATGGGGTTATGATTTTTCATCGACTGTGTTGGTTGAGACGTGCATTAGGTATGGTTAATCACTACCAGCCTCTGTGCATGATGTTTCCTGGTGTAAGATTATGTAGGAAGAATGCTAGAAACACACAAACCAACATAGTTTAACCTATGTTTGTAGATGTGAAAAATGTAGTTAGGGTCTGCACAATAATTGTTATCAGTGGTTCGAGATGTTGAGTGACTAGCTGGCGAGAGGAATACTAAGCACATTTATAATTATTTAAGCTTCATACATATCAATCTGAAATCAAAGAATATGCAGTATAAACTAATTTCTGACTGGTAAACCGCTGCATAAGCCGTTCACAAAGGAATAGTTTGTGAAATATTACTGAACACTTTTGCATAGTTAAGAAAAAGTCACCAGATGCCTTTAAAATCATCTGTTTACCAGTTAGACTGTGTCATAAATCATATACATTATTGTTCATGATGTTTTTTTTTTCTGTGCATTTCCAGTTACCTGCTGTATTGAATTCCATTACTGAACAACCTGTAACTATGTACTTACAATCGATTATGGAACGTAGTCAACTCCGCATTAATTAACTAAAATAACTCAAACAAAATTCATACCACAATAGTTACCTACTGCAAGTGTTTGTAAAAGTTTATTTAAGTGTTTCTTTTAATTCTGTTAAAAGCAAGAGAGAGGGAATTACACTACTATGTTATACCTTTTGTATGAACTTATGTGTATTTATGAGTCTATTACTACTAGGTAGCTGAATAGAGTCAATTGAAATGTTCACCTATTCTCAGATTTCTAATGTATACTGTCTACCATTCCTGCTCACTTCAACCTCTTACATTTATGTATTATGTGATGTGTGTGTGTGTGTACTGCCTTTGTGTTGTACTTCATATAATATAACAATACAATTAGATGTTAAAATCTAGGCAACTTATTATTATTATTATTGTTACTTTTTTTTACATAAACATATTCTCTTCTTTCAACTGTCTATTTTACATTCATGTTCTCTTTCTGATGCTTTTCTTTTCAATTTCCCTCATCCTTATTTTCTAATTCATTTCTTACATGTGTATGTATGCATGTATATTTGCTTGAATTTTATTTTTTTGAGATAGTTAGAGAAGTACTCTATTTGTTTGTTTGTTTGTTTTCTAAACTAAGATAAATGCATTTGTCGAATAGGCGTTTTATTCGGTTACTTATTATTGTTGTTGTTGTTGCTTTATGTATCCTTATTGAATCAGTCAGTCAGTCAATTACAACGTAGAACTTGGTACATACGTACATCAGTTCAAGTTGCCATGCCCTTTTTAGCAGATAGAGATTAAATTGTCGGACCAAATCCCAGAGTAGGGGAGGTAGTAACAAAGTAAATACTAATGGAATGGTATAGAGATCAGAGATACGATTTGAGATAAAAAGTGATTCAGTAAAGAGAAAATTATAATAAGCTCAAAAATTAGAATTTGGAGGAAGACAAGGAGTGGATGCGCCTGCACCATTGAGAACGATTTTGAGCTATATCACTTACAGTCTCTAACCATTTGTTACGATCATCGTGTGGGCCCCAACCAGGTAGTCTACATCTATTAACATGGCTCAGCCCAATTGTCAATGACTTCATGGACTGGTGCCATATTTTCGTTTGGTCACCCCTAGCTTTCTTCCAGCCTACTCCCACACCAGACAACATTGCTCGTCGAAGTAGACGGTGGTCATTACGCGTAAAGTTTGCCTCTACGTTGAGTACGTGAATGCATTACTATCAATCCTATATGTTTCCTGATAGACATGTTTGTCCTCCACTGGTAACAGTTTCTAATCAGGGTGATCTAAAAGTTTATGCTAACCACCTCTTAATTAGAATTCTATAGCTTACATTATTTTATTTGAAGTCTCCTGTAGTTAATGACTACTGAACTCATTTAATTAGAATGTGAGGTGGTTTTTGCAGAGATCATCGTTTAAGTTGGAAAGTGTGTATTCACATCAAGAACTACTCAAATTCTAGTAGTATTAGATGGATATCCTAGTAATTGGAACAATCGTTGAGAATTATAAATATGTATTCAGTCGCTAGCAAAAGTCTAAGTTTATTGCTAGCCAACAAGATCTGTATCTACAGAATTGAAGGAGTAGTTGCTTTATCATGCTAGAAATGAATTCGTAATACTTACTTTTCGAGTTTAAGAAATTACCAGTGTATGAGTAGTAACAATCATTTACGAATTGAATGCAGAATTTTTTGACAACCTTAAACATGAATGTAAGCATGTTTGGGATGCGATTCTCCCCATCCAAATGCAAAATGCTACTTCAGAACTGGCTTAATTCGGCACCAAAGTTAGTGATAGGAAGCAAAACTATTGAGTGTGTTAACCGCTTTACTTATCTCGAGAGCCTCATCAGTCCTGACGATCTGGTGTCTGATGAAATCTCGACTCGTATACACAAGGCCCGATTGGCTTTTGCCAATTTGCATCACTTGTGGCGTAGGTGAGACATTTGTTTACTGACAAGAGGACGCGTTTACTGCGAAGCAGTTAGATCCGTTTTACTTTATGGATGTGAAACATGGCCTTTAAGGATAGGGGATATTCGTAGGACCTTAGTATTTGATGATAGATGTCTCCGAAACATTGCTCGTGTTTGCTGGGACAACCGAGTAAGCAATGCTTGGGTTAGGAATAGAGTACTAGGTAAATACGGTAAGGCTATTGATGAAGTAGTGAATCTTCACCGGCTGAGGTGGTTAGGACATGTGTTACGTATGCCAGACCACCGTCTACTGAAACGAGTAATGTTGACTTTAGGTGAAATGGTTCAAAATCGTTTGGAATGGCGCAGATGCATCGACTCCTTGTCTTCCTCCAAATTCAAGTTTTTGAACTTCTCATAATTTTCTCTTTACTGAATCACTTTTTATGTCCTTTCAAACGGGTCATTCTGAGTAGATTTCAAGGTATTACTTCGTGAAAGTAGTGTATATTTCGTTGATTGGAGACCATATGAATGTCATTAAAGACATAATTTTAACCACATAAACCAGTTAGTCATGAACACCATAAAAATCTACACAGTTTTTATACATGAATGATATTTTGTTGACTGTACTACATTAATGTGAACGTTATCTGTGATATTTCCAACGTTATATGAATACGCATAAAGACCCGTGTATAAGATCTCAACTTAGTTGTACGGATGATCTTCTTTGCTGAATATTAGAATTTCTGCATTTACGGTACTCTACAATTTTATTCTTAAGTTACAGTCTAGCAAAAAGAATGTGATTAAGTAGTTGAGGTTCTCCTTCTCTAATGGTACTAACTACTACGAACAATTCATCTACGACTTTATCAATGATCAAATTTACAACATTCAAGTCTTATGAAGTTACATTGAAACCATCAAGTTTCAGTATATTGTTTTACATTTCTAACTTCAGTTTAGTTGTAATGTTTTAAAACATTCATTCAATTACAACAATTTCTTCTATCTAACAACTTTCGATGACTGTTGAACTTCATCAGTTATGATTTCTTTACAATAATTTACTTCTTATTTAGTTATTAAGCGGGGTGAATTGGACTCTCGTGCTTTTGCGGGTATGAGAGCGGTTGTCACTTCCCGGCTGCCCACACCGTGGAAGGGTGTTTCTTGAGAAACCTGAAAAAGAAGGTAGATTAGTGTCGGTCTTAGAGACCTGAGAGAGTGACCGCAGAGCCCAAGGGACAACTGCTTGAGGCCTGTCACGCACGGCCTTTTTATGAAGGGTTTTTTGAGTGTTTACTCCGCACTTAAAAGCCCTTAGTGGGCACCCTTACCGCCGGAGACGGAAATCCGTGAGGTAGGGTGAGGTGTGACATTTTTAGGGCCGACCTTTTCTAACCCTTCCTTCCTTGTGAGAAGGCAGCATCGCTGCAGATGCTGATTGTCCGAGGGAAACATTTTACTGCTGTCACAGCCCTCTGCAGTCAGCAGTACGACTTCGCCCTCAGACCTTGAGTAGCTGCTTTTAGTCTCATCGTTCTCCAATCGACCTGCCTGGTATGGTAGAACCTACAGGAACATATGTTCCAGCCAGTATAGCTCGGTTGGGTCATCACGATAGGCAAGCCCGACCACCACGTCAAGGTAGCAGCTACGGTCGGGAAGTGGGGTGAATTAATAAACATTGAAGTAATTATAAACTATGCATATCATCAATGTGTTCAGTTGTCAATGTTATAATTAAGATGAATGTATATGAGTTCCTGTATATTGTATATTACATAATTAGTTACTTGTTTAACTTGTTATGATTAATATGCCATTAAGCATAGGTATTTATAAACTATTGAAGTGAACCCGGATATATGACCAAGTTGAGCTTGTCGTATAACCAAAGCCACTTCTATCGAACGGACCCCACTCTTACGAATGAGAATTCAGAAGGCAATGAAGAATGGAAGCGAAATTATATTTGATCGTAAACAGAGCTTTAATGGGATAGCAACGTCTAGGCTGGCAAACTAGAGAGAAATGCTACCCACGGTGGTTCGAGTCGTGATCTGGTGAAGATGCGTGACCGCGCGCCTTCAACTAGTAGTGTCCGCTAAAACAAACATGGTCAGCATCAATGTCGAGAGCTTATGCAACTATTTATTTTGGGGATTATTTACCACTACACTATTATAATGGAATAAAGAATTGAGAATCACAAACTATCATATCTATTCTCTATGGTATTAGGTCTCTAGAATTGTTAGCTGTATCTGTTGAATCATTTAACTATTTTGATATTTGTATTGTTTAAATTGTAAGTTTTGCATAGATTCATTACTGATTGTTATATTGGCTTCACTTGATCAGTTATTGTAATGTTACTATGAACTTATTATGCCAATTTCTGTATATAACCTCCATAGTTTCGTCTTTAATCTCTTACTGACTCATCCAGTATGTAAGTGTTGGGGATGTTAGATCCCCAAAACTCACTTGGCAAACCTGTTATTTTTGTGATTTTATTGTGTAAGTTTAAATTTCGTGTTTTCGCACCAAAAAGTCCCCTTCTCACCTTCACTTCGTATTTCCCACTTGGTAAGACGCTAAATCTTATTGGTTCATTGTTTATTTTAGTACGCTATTTGTAACATTCCAAGGACGCTCTCTATTTTTGTATATATACGCATGAGTTGTGTGTGTTGATATCGTCTGACAGGCTACCTGTGGAATTGAACGCTTCTTTCTGTCTTTGAACTTCTTACTCTAGTTAGCTGGGCTGTGGCGCTGCGGAATAGCTTAGCTTCCTGTTACTGTGTCGCTGGTCTTACGTTTGTTAGCAGTTATCTAAGTGTCACCATAAACTCGCGAAACCTTACCAATAAAACATCTAGAAATCTTTGTTTTTACTCGATAAAACGATTAGGCATTATCTTCTATTTACTGATGTTATTCTGTCTCCTATCTAATGTAAAGGATTCTGATCAATCGAACACCGTGTCAATTGATCATTGTACATGTAGTCAGGTTGTATTTATAGTGTACTTGCTGTTGATTAACTTGGACACAAGATCAGTATTTATCTAACACGATCATCTTGTATATTACCCACACTCTTACATCCAATGTCATTTTTGTGAACTAAAATATTGTATACATCACTTCAATTAATGAATTGCAAACAAGATTGAGCGATATCATCTACCTTACCTGATTCAATATGAAATTCAGTAACACTTTTGGAAACTACTTGATACATTAAATATTAACTTTATTAGACTGTACAGTATTGTAGCGATATCGTCGACTAGTATCAGAGTAGATGACGAGGAAAACACAATATAAAACCTACGAGAATGAATAAAATCTTATGATGAAGTAATTCGAAACGTTTTCATTATTATGAAAGTCTATCGCACCCAAAATTTTCGATCTTCGTCTTGTTCATCTTGTCAAAAAGTTTTCACGACTTGAGTGTAATTTTTACTAGCAATTACAAGTCATCACTGCACAATCAATAATATCAACGTTAGGCGTTCATCATGTCGATTCGCCCTACACTGAACATGTCCATTGATGACAGTTGAGAATAACATCAATCTTTAGAAAATAACCAGACTTCAATTTACATCATGGATGTTATCATCCACTAGGAAATATCAGTTATGCAGAAAATATTAATAAATGAATTGCGTAATATATCCGGTGAATCAAGTAAGTACACTTCATATAATCAGATCTCATTTGATAGTGAAAATCACTGACAGTATTCCGAACTATCACTCACACTTATCCCCACCCCTCTGCTCCAGTTTAAGTAATCCCAGAATAGACTCATCTACATATTGATTTGTTACATTCACATGTAAGCATGGCTACACAATATCAATTGGTATTGTTCTACACTACTTATTACTGTAGACTGTCGTAAGTGAGTAGTAGACAATGAATTCTCTTTCCTTTCATATGATAATAAATGTCTATATGAACATCCACTTCTAATAATAATAATTCATCCAGTCAACTACTCATTCACTCACTCAACCACTCATGATATTCCCATTCAATCAAACTGTGAACTGACCAATAATCAAATTGTATTTGATATACAGAATATTCAAAGCTCAATATGAATATGATTGTTAGTTGATAGGCTGTGTGGTTATCGTCGTCATTTTGGTAGTGGTGGTGGTGGTGGTGGCGGCGGCGGCGGCGGATACAATCAACAGCAATAATAGTGACATGCTCATTTCACGTACTACTGATTTATTCTCACTTGTCTTGTATATCTACATCAACCTACATTAGAAGCCTACAAAATATTGAGAATATGATTGAATGTGAATAGGAAGAGATGGTGTAGACTAAACAACATTGTTCATTCTTCTAGTGAGTGACGAAAGTTTGTTTAGATGAGTGTAGGTAAGTGATGGGGAGTGGAATGGAATGAATGAATTAAATAAGAATATTTTCTATCAAATAGAATAGAAGACAAAAAGAATGTTATCAAACAAAGTCAAAACATTCAAAGTATGATAATGACAGTGAGTTTAATGAAGTCTAATGATCAATTGAAGGCTGAGTATAAACATGTAGGATGAATCTAGTATACTTTACTAGTTTGCCTGGATGATGTAACATGATCAGAGTGTCAAATAAAAGATCAACCCATGTAATGCAACTGTTGGAAATAGGGGAATCATCGGATGATTGTCTCGTCTCAGCTTGAAATTTGTTGACAACGTGTGGCACCACCGAATAATGAATCATGAGTATGTTTGTATTTCATAGAATATCTAGTAATTAGGTCGTCTGGTCAGTGTTTAATGATCTACATATTAGATTTTAACCGATTCAGCTTTCTTCATAGTGTCATTATTAGCACAAATTATGAACTAACCAGTGACTAACATCTGGAAGTACATTGAGGAGAGTCGAGTGAAGATATTTGATAAACGGAGTTCAGCCAAGTTAGATGTGAGGTTACTATCCACCACTGGCATTTAACCAGGATGCTCAATATGGAAAATTGACTGAAGTTAGGCGTTTACATCAGTGGATGTTGATAGACTGGTTTAATTTATAAGGGTTTACCATGAGGTCATATTGGCCTATAATTGATTCCTGGTGTAGTGAGTTGGTAACACTGTCACTCAGAATTTATATTCACCGATGAATCACTCACAGATTACTCTCTGTTTCTCAGAGGTTGTGATACTGAGATGGGTTTGTGATGTTAACTTTAGTGGTTAAAATATTCACCAAGACCATCAATTTGTTGAAATTTGTCTAGGTAGGTAAATATGTAGGTAAGTCTATAATAGGATGATCATTTGTAGACAGGATTTAATTTCATCATTCACTTTAAGGATTTCAGTTGTAGTTTGACCATTTCCATATGGACAAAGTTAGTCATGATGATTGATCAATTCAATGTAGCTAAACGACATTATTGTTATCAATAGACCTGATAAGAATCTGTTTCTACTATCTGGATAAATACAGACTTCATCTACATGCACTTTCCTGACGAATGTAAGGAGATGATTAATAATCGAATTTCTAATCCAACAAATGTTACTTCCTTTCAACCAGATGTGGTAGTGCACCTTCACTGAATTGAATGAAAT
>CM046065.1:2951706-2971706 GCA_025215515.1 Schistosoma japonicum
GAATGTACTTATCAAGTAGACTATTATTCTACAGCTTGGTGATACAACAGATGATGATGATGATAATAACAGACAAGTTTCACTGATTGTTTTGTCAACTTCACTTGTATGTTATTTAGTCGACATTCAGCAAGTAGCACGACTTAGCTTGACGTAAATCAATCAGTCTAGTTAATTCATAATCGGTTTGAGTGTTTGATGAATAGAGAAAATGAAATCTGACACGAAGGCTATCTAGTGCCAGGACATCCACTGTCGGTCCTCAATGAGTTCCTACAAATCGATCATATAACCGTCAACTTGTTTAAGTGAACACATCAAATCTTCACAATTCATAGTCAGTGCAATGATTGAGAAGGAGATAAAGCACACTCATAGTGATCGTAAATGTCATCTATCTCCGTTCACTGATGAAACAGGAGTGTGGGTGGATTACTACAGAATTCTTACATAGGAGATGTGAAGAAGAGTTGAGACATTGATACTCGATCAGTAATACTGAAGATGATTAGTCACTATTCACCATATGCAAAACTGATTTTACACAGTTAATCTTGATCATCTACAAGTTAAAAACTATATGAGTTGGGAACATTGTTCGACCTCTACATCATTTAAATCAACTGTTCACTGAATGGAATTAAACACATATGGTAATGAGTACTGTTAATACAAACAGTATTGTGTAACTAGTTTCTGATTGAGGATGGATGCAATACAATAGTGTACTCATTGACACTATACAACTGCATCAATAAGTATTTTAAGAATGAACTCAAAATCAAATTCAACTCAATTGTAAGTCAGTGTGAATTATCATTAGGTGAATACAATCATTATTGTTCGAACCCATTCACATTTACAGTTACTTATTGTATGTGGTATACTTAACTGCAATGTTATTGTTATGGTTAACACAATTGAAAGTGGAACACATTCATTCATCGTTATCCATCTACTTGTAACATTCAACTGTCATGAATATGACACAGTCAAGTTGGACAATTCATATTCTCTCAGTTAATCTGTTTCATGTTGGTATTTCTGTTAAATGTTTAATTATCATCTCTACACTACTCATCGCTCACTCCTCATCTACTTCATCAGATTAAAACAACACACGTTAATTATCACCATTCAACATTATTCATTGTATTCAAATATCATTCATTATACAACTATCATTAACTCATGTGTAGAAATCATGTTGTATTCAGTGAATTGTATGTTTGTTCCATGACTATCGTCTCTGACATTCAATCTGTGAGTGAGTGAGAGTGTGAATATCGAGTTGTCAGTACTAGATGGAGTTACATATGCCTACACTCACACAGACACACCACACACCAGATTCTGGAGGGGAATTGATGACACGCGAATCCAAACAGGCAATTATTATGTATCTGTTACACTGATAATTATTACTTGTAATGTAATTATGTATGAAGACTTTACACGCAGTTGAACTGATTATGACTTCCCAATATCCACCCCACACAGAATCCTCCTCTCCCATCTCCTCATTCATTCATTAATAATTAATAAACTGTGATGAATAACAATTTTATGCCTAGTTGTTTCACAGATATCATCATCATCATCACTGTAATTAATGAATGTTCAGTATTGTTCAAGATGAAGTTTCTTCAGATATGTGATGAAGTCTACCTTGTAAAGCATCATTATCACATATCTCTGTGTGTGGAAGATTATGTAAAGTAAGCTAAATGGAGGGGGAATAACTACTTCTTCCCTATATTATACATTTCATTCATCATACAACAACGACAACAATCTATCCAGTGGTATCGAGAACTCCAACTTAACCTCAACAATTTCAGTACAAGCATACTTCACTTTCATCGACTCTATCAGAACACATCACTCGATGATGCATGATCACATTCACTTCCCATATTATTAACACATAAATCATTCAAGGTGAATATCATAGTACTTAGTCGTAATTAAGTAGCATATCGATCATATTAAACCAACCATCACTCAACCAATTCAATTGTCCGATACACTACGAATGGAAATACGTTCACTTTAAAATCTTCTATGTATTAATCTGAGTTCACATGTGGTGTGGACACTGTTGTCCACATGAATAGTATGCATACTGATGATTTACTGATTGATGGTCGAGTCACATTGTGAAATACTCATTCACACTCAATACACTGTAAACAATTGAACACATCAAGATATTGAACATTCCTAAACATGGTCACTTTCATTTTACTGACCTCTTTTGATGAGAATAGAACGGAATAGGTGACAGTCGCATGAAGAGGAGGCATTTCATCCCAATTCATTCTATGTCCACTTACTGTATCATGCACAACTCGACAATTTCACTGAACATTACCATTTGAATCCAGTGATTGTGTGACTAAGTGAGAATATTCTTGGGATAACATTTATCTTTCATCATTATTTCATTTCACTCACTGATTGATCCATCAGTTTGCATTCGATTTGATTTCGCCTGTTCACCATGTCAACGATGATGCTGAGATTCTATATTTTACTGACCACTGACACTCCTCTCAATTCTATGCATCTCGTATTGGAAACCAATTCCACTATTTACCTCACATATTCATTGCAGTCTTCTTCAACTCCTTTATCATCATAATTGATTAATGAATTCTATACACATGTCGAACAGTGTTATTCATCATCACTTCGAATGTTCAACGAGTCCACACAAACTTACCATCAACAATACATACATATAATCAGTAATATTGACAATAATTTATCTACATTCAGTCACCTACTTGTTGTCATGTGTAAGTAATTAGCATCCAAATTCCCCTACTCCTCACCTCCATCACCACCATCATCCATCTCAACTGTACTTCACATACACCCACACACACACCTACACCAACACATACACATCGATTTCAAACTGTGAAAATGAAATTTCCATAGGAAATCTCCACTGAAACACATTTGGCAACATATTTCTTACCAATTAAGTATCCATTGAATATTCTTATCAGTTGAAATTAATTTACTCAGAATGTTCAGTTGAAGGGTTGATAGTCTAATAAGCAGAAATGATGCTTCATTTGTATGCACGTGAGTGATTGTGAGTAGACCACCTTCTGTTTCAACCTACTCAATTTATCCATGACACAAATGAATGCCAAGTACAAAGCAGCAGGCTAATAAGTCATTTCACTAAATGCTGTCGGGTATCTATTCCATATGTTCCATTAATGAGTGTCATATACGACTGTCAGACATCGTTTACTTGTGTGCATGTGTGTGTGTGTTTGTGTGAGTGCATAAGGGAGATCTAATGAGAGTGAGGATAAATGACAAACCTACCTGAATATTTTATAATTCTGATGCCATTTGAAACATTGAAAACTATAGAGATGTTAATTAACACCGTAATGCTCACTTCATCTCTACTCTCTTCTTTCACAAATACACACCAACATGCATAACATCAAGGTTCTCATACAAAACATAATGAAGTGAAATATGGTAGAGAAGAAGAAGATGATGGAGCATCTGTTCATTAGGCAACTGCTATATAAATATCCTTATTTCATTATACATTGAAATGATTACAGACACTGTGATAATGTCTATTGTCTTTAGGGTGCCAAATCATCACCAGAGGGGTTTAAACACCAACACTCAGTAGGATAACATGGATAATGAACAGTATTGTCTGTTATGCAATAACACACTGTATCTTCACTATATACCTTTTACAACGTTCTCTAATAATTGATACACGTAGCTATAGTCATTTCGCATTAAATTACGTAATCTTATCTGATGATATTTATGAGTAAATCCTTATCAACTGACTTGGATTGAGCCTACTGGTCATGTCTCCTCATGACTATTCCTCAATTGTCTTCTGTTGTTAATCAATAGTGATCACATCTTAAATCTTATTCCCATTAAGTGTTGTGGAGTGTGAGACCTCGTTACATGGATTGACTTGATTTAGTCAACCATTGAAAGTGAAGTAGTAGTGAATGACTGTCTCATTTAGAAATACAAATCATCGTCAATACTCATTTATCATTCCACCACAAATCGTACATTGAAGATCGTCAAGTTTCACTAAATAACTCTCAAGTGATTCCTGAGTTTGAAGGTTGTCTAACTGAAGTCAATCAATCATAACTAATTTACATTTAACAATGTCCACAACACTCAATAACTGTCCCAAATAAATTCGTTTGTCATACGTTCTTGTGGAAAAATTCCCATATTCTCGTCGACTGAACAACACGTAGAATATAACTAGTGACCACAATTGTCTATTTCATTGTGTACTATGTATTCGAATCAAGTGTCACAAGTCTAAGGAATTACACCCCACCCCCATTCCCACGTCTGACTGTAATCCGGAACGAAGATGATGAAGATGACGACAATCACCACCACGTCGGATGGAGAACCATTGCATACAAACACAACAGCACAGCTATTATCATAATCCATGAGTTTATTGGTGATTAGAACATAATGATCACATTCAATCACATACCTGTTTCGCTTCATATCTATCCAATTCATGATCAGCTATTCTGTTTTCATCTCCTACCTCATATACACGCACATACAAATAGTATTCGAACTCGGGAAATGAACTGCCTCTGGTGAATACACAGTTCAACGAATCATGATACACATTTCTACCCATCGGTGTTTCACACACAATATGAGTGAGATTGTAACAGCGTCGAAGAAGAGATGAGATTTTCAAGGATAAATGAGGCCAATTTACTAAACTTCTCATTGTTCATTTTAAACACTATTTATATCGTCATCTCTAACTGTGAGAAACCATCTTCTAGTCTGACTTCCGAAACTGGAGGCTAATCAAACATTATTCTATGATACTGATTGTTCATTTCATACTAGACACACATTAAATACACTGCATGTATTCATTACAAGTAGATCTAGATTGGGTTCCATTGAATATAAGGCAAATACTAGTACCCACTGGCAACCAACCGACATCAATCTGTCACAATTACAAATCACAAATTCAATACTATTCTCACTAGAACTACCTCAATTCAATTGTAACAGTCAGATTACTGATGACATGTTTCATGATATATCTGAAGTTCTAATGAGAAATGATGACTGGCGGAGTTCAGGCATCTCGTGAATCAGACACTAACAGTAATGAATAAACATTACACAGTGTACAGAATAGATTCATGAGTAGTATTTGTGATTGTAACTGATAGTCATCAAATTTCAATGTATCCACTACTAATCCATACAAATCTACATTCAATGTACAATCGAAATCTATTTCTCTATTCACCCCAGTCACTACTTATCAAATTACCGATATTGTATATTGAGTAATCAGTTTGATAATAGCAAAATATTCTGAAACACATACAACATATCCATCGGTAAGCAACTAAATGTCAACAGTGTTGATGACATCATTAGAATTCATGGTTATCTAAGAATAAGGGAAGGAATAAGAAGAAGATGATGAAGGAGAGGGGTGGTGAAGGAGGAAGATGAAGAAGAGCATGTCGTATACGAGAAGGAGGAAGGGGAATAAGAATTAGAAGAACAAACATTCAGTTAAACCTACTGTTGAAGAAAGTTTGAGATTTCATTTGAAGTAATGAAAATTTGTCATATTTGTTTTTTCAATAGTCTTTGCTTATCTGTTAGTCTTAGTGATCGATTCCATTTTACCATCCTCATGTGTTTGTTTGTGTTTAGGTGACTTGGATTTGAATTTACAGTTGAGTCTCTGTGCTGATGTGGTATGGCAACCTGAACTAATGTACGTACGTACGAAGTTCTGCGTTGTATCTGTCTGTACTGTGTGTTTGTGCGTGAGTAAATTAGCTGGACACAATGCTCATTTTATGATATCAAATAGAGATGATTATACTTGTCATTAAGAATTCAGTTGAATTCATGCTTTAGATTAAGGTGTATGTTTCATTAGTAGTGTTAGAATAACTTAAACTACTAGTCGTACAGTAACTTGTTGAATAGGATTTCATCAGAATTATAAAGAACTTGACAAACATCATATTGGTTATTACTAAGTGATCAATCTTTGGAGTAATCAAACAATTAATTGAAATTTTTTTGAATTCGATTGTGACTAGCAAATGAAATCCAGGATGCAAGTTACATCTTATTTGGAGCTAGTCGGTTGGATGTACCTGTATCCCAGTGTCGATGTTTACACCGGGATTTGAACTTAGTAAGTTTCGTGCCAAACTTCATTCGCGTTCACTATTAGACTACTGAGTTCAGACAGTCATATATAGGCAAAGAATATGTATACATAATTTGAGTGTGTTTGAATCATCCTTTGATTTGTTGAAGTAATCAAGTGACAAAAACCACTAACAAAGACCACGGTACATTCAGCTGATGAGTCCCGAATAGTATGAAACACCCATCTTGGATTTCACTTGCCATTCACAATTCAACTCAGACAATATTTGTGTATACCATTATATCGCGCTCTCCTCTCAGGATGTCCATGGCAAATCAACGAGAATATCCAAACATATTTGAATTATACTCTAGTTGAAAGCTACTTTTCCTTTGAAAATTGAATACTTAGATGCTGAATATTGTTTGGAATCAGGTGAAATTACAAACGATTATTGATTTTTATCTATGTGTATAGACAGGACTGGATCTCATAATCTAACAGTAATTGTATCTTCCCGTTGATTTATTATAGATTGAAGTTAAGTAGTCTCTACTGCTATATGTGTATCTTAAACGGTTTGACTCTAAGCAACAACTGTAGTTCATAAGTATGAATTAAGTTGAATTGTCCCTGGCAACTGAAATCCAATATGCGTGTTTTGTCCTAATTAGGACTTAGGAATTGAATGTAACTGCATTTTGATTCGGATGTTTCTCACCTGTTGGAACGACTCCTTGAAACCTTAAAGAAGCTTTGAATGAGCTGGAGACATTCCACCTAATCAGTGATTGACAGAACTTTCCATAATCTTGATGTGACGTATTCTGATTGGGTAATAGCTGAAAATGTTTCAGAAAACTAATAAATATACGCACATTTTGTGCATAACCCACTCCCTTTCCCTTTCACTAGAACAAAGATTTCTGCCTACTTGTCTTCTGTCTTCTGAATTGCGACTAGGAGGGTTCAAAGAGTTTGAGTCCTGAAACTGTCCACAGTCAATAAAGCTATCAGCCATAGTTATAACAATACCAAAACTCCAAATGAATTCATTTTCAATCCTGATATCACGATTTGTTCTGAATCAGACAACCATTGATCACCTGGAAGCACTCGACAGCTGTTTCGTCCTAGTATGCGACTCTTCAGAAGTGTGCATCCACGACCTCGTTGGGGATCAAACCCAGGATCCTTTGGCTCCGCGACGAGCACTTAACCATTGGACCACTGAGCTGGCTCTTAACGGTTGATATTTCTAATTCAGTCAATTCGTGATACGTTTGCGCGACCTCATCCATTGTCATCGGTGGGTAACTGCTTCACACCTGACACGGTTGAACTCACTGAAACTCCAGGGAATACCTCAAGAAGTTAATTACTAGTTGACTGATATTGATTGTAATTGGATATTGTACAGATTGATGAATATTAATTTGTTATCACGAATCGATGTGAAGTCGACAACCATTGATCAACAGGAAGCACTGAACATCTGTTTCATCCTAGTATGTAACTCTTCAAAAATGCACATCCACCACCCTATCAGGGATCGAACACAAAACCCACTAACTCCACGGCAAACTGTTTATCATTAGACCACTACTAAGTCAGCTTACATTCTATAGAGAACATCTATCCTTTTGTGATATTAATCAGCATTGGACTTAAATAAGATTTAGTCTAATACTAGTTGCCTCAAACTCGTATTTTACTTTTACTAAAATAAGTTGTATAGTCATTTGGTTATAAATTTCAAGACTTTTATTTCAATCCGAATCCTGATTACACTATCTACGTTATGCACTTACCCACTTACCTACCTACCTACCTATCTATCTACCTCTCTGTCTACTCACCTACCTATCCAACTATCTATATACTTTCATCTGTTATGTAATCCGTATGTAATAACAATATATTCATATTTGTGTTGATTGCCTCTAGCTACATGTTTTCACATCCTACAGATACTAAATAATCTTATTTTCCATATTACAGTAAGTATACCTACTTCATTACATAGGTAACAGTACTTAATGATGCATACTTAATGATACTTCTATGAAGCATAAACTTTCTGTTAAATAGATCTATTCTCAGATTTATTGATTAAGTGTTTATGAATGAGGTGAGTAATTGTAGTGAATCCTTCTATTCATCAACTATGCCTATTCATTTAATTAGCACTTGTTAGTTCAATGATAAAAGATTGTTAAATGTTCGATGTTCAATATTACGAATTGGTTCGAGTTAGACAATCGTTGATATTTAGAAAGTACTGGATAACTGTTGGTTTCAGTATGTGATTCTTTAGCAGTGTACATCTACTACTCCATCAGAGATCGAAGACAGGACCTTAAGACTAAACAGTGAACGCTAAATCATTACATCTCTGAGGTGGTTTCCAACGGTTGATATTTCTTAATTTAGTTAATTCGCGATGTGCCTTACGCAACTTCCTTCATTTCCATCGATGAGTAACTGTCTCACACTTGACTAGTTACATCCTCACTATAATTTCAAGAATTACCTCGAGAAGTTATTTACTAGTAGGCTGATATTAATTGTAATTGTGTGTTATCTAATTGACACTAAATAATCTACATAACATCCCAATTACAATTAATTTCTAGAGGTACTTCATGAAGTTCTAGTGAAAAGACTTGACCAGTAGAGTTCAACCGTGAGGCAGTGCCCTACTGGTTGGCAGTGTATGAAGTCGCACAAATATATCACCAATTGACTAAATTAAAAAATATTAACTATCGATGAATGGTTAAGCATTCGCTGTGGAGCTAGAGGATCTAAGGTTCTATTATTGATGAGGGTTGTTAATACTCACTGCCTAAAGAGTTTCATACTAGGACGAAACGGCTGTCTAGTGCCAATTCCTTAATGATCATTAATAATGTTACTCATTCAATGAAGGTGATTTTATAGAGATAAGTATTATGTTTAGTTGTTTAAATTCATCTCAGATTGATGTTAGAAAGGACAATGAAACAGTTATTTCTATTTAATATCCGACTTCTTAACAGTGGTCATCCTTAACTCCTGTAGAGAATCCTACCAAGAACCTTTAGATTAGCCAACTGATTGTTTAATTAATGTTAATCATTCTAATCATCAACATATTTCATTTTCATATATATTCTAATTACACTTCAAATTATTCAACTGTCCATAACTATACCCTAAGGCTTAACTTATCATTGTATCCTAATTACTAATATAAGTAGATAAACATAGCAACATACACATTCATATCACTAGTTGATCACATTTATACATACTTCCTGTAGCGGTAATTAATCCTCAAAATAAATAGGCTGTCAGCATTGATGCTGACCATGTTTACTTTAGCGGACATGACTAGTTGAAGGTACTCGGTCAAGCATCAACACCAGATCATGGCTCAAACCTACCGTGGATAGCAGCTGTCTCCAGTTTCCCAGCCTAAACGTTGCTATCTCATTAAAGCTCTGTTTACGATACAATATAATTTCTGTTTCATCCTTCATCGCCTTCTGATTTCTTCTCATTCGTAAGAGGGGGTTCAATCGCTAGTAGTTGCTCTGATTGTATGACAAGTGTAACTTGGTCATATACTGGGTTGTATTTCACTCCTTTACTTCCCCTGTTTGACTATCCTCTTCTGCATTATACAAGTGCACAATATGAATTGATTAATTGACATTTTATATAAAAGTTTGATCATTTCGAGGTGTCTTTGTAGAGATTAGTAATGGATTTCATTGGTCGGATTCATCACAGTCTGCTATTGGTAGGGTACCATTGACAATCAAAGAACAGACAGACAGACAGATACAATGTAGAACTTCGTACGTACGTACATCAGTTCAGGTCGCCATACCACATCAGCACAGAGACGCAACTGTCAGTTCAAATTCAAGAGTGATAGCGATAGTAGAAGTATTGGCAGTAATGCAGAAAATTAGGGAGCGAAGATATGATTCGAAAAGTATAATTCAGTGAGATAAATTTGAAAGGAGAAAGATAGAGAATTCGGAAGGTTAGATTTTGAGAGAACACAAAGAGTGGATGCACCTGCGCCATTGCGAACGATTCTGAGCCATGTCGTTCAAGGTCTCTAACCATTGGTGACTTTCGTCTCGCGGACCCCAACCACGCAGCCTACATCTACCAACATGACTCAGTCCACTTGTCAGTGACTGCATCGATTTCTGGCATGTTTTGGTTTGGCCGCCTCTAGCTTTCTTCTAACCTATTCCTACGCCGCAAAACATAGCTCGTCGAGGCAGACGGTAGTTAGACATGCGTAACACATGTCCCAACCACCTCAGCTGACGAAGTTTCAATACCTCATCTATTGATTTGCAATCCTTTCCTAGAACCCGTTTCCTAACGACAGCATTGCTCACTCGGTTTTCCCACGATACTCGAGCAATGCTTCGGAGACACCTATGGTCGAAGACCAGTAACCTACGAATGTCCTCTACTCTTAACGGCCATGTTTCGCTCCCGTATAGTGAGACAGAGCGAACTGCTGCATGGTACACTCGTCCTTTGGTTAGCAAGCGGATATCTCGTCTGCGCCATAAGTGACGCAACTTGGCAAAAGCCAATCGAGCTTTCTGTATCCGTGCTGAGACAATCAAAGAACACTGAATAACTTCTTCATCCTTCTATGGAACTCTTCAGTAGTGCTCACAATTGATCCCATCAGGTAAATTGAACCTAACTCCATTAGATTTAGAAGATTATAGAAAGATTTAATTCCCACCTCATGACTTAGCTAAAATTCATATGGTGAGGTTATTTTCTCAAATTAACCAATTTTGTTCATTCTGCCCTGAAGAAGTCCGAACTAGAATGACGGTTGACATTTCAATTGAAATTTTAAAATTTCAAATCACTATGATTATTTTGAAAACATTACCAATATAGTAGTAGTATGAGGAGGAGGAGGCTGAGAAGGAGGTGGAGAAGGAGTGGGAGTAGGAGTATGATCAGGAGTAAGAGTAAGAGTAGTAGTTATGAGTATTTTCTTTAAAGTTGAAGCAAGAATTATGTTATTCCCAATGGGAAATTTAACAAATTACGTTTAAATTTAATTATTGAAGATGTTTATTATTCATCACTTAATCTGAATATGACTATTTTCTTTCCTACTTTTTTTTCTTGACCTTTACTTATTCAAGGATACTATAAATGAATATGGAACTGAGGGGGGGGGGAGGAAAGGTATGTGCACATTTCAGGAACTTAACAAACATTCATTCAATTTAACCTTTAATGTCACTTACTTTGATGTTCAATATTCAATTTTCAATGTTCAATGTTCAATGCGAGTTAACTAAACATGGTTTCCATTCTATTTTTTTGGACGGGGGGGGGGCGGGGAAATTAACCTTGTCAATTAATGACCTAAAAACTATGTATAGTTAGAATATATAATAAGAGAAAAAAAAAGATCAATTTTTAAACTATCTACAACCGGTTTACAAACAAAACCAGTCACTTCTATTACTCTATAAACTACTTTTAATTAATAAGTAGATAGTGTTTATGAATGAATAGTTTAACAGAAAGAAAACTATAACATTAAATGATTAATAAATAAGTTGTAATTTCGAAGGGATACTTATATTGGTAAACTGAAGATAAGACGAGAAAAAGATTCATTTATGTGTTCAGAAAGCTGTCGATTGCTAGAATCCATTATAAAGAATCAATTTAATTTGTATTGTGACTGGCAAGTGGAATCCAGGACGCACGTTTCGTCCTATTTGGGACTCATCGGCTGGATGTACCTGCATCCCAATGTTGATGTTCACAGTGGGATTCGAACTCAGTCCGGTTCGTGTCATACGCCACCGCGTACACCACTAGACTACTGAGTCCAGACAATCACGTTTGTGCAATGGGCGAATTGGTAGTAGAATGAATTTGTATATTCCCATTGATTTGTTATAGACTGAAGCTGGTCAGTCACTGTTGCTATATGTGCATCCTGTGCGGATCGCCTCGATATAGCGATTATTCGTAAGTATCATTTAATTTGTATTGTGACTGGCAAGTGGAATCCAGGACGCGCGTCTCGTCCTATTTGGGACTCATCGGCTGGATGTACCTGCATCCCAATGTTGATGTTCACAGTGGGAATATACAAGTTCATTCTACTATAAAGAATCAAGTTAACTTTACATACATTCACAGAATGACTCAATTTTGTTAGTTTCCAAGCTAATCGATGAATTTATAGAGTGATGCTTCTAACCCGAATATAAAAGGCATCTGTGTACATTCCACCTAGTCATCTGTAGATAATGTCATTCATGGTAGAACAAGTTTCTTTATTGTTGATATCATAGATTCTTTTATTCTGAAAGTCATCTATACAATCAGTTCCGTTGAAAACCTGTTTTCTCACTAAAGTTTCATCTATTTCAATAACTGTACCAACAAGACTTAATGGTAAATTTAAAGTTTTCAGTGTACCAATGAATATAACACTGCAGTAATTATACTACTGAAAGACTGTAGCTTTAGAACTGTCTACTGATGCTACTGAACTGAATACTGAATGCTACAAGAACCAGTACATATTAAGGGGATTGTTATGGAGATAGTTAATTTGTCAATGCTAATATCACGAAATGATCTGAACCAGACAACCATTGATCACCTTGAAGCACTGGACAGCCGTTTCGTCCTAGTATGGGACTCTTCAGTAGTGCGCATCCACGACCCTGTTGGGGATCGAACCCAGGACCTTATGGCTCCTGCGACGAGCGCTTTACCAGTACATAAATATCAACAAAATTTTGCTTAAACTGTGTTTGTAACGATGAAAAAAAAACCGATTTGTTCTAAGAGGCAGCCTACACTAGCAGGAACGACATCTGGAAATATAACTTTCTTTACAAATTTCCACTTTTCTTAGTCTATCACAGTTGCACTCAAGACATCATCATTAGCGATTCTACACTTTGTAGATAATATGGAATTAATATCTTTTCACAAAACAACAGTAGAACTTATTTAGTTATACACTATGATGACTTTGGCATCGATAATTTGTCACTGATTGATTCTTTGGAAAACTTTACTTAGTTGAATCCTTCTTACTAGTTCCATTAATGGATTCAGGTCTATTTAATTATGATTCGTTGTAGTGGAGATTGTTGTAGATCAATTCGACATCATGAATAAGACAAAAACTTAATGATACGTTATCGATGTAAATTTTAATCTATGAATGCAACAACATACTACTTTAATAGTTTCAAGTAGTGTAATAACTGTTTACCTTTATTGATATAATGCTTTATATTGTTTTATTATAAGTAGTAAATTCAGAAATATTTTATATCATTTGATTATTCTATTCATTTATATGCTTTACATTTTGAGTTGTTTTACAATTTCTGGAAGTTCATTAGTTTTTCGTCACGTTTGCTCATGATCAAATTTACGATCAAACCCAAGATCCTTTGGCTTCGTGGTGAACACCATACCAACTGACTATTGGGCCAGCCGAAGATTAATGGTTGATATTTCTAATTCAGTCAATGATTAATACGTTTGCATCACCTCGTTCATTACCGTCAGAAGGTAACTACCTCACACTCAACATTGCTAAATTCCATAGGTCACGTCTTTTCTACAGAACTCTATGAATTTTCTCTAGAAGTTAGTCGCTAACAACACTTTATGAATCAACCGATGGTCTTTGGTTGACTAAATAATTTAATGGTAAAGCGTTCATCCGTTGAGTTAGAGGATCCTGTTCTCAATCAATGACGGGGTTGTGTATGAGCATTGCTGAATAGTCTCATTCTTAGACAAAACAGCTTACCAATGCCAATTTCTGATGATCAGTAACGACGTAGGCACAAGTTTAAATGACATCACATGTTGATCGATTGAACTAGAAGGTTATCATTATTTTTTCTGATGTCAATAAGGTGTACGGACAAAATTGTGACAATTAATGCTTTCCTATGAAATTTTTCCATCTGATTGTAAGTAGCAAAAGGTAGAACGTAGTTTCATGATGAATGCCTCTTGTTTACTGAACTACTTTAATAAAGCAAATGTAAATTATACTACTTGTAACTAATCAATTGATGTGACTTTATGAACATGTAGTTACAATAACAAACGCTTAATGAATGTCTAGATAGTCGCTGAACATCTGTTGAATACCCACTCAATCCCAAAGTCAGAATAGGAAGAATACAAGATTGATGAAATAACCAAACAGAATCAGATTATATTTCAAACAATCCATTTATATATTCATAGAATCTAACCAATCAATCAACCCAATAAAAGTGACAATGACTGTGAACTGGAATAGCGTCTTCACAATTTATTCAGTCATTCAGGCAGTTACAACGTAGAACTTGGTACATGCGTCAATCAGTTCAAGTTGCCATGCCTCAATTAGCAGATAAAGATTAAATTGTAGGACCAAATCCCAGATTACGGGGGTGTGTATAGAGATCAGAAATGAGATTTGAAATAAAAAAGTGGTTCAGTAAAGAGAAAAATATGAGAAGCTCAAAAACTAGAATTTGGAGGAAAGACAAGGAGTGGATGTACCTGTGCCATTGCGAACGATTTTGAGCCATATCAACTAAAGTTTCTAACCATTTGTTACGATCATCGCGTGGGCCCAAACCATGTAGTCTTGCATCCCGACCGCAGCTGCCACCTTGACGTGATGGTTGGGCTTGCCTATCGTGATGACCCAAATGAGCTATATTGGCTGGAACGCGTGATCCTCAAGGTCCTACCATACCAAGCAGGTTTGTTGGAGAGCGATAAGACTAAAGGCAGCAACCAAAGATATGAGGGCGAAGTCGTACTGCTGACTGCAGCGAGGTGTGACAGCAGAAGGTGTTTTCTTCAGGATAACCAGTATCTGCAACGATGCTACCTTCTTAACGGAAGGAAGGAGTTAGAAAAGGTCGACTCTAAAAATGTCACCTTACTCTACGGATTTTCGTCTCCGGCAGTAAGGCCTTCTAAAGAACTGAGTTAACACCTCCAGAACTTCCTATAACTAGATCGTGGGTAGTCGGCCTCGATTACTTGTCCCTTTGGCTCTGAGATCGCGCTTCCTGGTCACTATGACCAATACTAACCTAGTTTCCTTTTCAGGTACCTCAAGAAGTAATATCCTTCTATGGTGTGGGCGGCCTAGGAAGTAAAAATTGCCCTCATGCCTCTAATAGCACACGAGATTATCTTGTTCGAGGTCGAATCCCACCATCACAATTTATTAATCATAGTTCATCAATAGCTGATGTACTAATTATGTCAAGAAGGAGAATAGGGCATAGGGAGAAGTAAACAAAATGTGATTAGTTCAGCTTATTATTCAATCGACTACTGAAATTTTACAAGTGTCAATTTTATCAAGACTCAAAATCTCAATCTGAACTTTATCATTGGGAATTAGATACACTTAGCTGATGAATCCTTAATTAGGACAAAACAGACACTATAAAATCTTTTTAACAGAAATATTTATTTTGGATATCACGAATTGATTTGAATCAGACAACTAGTAATCACCTGAAAGCACTGTACAGCTGTTCGGTCCTTAGTATGCTGCTCTTCAACAATGCGTATTTACGACGCTGAATATCAACCGTTAGGAGCCGACACATTGATCTAGTAGTAAGGCGTTAGCAACAGAGCTAGAGGGTTCTGAGTTCGATCCCCGATGGAGTCGTGAATGCACTCTGTTGAAGAGTCTCATACTAGGACGAAACAGCTATCCAGTGCTTCCAAGTTGTTTAATTTAAATCAATTAGTCATATCAAAATCAATTATCTGTACAACACCTAATTATAATGAAATATTTATATTAAAGAAATACTGTCGTAGGGTATATAGAACAACAAAAACTGATGAAATATTGTAATTGAACAAACATTGCATTTCATAGATACTTTTTCAGAATGATATGAACAACTATGAAACACAAGTACTAAAACGAATCAGTTGTAAAGTCAAATCGATGGAAGTTATCAACTCTTGGAATAAATTGTAGAAGATAGAATCACTGTCAATCAATCAATACTTGTGAACTCTTGTGAAACATAAGCGTTCTTCATTCAACCAGTCCTGTTTTGAGTACTCCTTTCCATTGCTTCCTAAATGATATTTATTCTTTCCATGTCTGCCTCATCTCAATTTCCTGTGTAATGTTATCTTTAGTCCTTCACTTCTTTGATTATTTTGTGGATTATAAGTTATGGTTCATCATGTAGTAGAGTTTGATGATTTCCTCAATGTGTATCTTATTCATCTCCAGTGGTATTTTTTTCCCTATTTCTTCCCAACCTGTAAGTTATTTGATTTATGCTTTACTATAGTAGGTTACTACTAATCTCCATTATCTTTTATAGTTTTCTAAGTATCAATTCCATACTAATAGAACTACTGTACAACTGACAAATCAGTTAGCAACTCATCGACAATGTCAAAGAATGAATCTAGAAGTTTAAGAATTCATGAGAAACAATACATCTTCACACTAATCAGTTGATGTCTGATAGTTTTATTGTTCTACTTTCAGTCAATTCAAGATATTAAAGGATCATTGATTAATCTCATTGAAGGGTAAATGCCAGATCTCCGGTATAAGAGTTATTTGCAGGAACTTTGTGGTCTTGCTTACAACCCTTAGACATCAATGTTGTGAGGCTGGCGTTCAATGACAGAGTTCTTGCTTCAATTCATTTGCTAATCCGACACTATTAACAATTAATAATATTGGTGATAGCTGTCCTACTCTTAATAGTACTAAACTCTATCAACAATAAACATTGGTTGTCGTTAAATGTCGTAAACTTGATTAAAGTAAAAATTCTATCAACGTACGCCTATCAACCCAGAGCTGTTCATGTTAAGATTACCATCACTAGACTTAAAGTTCTTCAGTTCGAGGTTTGCTAATGGTTTCGCGAGTTATGGTGACACTTAGATAACTGCTGAACAAACGTAAGGACCAGCGACTACAGTAACAGGAAGCTAAGCTATTCCGCAGCGCCACAGCCCAGCTAACTAGAAGTAAGAAGTCCAAAGACAGAAAGAAGCGTTTAATTCCACAGGTAGCCTGTCAGACGATATCAACACACACAACTCATGTGTATATATATAAAAACAAAAAGCATCCTTGGAATATCATAAATTAGCGTACTAAAATAAACAATGAACCAATAAGATTTAGTGTCTTACCAAGTGGGAAACACGAGCTGAAGGTGAGAAGGGGAATTTTTGGCGCGAAAACAGGAAATTTAAATTTACACAATAAAATCACAAAAATCACAGGTTTGCCAAGTGAGTTTTGGGGATCTAACATCCCCAACAAGGTTATGTACTAATTGTTATGCCTGGACCACAAAGAAGAGTAACAAACTTTCAGAACTGTGTTTGCGAACATATTTCATTCATTCGAACTGTCTGTAATGTAAACATTACATTCCTATTATTGTTACGCTCCGCTTGCCCTATCCTCCCATTTAGCATAATTACTGTTATTAGATTGTCTCTTGTTATGGACTACAGTCAATTAGTTGTGTACAAAGTTGTTCTTATTCACTACCACTATTTCCCCTCGTTCTGTATTCATGCTAACTTTTCTAATTGATTTGCTGTGTGGTCTGATTTTATGTATATATAAAGGAAGGCTGGAAATATAATAAGGTTCTGTCTGGTTGATCTTATTGGTTCGTATTCTTCCTATTCTGGCTTGGGACTAAGTGGGCATAAGGCAGACTCATAATTACCGAGTCGGCACTAGTGATTGGCACTCATCCAACCAACCACCCCCCCCCCCAAAATTTCTCGTATCATAACACTAATAACAAGGAGTTACACATAACAGTGTAACATTTGCTTAATGTAACATGATTTCAATTGGCATCGATATCATTCTATTAACAATCAACGATGTTGTATAAGGTAATGAACATATACACAATTTCATTATAAGTAATAATTATCAGTGTAATAAATATAATTGTCAGTTACAATTTACATGTCAACAACTCCTACTCTGTTAATTTCATCGTCCATCGGTTACTCTGTGTGTGTATGTGTGTGTAAGTGTAGGCATATGTAACTCCATCTAGTACTGACAACTCGATCTTAACACACTCTCACTCACTCACTCACAGATTGAATGTCAGAGACAAGAGTCATGGAACAAACATACAATTCACTGAATACAACATGATTTCTACATATGAGTTAATGATAGTTGTATAATGAATGATATTTGAATACAATGAATAATGTTGAATGGTGATAATTAACGTGTACTGTATTAATTGAATGGAATGAATCTGAGAAATGATAGATTTCTTGATAGATAAGTTGTGATAATGTTAATATTCCCTTTAAGAAAGAAAAGTAATTGATTAAAATATGTCACGGATTGATATCAGCTGGGTACTGTTGAAAAGCAGGAAGCACTAGACAGCTGTCTCGTTCTAGTATGGAACTCCTCAACAGTGCACACTCTAGATTCCGTACTACAGGCTTTAGGTTGACAATAAACGCCTAACCATCTGCACTACTGGGTCGGCATCGAAAGGTAGAAATCTCACTTCCATCAACTTGAGATACATAGCGCGACGAGCATTCATTATCATTGATAATTGGCTGTAATTTTAGGAAGTAAATCAATTAATAATTGATATAGAGGTATTATACGTCTTGGTCTACGATCAATAATGGAAAACAATAGCCATGTGTGGAAACAATATTGCAATCTAACACAGTAACAGACTGTTTTTCTCCCACTCCTGTACGTTTGCCCTGAAATTATTGTTCCATGAGACCTATTGAAGAACACAAGATAAATTAAGTCAACAATCAAAGACTCCATGCATTCTTTTATACAACTGATGAGGTTTCGCGAATTAAGATGACACCTCGATACCTGCTAACAAACGTAAGACCAGCGACACAACAACGGGAATTTAAACCATTCCGCAGCGCCCCAGCCCAGTTAACTAGAGGAAGAAGTCCAATATCAGCAAGTAGCGTTAATTCCACAGGCAACCTGGAAGACATATCACAACATACACATTTCATGCGTATATATACGAAAAAAGAGAGAATTCTTGGGATGTCACAAATAGCATACTAAAATAAACAACGAACCAATAAGATTTAGTATCTTGCTAAGTGGGAAACACAAGCTGAAGGTAAAAAGGGAACATTTAGGCGCGAAACTGAGAAATTTAAATTTGCACACAAAAAAATCATAAAAATAACAGGTTTACCAAAAATGTAACATCCCCAACAACAACAACATCTAAAAAACTCAATCACACAACTGATCCACAAGGAAAATCACATTCATGTAAAATAATGACAATCATAATAGAAGAATGAGGGGGGTAGGAACAGGTACACTGTTGAGTACTTGTAGTCCCTCAACAGAAGATGATTTAACAACAGTTCATGTATCTAATAGGAAATTACAGGAGGAGATTTACATACCCTTAAAATAAATGAAATAGTCCTTTGAAAAATCATGTTTTGAGATTTAGTCACCCCTATATATCAAAATGTTATGACGAGAGAATTAAGGGGTTGGGTTGGATGGATGAATGCCAATGACTAGTGCCTAGTTGGTAATTGTGCGCCTGCCCTGTGCCCACTTAGTCCCAAGCCGAAATAAGAAGAATGCGAGCCACTAGGTCAGCCAGACAGAATTGAATCATATTATATTTCAAGCATTCTTTTATATATACATAAAGTCAGACCACACAACAAACGA